>OZ005649.1:19616150-19971150 GCA_963930645.1 Salticus scenicus
ATGTATATGTTTTTATTCACACCCAAGGGAATAGGCTTCCATTCAGACAGAGTTTTGATACTTTTTGCTTGATAATATTGGTATACTTTCAAGAAATACTTTTATTGATCTGTTTACTGCTTAAAGAAGTTCAATATTTAAACAGTACTTATTATCAATTTTTTTTCCAATATTTCAATACTATGTTCAATATTTATTATCAAACAGTAACGCATTTCATATCATAAAACAGAATCATTTTAATCGTATTACAGAATTTTTGTATTATTCTTTTTCTATAATATACATATATTTATGCATATACATATTTTTTAAATATCATAACTTTTATCCATATTAGTATGAGTCTATATATGTAAGAAGAAAGTATTGGATGCATGAAAATTTTTAGATTGCAGTTTTCGATGGATTTACATGTTTTAAAATGTCTTGAACACGATTTGACTATTTTCAGAAAAATTCTGTCTGTGTGTTTGTGTGTATGTCTAAAAAATATCGTGGATGCTAAACCAATGAACGAAATTTAATCAAATTTGGTATTTAGTTTGGTCTTGACTTAAACTAGATCAGTTATTGTACATTTGGGATTATTCCTTCAACAGGTGGCGCTGGCATCCTATATTTTGTTAATTTTTAATATGACTGAATAGGACAAAATTTCGTATAAATGTACATAATCATTTTTTTTTTTTTAATTTATTTTTCCGACTGAGTGAAAATAATGCCTGGACCGGCAGTCGAACCCCAGATCTTTGACTTACAAGGTCAAGGCTCTACCAATTGCGCTATCCAGGCCGACAACCGGTGAACATTACTCACTCAGACAATCTTTAGGCAGAAACATCAGGTCTATCATGTAGATAGCTCAACAGAAAGGAAAACACCATTAAACAATGGGAGAAAGAAATACAATATATTAAAATCACACAATCAACTGATTCGGAAGAAAATCATCATATATATATATTTTTTTTTGAAATTTATTTTTCCGACTGAGTGAAAGTAATGCCTGAACCGGGAGTCGAACCCCAGATCTTTGACTTACAAGGTCAAGGCTCTACCAATTGAGCTATCCAGGCCGACAACCGGTGGACAATACTCACTCAGACAATCTTTAGGCAGAAACATCTGGTCTATCATGTAGATAGCTGGGTCCAGGCACTATTTTCACTCAGTCGGGAAAAAAAAAAAAAAAAAAAAAAAAAAAAATGATGATTTTCATCCCAATCAGTTGATTGTGTGATTTTAATATATTGTACATAATGATAGTTATTTTTACTGAATGATTGTAAAATTAATATTAATTATTGGTAATAATAGTAGTAAAGTAAGGAAAAAAAATCTGTGCATTTAGGAGTTTTCTTCCCTTCCTGGGAGGTAAGTACCTCCCGGAGGTGAAAATTTTCAATATGAGTATCTTACAAATGAATCGCCAAAAAATTTAAAACAAATGGTTGAACCATACGTATATCTGTGATTATTAAAAACAAAATTAATCAAAGTTAAACAAAATCGCATTTGTTCTGATATCAGAATTTAGTGTGTGCAAAATCATTTGCATTCATCATGGAAAATAATATTAACAAATAATAATTTTAATAAATAATATGTACTGCGTGAGTTTGTATATGATGATATAGAAGAAAGTCTTGTGGTGGCCGCAACATACCATTTCTGTTTGATTAGGCTTTAATCACAGATTTACGAATATGTATAGAATGTTAGAGGTATGTATTGAACAGTAGGTTAGTATGCATACAATTGTAGGAATATGTGTGGAATGTTATGAGATCGAAATGAATTATTTTTACTGAATTATATTACAACTAGCAAACCCGTGCGAAATATTCGCACTTCATTTCTTTTCTTATTTACCTTTAAAATTTGAAACTCATAAATGTTATACCAATTTCACCACCTAATTAAAATTTTAATTTACCAGAAGCCAAATTATTATTAAAACCAAATTAATATTGTGCAATAATGAAACCAAAATCATTCAAAGAAAGGTTTCCAAATAAAATTCATGGTTCACGACCCAATTTTCATACTTTTACAGGCAGTACAGTTTTAATATATAGGACTCCCACGACGCCTTTTAAATTTTTGTCGCCATGTTGGCGATAACTTATTATTATTATTATTATTATTATTATTATTATTATTATTATTATTTTAATAAATAAATAAATAAAATAAAATAAAATAATTCCTATTTTGATTATATTTTTTATAAATTGCGCTTTTCAGTCAATTTATGACACAAAAGTTCTGTATATATCTTTATAATATTGCTCGGTTTTAAAATGACGCTTGCAAAGATTCTGAAGAAACAACTGATAAAAAGACATTTTTTCGTAAAATAATCTCATCAGACCAAAATCGTCATTTTTTCTTATTAGTCCATTGAGCTAAGTCCGCGTGCTTAAATATTGTCCATGTATAAATATTATTTTTTTATCCTCGCGTATAGTATCGTTTCGACAAAAAATAATTGAAACTGGTCCACGTTAGAGAAATATTATATAGATTGTTACAGCTCTTGAGCAAAATCAGTTTTTTAATTTACTTAACATTTGATTCAACTCTCAATATGTTAGCTTTAACTTTTCATTTCCTTATACTTTATTATACTCATTGAGAATATAACTATAATAAGTATTTTCGAGTATTGCAGGAGCGTTATACTTAAAGAAAATATATATATATATATATATTCACTTTGATTAAAAAAAAAATATATATATAGAAATAATTTTACATTTCCTCTTACTATTATACATTTTTAGTTAATTTTTCCTAATTAAATATTTTATAATAATTAATTTCATAATTTTTAAATTATGAAGGTTTTTTTTTTTTTTTTTGGTACTTCTGTAACCATATTTAAAATGAAAAAATCATTTAAAAAATCGTTTTGACACAATTGTTATTGATGGTCTAACAAATACGTGAGCAAAAAATTATATGCTCATCAATCATGAAATATTCGTCTTTTAACAAGTTATTATACTGCAGCAATCGTAGTGCATTTTTGAAATATAAAACTTTTAAGGAAAAAAAGAAAGAAAGAAATTCATACATCTAAAATTAGTTATTTTTCTGGATTATTCAGTGAAGAAATGGTTTTTTTTTTTTTTTTTAATATTAATTGAAAATTTACAAAATAATTCTATATGTTTGTTTCATGTAAAGTTTATATATTTTTTTTTTTTTTATTATTTTTTAGTATTAAATTTTTGAAGATTTTTTTTAAAAATAGAACATTTAAGATATATTTTTTAAACAATGCGGTCAGGATTCTGTAAATGATAAAATAATTTGTTATATTATTTAAAATACTGAAACAAAAGTTTAAAAGGGTGCTTTTTAAAAATCTTTAATTGCTTTTTTTTTTTTTTTTTTTAATGCAAAATTAAAAGAATATATAATTTGAAAAATTTCTCATTATGAAGGCCAAGACAAAAATCTGAAAACATAAAATTGTACCGCCCTCTCCACCAAAATAATAATATTAATAATAATAAATGCCCAAGTTTCCCAAAATTAACGCTGAAAATGAAGCATTGCTGAAACAACGCATTAGAATAAAGAAAATAAAATATCATTCATGGTTTCTATGCAGCATGGTTTCAGCTAAGTAAAATAATGAAAAAGTCAGTTTAACGAAAAATCTTACATTACAATAGCTACAACGTGCGTTGAGATAAAGAAAATAAAATTTTATTCATTGACTCGTTCATTGACTCAAAAAATAAATTAAACATGCATAATTCATTGGTACATTTACATAGCTTTATTTTCAAAATCAATTTCACTATAATGTATAATAGTTGTTATTATTGCAGAAAATGAGCTGGAATAACGAGATCATTTTCTACAATTTATTCATCCATTTAAAAAAAGAAAAGAAAAGAAAAAAAGAAAAAAACTTAAATAACAAAAGACAATTTTATTAGTAGAATAAATTCTTCTTCCCCCCCCCCCCTTTTTTTTTTCTATGAGAATTTAATACGTGAAGTAAATAAAAGTTATAAATTAAATGGGTATAATTCTACTACGTCACGAGAAATTAATATTATAAAAAGAAAAAAAAAAAAGTCTATTTTTGTTTCTAACAAGGAAACGTTCTTTAGCTAAACTCATAGAAATCGATGAGAAATCTGAAAATTATTCATTAGAAAAGGTATAGAACGATGTTGTAAATTGAATCGGGGTTACCAGAATCTTCCAGTTACCATCAATTGGCGACGAAAAACACATGGGCAGTTCATTTAAGAACTTGACACTTTTCTCTGCATCCTCGCCAATTAGGATTGCATTTGACGTTAAAAATGTTCACTTTTATTAATTTTTTACCACTTTTCCTTTGCAATTAAGCAGCTAATTTTTTCACCGTAGATATTTTGAGAAATCTACTATCACCTGTAATTTTTTTCGTTGAATTCTATGTATTTAGCTTAAGGGGACTCTCGACTCTCTACCTATCGTCTCCGAAAGCCGAAGCCAATGTTATTCTATATGCAATTTTGCCCCATTATAACTAATTAACTAATAAATATTTTTAAATTGCGTTTTCTTTTCCCGAAAATTTACAACTATTAAACAATTTATCGCTTTCTAAAAATTGTTTTTTTTTTTTTTTTTTTTTTTTTTTTTTTTGAGATTCCATTTTTAAGCTCAAAAATGAAAAAATTCACATTGTGAAAATTTGCATTTTACAACCTAAAAATAAAATATTAAAATTTTTTAAAAATAATTTTTAGAAAGCGATAATTTGTTTAATGGCTGTGAAGTTTCTGAATGTGAAAACGGAATTAAAAAATATATATTAGTTAATAAGTTATAATGGGGCCAATTTCTCCATAGAATAACATTAGCTCTGGCTTCTGGGCACGATAAGTGGAGAGGCCTCTTTTAAAAGCGTTTCCTTGTAAGTAATAGATATAAAATTCTGGTAAAACATAATTTAATTTAGTACGACAGGACTTATTTTAACCTATTCTTCCATATAAAGGCATGCAGTAATCGTGTTTCATCCCCTAGTATCACTAACTATATTAATGTCTTGTAATTTCTTTGTTATAGCTTTTTCATAGGAACCTCTTGGCGTCTTCTAAATTTCTGTTATCATTTTGGAGATGAATTAAAAGGGTATTTGCAATTGCATGAGTAAAGATGTTGGCGAGAAAAGTCAGCGGTACTTCGGTGTTAAATTTCAAATTTGTCCAATGGGTTCTTTATTGAAGCTGTTGAATTTCTTTAGCACGGATTTTCTCAATTTATTTTAATTATTAAAAAAAAAGTTTACACGTTAAAATATATATATATATATATATATATATATATATACTTAATTATTTATTCATATATTTAGTTCTGTTTTCGCAGTCAATTGTTTCTTTTTAATAATTTTAAAGTTATAATGAGGTTTTTATTCAATATCTTTTAAACAAGTTATTTGGTTGAACTAAAAAATACGGAGTTCGCTAGATATGATTCTGATGAATAAAGGTACCAATTTTTGATAAAATCTAATAATGACAGATATAATATGACAAATTTTCGTTTTTAAATACTTTAAATAAAAACAAAAGATTGCCTGTTCATTCAAAGTGATGGATAAAAATTAGTAATGACGGAAAATCGCAGCCCAAATGAAACAGTATGACCTCTTGTACTAATAAATAAATAAATAGACACGTGGTTATAAAATATGAATTAAAAGATTTACATGCAATTTTTAAAAGGTTTGGATTTCAAAGCGTATAAAATCGTCATGTAAAAGATAATTTCTTGCCTTTTAAATATCATGTAAACCAATGATTAGTCATTTGAACCGGCAAAAGAAATTAAATTTGGAAATACATGTGTAGTGGGCGCAAACCGATTAATAAATAATGATAATGATAATTCAGCAATTCGAAACAAACAAACATGCAAACTTGAAACAAAATACACACAAACCCAATTATACTTTCCATTTTTGTTTAATTACTGAAATAATAATTGATTCAAATTTGTTTAAATGATTTACAACTACTAACTCTTTGAAAAGACAAGTAGAGTCACCTCTTTTTTTTTTTTTTTTTTTTTTTTTTTTTCACTTTGGAATTATTTTTAATCCGGCAGGATGGGCGCGGGGTGTTTTGACACCCCATGCCTGGAAATATTTATCTGCTGTCTCTTCCTATAAACAGAAGTGGTCGGGTCCTTCAGTACCTGCGTCCAACGTCATCCTCTGTGCGGAGTGTATGAAAACGTCAAATTCAGACTCTTTTTAGTTCTTATCTAACACTCAGAAATTGAAGCTGTACGTAAAATCTGCAAAAAATCTTAAGTTTCTGATCCATGTACACCTTAATTATTAGGAAAATTAATGTCTCAGTATTTTTATCCACAGTAATGTATCATTTTTATTATAATGAATATTGTAAAGAAAATAATTAAGTGTCACATGGGAAAAATTAAGTTTTTCGAACAAGGAGGAAAAAGTTGAGTTCTTTTAATTTATTTTCTATTGATTTTTAAAGTTAACGATAATTTAACATTTCAGTTATTTATTTTTACGAGAAATAGTGTAATTATCATGAATTTCATTAACACATTGAATTCTAAAGATTTTTTTCATATTTATGTTATTTAATATGTTTGGGGTGCGCTGACACCCCATGTCTATTCTCACGTTACGTTTCACGGCGCCCGTTCTCCCTAACAGCACGTTTCATCCACAAGACATCCATAGTATATCCTATGGATGAAAGGACATCCAATAGACATCTTTAGGATATACTATAGATAAGTGTGCTGTTAGGGCTGCCGGGTTAATAAAAAGTATTTATTTCCTGTAAATTTTTCAAATATAATCAGCAATTGTATAATATCGTCTGCATTCATAGTGGAAAATAATTTTGATACATAATTTGTACTTCGCGAATTTGCACAGGAAAATGTAGTAAAAAGTCTTGTGATGGCAACAACTTATAAGTTTTCATTACGATATAGTTTTTGCATTCATAGATTATTACACGTTCTTTGTAATATGCAATTACTATTACTAGAAATGTCAAAATGTCATTTCAATTACTGGTCTATGATAATACTAGAAGACTTGATAGCGAATAAGCTTCATCAAAAGATGCGCATCGTATTACAAACGGCTTTCCTCTCCTCAGATAAACATTATGGATGTTAAATGTAACACATTTTCATCGCTTCCTTCACTTAAAGGCAATTGCAACATTGTTGTATTGGCTTTGTTTAAATAAATGTTTATTGTTTTCATATCATCCTACTATGCATTTCTAATAGTAATCACAAAAATCTTTAAATGAGTATTTTATTTGCTGTAAAATTGAAAATTAGTTTAAAATATACCTGTAACACATTTAGTTTATTAGAAATAACCAGCTAAATTTACCAACGTAATATTAATTTTCTAGTAGAATAAATAATCTGGTGTGTCACTCGCGCGACTTTCTCTTACCTTGAAATTTAATACTATAAATACAGGTTGGAGATTAAGAGGTAAGATGACGAGTACTGTTATGTAAACCTACATTAAACAATTCAAATTAGGCTTCGGAAGTTTTATATGACAAATTAGCTTTTATGATAATGCAGACGATTTCCATATCATAGAAGTAATATAACACTAAATATCCAAAAAAAAGTTGAATTTATTCTCAATATTACATTCATTTTTTTTTTTCTTGTTAAAAATGAAAAAAATCGATAACTTTATTTTAAATTATCGCAGATCGATGGTCCAACCATTCGTTTAAAGGTATTGGCGAGCTCTTTTGAAAAATACCCATCATGAAAATTTACGCCGCTCGAGAGGGGTTTTCCCCCCCAGGGGGGGGGGAAGCGAGGCTCCTACACACACAAAATGTTTTTCTCAGTTGACTATCTCTATTACAAAAAATATATATTCGTTTCATTTAGTTTAGTACAGTCTATGGATGTTAAACTCTACTTACCTGCAATTTTCCCCACAGACGTAATGTATTTGAATAATTTTGAGTGTCCTTGTACACAAACCATTTGCTTCATATTAACGAAAAGCTTACTGTAGCATCCCTATAGGATACACATTTAGAATACCGAGTTTGGAATTTCTGCTACTGTTTGTTCTTGAGATATGCTGATAACAGACACACAGACAGATATACACACAGACCATTCGCTAAAAGCATGATTTTCGTACTCAGGGGACCTCAGAACATGTAAATATAATAAAAATTCACGTTCGAAAATTTGACCCTAAAACAATACTTTCTCGACCCTATGGGTAAGTGAAAGTAAAAATACAAATGTAATTGTAAATTGAGTTTATTTCTCATTTAAGATAGAGTGTAATTAATTTGTTGATAAATTTTCTGTTTTGGGCATTTAACTATATAATCTAGTGAATTAGTTGTAGAAATTATTGCAATACAATTTCTGTGAGTAAATTCTTATTGAAAATTTTTAGTATAAAATGATGGGTCACATCTCTATAATGACGCGTTAATCCAGAACAGCGGAGTTCGGAGCAGTCAACTATTTTTATAAAGAAATCCTCGTACTGTTCAATTGAAGGAAAATTGTGCAAATGGTAACTAAATATTTCTATTATAAAAGTGGCATTAATATATATAATGATCCTCATCTGTCATGAACGAATCCGGTTAGTACCGCTTCAAAACAGAAACTTTTGGCAGCCATTTTTTTTTTTCGTTTGTTTAATTCAACTTAGGAAACATACATATCATTTTCATACATGTTTTGTATCGCACATATTCTTATTTCCTATAAAACCTTGAAAAAATATTCAATTGTAATGTTTAAATGTCTAAATTAAGTATAACGGATCACTGGCTATTATAAACATGAACCTATAAATAGAATTATGTAACTTCATGATTATAAACAAAGCAAGACCAAATAAAAACAAACCAAAACTGTTGCCATTCAGAAAATACAAATTCCAAATGGACAACTTTTTAATTCCGAATGAACGACTCTTTGACTGTTTCATTAAAAAAACTCTTAAAATATTCCTAAAACATATTAAAGCCTTAAAAATCTTAAAATATTTGTAAAAACGCATTAAAGCCTTTAAATATTTTTATCAAACTTTATTGTTTGTTTACATTGTAAGGTATGATTGGCGCTGAGTTTAGTACGTAAATGCCGCCAGTTGATTTTAGTTTTGAAATTAGTGTAAAATGATAGTTGGGATAGAATATTTGGTTGGGCAAGTAAAAGTCACCAGTTGAAATGAGTATTGAAATTAGAGTAGTCTAATGTGATAATGTCGAGTCAAAGTAAAATGTTCGGGTGAGAATGAGAAAGTCCCTAGCTGGATCCCGGATATTTTGGCGATGTTGAGGGTGAGATAGCTGGTTGGAAGTATCGAGTAGAGGTGAATTTGGGTTAGCATGGAGTGTCTGTAGTTATTGGATAGTTAGTTAGAAAATTTGAAAACAGGATCTACGATAGTCTTAAAAAAAAGTATTTTGGTAAAATGAAGTGAATCGTTTTTTCTTATTATGAGGACTTTAAATACGCAAGCGAAGTGATGACGTCACTGGCCGTTCGTGGATACAAGAAAAATATTTCCTATATTAAACGCCCAATGGATTTTTCGTAAAAAATTATTAAAAATCGAGGGAAATTATTTCCCGATTTTAATCCCCATATTTAGGTTTAGATATGTATTAGTTATCATGTGCATGCGTTAGATTAAGTTGTTTTTGTTCTAAAATTGATAAAATTTGAATTTTAAATTTCAAAACTCTAGATAAAAAAAAAAAAAAAAAAAAAAAAAAAAAACTTCCATATTCCATTGAAAACATAAACATTTCATTTCAAAGGATGATATTACACAATAAATATCCAACTAAATATACTAATTAAAAGGAAAATGATAAATATTCTATCATAATTTGAAGTGAAATTTGTTTTCAAATGTCTAAATAAAGTATCTGATATAAGATACTAATATGTTGCAGCGGAATAGATTTGATATCGGTCATCCTTGGCAGAAAAAATATATACATATATATCGCCAAATTATCTGGCGAATATAATTTAATTCCTTTCAAAAATCATGGTTATTTAAAAAATTTATATTAAGAGAGTAAGGAATAATATGAAACAATATTTCGCACAACACATATTACGAAAATATACATCTGGCATGTATGTTTTCGTAGTACGTTTTTGATCGCCAAATACAAAAACGCCAAGGACAACAGAGTTTTGAAATTTAAAATTAAAATTTTGTCAATTTGACAGCAAAATAACTCAATCTAACATATGCACATGATAACTAATACATATATATACCCAAATATGGGGATTAAAATCGGGAAATAATCTTCCTCGATTTTTAATAATTTTTTACAAAAAATCCAATGGGCGATTAACATAGGAAATCATTTTCTTACATTAAGACTCCTATAATACGAGCTGGCTCACAGCTGATCATTGTTGCCCAACGGGAATATAGCTTGGCGACGTTTAGTTGCAGACGTATTATTCAGCGTCTTTATCGCCTAAAATGGCGAGTTTGCCTAAACAGAAGAGCGAATTATAGTTTGTACTTGATAAGTTTGGCGGTAATATTTGGCGAAATTTTCTTATAGTCCTTGTAAAAAGTAGCCATCACTGTTGCTGTTAAATTAGTTAATTTTAAATATTTATACACGTTAAAAAGTAGTGTAGGTTGTAAAATACAACATTTAGATGATCAAACAGCAATAAAAACAAATAATTGTTACAAAAAATGCAAGAAAACATATCATAATTACACTTCATATTTGTGATTGAAAGCGAAGCGTACAATTTTCTTTTGGACAATTAATTGCCTATTTCTTTAGCCTTTCTTCATCTGTTGTAAATCTAAACGTTCTAAAAGTAGTTCTGGTATGATATGAACAATTTTCGGCTGCTAAACCTCCGTTTTATGTGATTTGATAACACTTGAAATTCGGACCGCGTGGGCAACAATCGCTGAGTGGGAAACAAAATGCCTGATGAGCCAGCCTGTATTGAAGGAGCTCTATCTTACATACACGGACGGTCAGTGACGTCACACTTCGCTTGCGTATAGAGCACTTAATGGAACACTGGGATGTGTTGTTGCTGTAGTGTTGTCGGGCCTATACTTTTTGTCAACCAGCAGTTTTTTTATTGTCATTCATATTTATTGATCGGATAAAATTTTTGAAGTGAAAACTTCTTTAGGCGCGTTGAGCACTTTTGGGTGAACAAAAATCATTGAACTCCCGTCATCGTCAGCTAACGCTTTCCATTTGAAGTGAAAACTTTTGGGTGAAGAAAAATCATTGAATTCGCGTCATCGACAGCAAACGCTTTCCAATCCTTGTATGATACAAATAATGTATCACACAATTAACTTGCTAATGTGATGTGTTAATAATTATATACTGTATATTGTTTTAAAATCTGGTGCGGCGTTACACGACTTCTCTCATCTCCGGGCACTGTCTCTATTGCAGTTAGACCTCACAAAACCGTGAGAAAGCCCAAAGCTGCCATTTTTCTCACGTTTTTACAATCTGGTGCGGCTCTACACGACTTCTCTCATCTCCGGACACTGTATCTTAAAGATTGCAGCCGGAAACGTTGCAGTTAGGCCTCACAGAACCGTGAGAGAGACCAAAGCCTCCATTTTTCTCACGTTTTTACAATCTGGTGCGGCTCTACACGACTTCTCTCATCTCCGGACACTGTCTCTATTGCAGTTAGACCTCACAAAACCGTGAGAAAGGCTAAAGCCGCCATTTTTCTCACGTTTTTACAATCTGGTGCGGCTCAACACGACTTCACTTAACTCCGGACACTGTCTCTTAACGATTGCATCCGGAATCGTTGTAGTTAGACTTCACAGAACCATGAGAAAGACCAAAGCCGCCATTTTTCTCACGTTTTTAAAATCTGGTGCGGTTCTATACGACTTCTCCAGAGCTTCCAACCTAATCCGGCAAATTGTTAGTACCGCCCCTTTTTCTTCACCACTTAATTTTTAGAGTATTTTTCTTCTTAATTCATTGTAGATATATTTGAAGAGAATTTCTCTAAAAATTAAGTGGTGTAGAAAAAGAGGCGGTACTAACAATTTGCCGGATTAGGTTGGCAGCTCTGCTTCTCTCATCTCCGGACACTGTCTCTTAAAGATTGCAGCCGGAAACGTTGCAATTAGACCTAACAGAACCGTGATAAAGGCCAAAGCCTCCATTTTTCTCACGTTTTTACAATCTGGTTCTACACGACTTCTCTCATCTCCGGACACTGTCTCTTAAAGATTGCAGCCGGACACGTTCCAGTTAGACCTCACAAAACCATGATAAAGGCCAAAGTTGCAATTTTTCTCACGTTTTTACAATCTGGTGTGGCTCTACACGACTTCTCTCATCTCCGGACACTGTCTCTATTACAGTTAGACCTCACAAAGAACGAAAATTATAAAATATCGAAACACATTTGATTTATAAACAAAAATTGAAAATACATTTAAATGATCACGTGGTAACCATCATGATCTAAACATTGTTTTCAAGATTTATCGTTCACATTCCGTCATTTTTGACGGGGTTATATACTAGTTCAAAATAATGACTGATCCGATCCCTGAGTACAGCAAATGTTTCAAAATGGCTGTCTATTTTTTATATACAGTGTATAATCCATGTAAGAACTGTTTCATATACATTGAGATGTACTCAAATATAATGTGTTTAAAATTTTAAACACGTGATATAGTTTAAAAATGTACGTTGCATTAAAATTAGAATTATCAATTTTGTGCATGGAAGCTATTTTGCTTTCAGGAAATTAGATGATGATTTATAAGTAAAGGTTTATATGTCCTTTTGTGGTATTATTTTATAGGTATTATTTAGGACGGGAAAGTTAGAAGTACCAACAACTTTATTTATTATTATTTTTTTTTTATAAGCATAATATCAAATAATTGCGAAATATGTCAAATAGACAAAGTTTGCGTAATTATTCTACGAATTTAAATGAAGTGTGAATTTAAATATTACACTTAATGTTTTAAATACAAATGGTTGTTATTATTTCTAATTTTTTTTTTTTTTAGTAACTTTATTACTATTATTTGTTGTTAGTAAAATTGTTTTTTTTTTACTTGTTTTAGGTTCTTACAAGTTGCTGTGAGTGGTTACAAGTACAGGGAAAATAGAGAGCGAATTTCGCTAGTTTGAAAATCCAACAAAAAGAATAGAAAATATTAAGAGACGTATCAATCTAGTGCCACCAAACTACGAATGACTTCATAAAGTTGCTAAGGAAATCAAGCACCTTCAAGAAAGTGCTACCGTCTACTAAACATTACAAAAGTCAGCCGATGATACCGAAAATGGGAAGGCTATTTATGGGAAGGCTATTTCTCAAATTCTATGGCATATAAGTGCAAGAAGCTATACATGTGAGTGGCATTATGAAAAAATATGCTGATTTAATTTAGGTGCTTATCAGCCGACAGTTGCCGATGCTTTTACACACCTTATGTAATCACTTCTCTGTCTCAGTATCTAGTGCATAAAACTACGCCAAACGTTTTATGAAAAATCTTTATTGTGAGATATATACACATTATGAAGACTGTTAAAATATTTTGGTGGTAATATTTTTTCTTTATTAAAAAAAAAAAAAAAAAAAAAAACTATCTAATTTGGGCTAGCAAAAATATAAAACCTCCAATAAAATGTTCTTCGGACCACGAAACATGTTCTTGCTTTTAGAAAGAATAAAAACCAAGCACTCCAAAATGGGAATTCTGCTTCTGTATTTTTTTATTAAAAAAAAGGGCTCTATGATGTAAATCGTTTCAGTAAAATGTTGCGTCAACTATTTCTCTATTTTCCCAAAGTGGTGCCTGTAAAATCCTTTAAAAGTGGTTTTTCTTTTCTTTCTTTCTTTCTTTGACAAATCTTTTTTTTTTTTTACTTGTATAAGAAGTAAAGGTCTTAAAGCATCCAGCAGATTTGTACCTCACACAAATGAAAAAATTGTAAGAAATCACTTTGAAGATTTTACGCAAATTGTTTTTATATTTCTTATCATAGCAGAAGTTTTTTGTCTAAAACATAAATTCATTGAATTATAAAATATTTTGTCATTCTTTCCTTAAAATTACTTTATATTACTTTATTACTTTCTTCTATATATATATATATATATATATAGGGAAAGTAGTGGATTCGTGAAAATTTTTGAACTCTAGTTTTTGATGCATTTGCATGTTTTAGGATGTCTTGAACGCGACTCTTTTTAGAAAATGTCTATCTGTGTGTCTCTGTGTGTGTATCACAAATTTTGTGGATGCTTAATCTCACGAACTAATGAACGAAACTTAACCAAACATGTTCTTTAGTTGGAACCTGACATAAACTGCTGCTGATTAGATTTGGGGATCTAACCAGCAACAGGTGGCGCTATGATCCCATTTTTTCTAAATTTTTAACTTGGCAGTATAGGACGAAATTTCATATAAATGTAGATAATGAGAGTTTTTTTAACGTGTGATTGTAAAATTAACATGAATTATTGATAATAGCAGTAAACTGGGAAAAAAAGTTTCTGCATGTAGGAGCATCGATTCCCTCCCTCTTCCCCACCACCCCCTCCCTCTACATGAAGGTGTACATTTTCAGTATGGGTATATTTCGAAAGGTCTCATCAGTACCTTTAAAACGAATGGTTGAATAATGCATCTAGGATAATTTAAAACAAAGTTATAGATTTTATTTTTTTTCCTTTTCTAACAGAAAAAAGAAAAAAGAAAAACATTTTTCCTGATGTTGGCACAAAATTGACTTTCTGCATTTAGTATTATAATTTTGTCATATAAAAATCATCTGCATTTATGATGGCAAATAATTTAATAATTTAATAAATAAATTGTACTGCACGAATTTCTGTAAAATTATACAGAAGAAAGTTTTGTGGTGGCCACATCATACTAGTTAATGTTGAGTTATTAGAGACAACAGATTCGTTTAGGAACTGGTAAGCTCTGAAAATGTCTCTGAATAGCTACCTAAAATGTACAAGAGCAAAAGTTTTCTGAGTGGTTTTTAACCGACTTCAAAAAAGAAGGAAGGTTCTCAATTCAAACCGTATGTTTTTTTTATGTTTGTTAACTCATAACTTCTGAACGGATGCTCCGATTTTCATACTTTTTCTTTTGTTGAAAAGGTCTTGGTCTGAAATAGGTCCCATTGTAATATCTTTATGATCTAAAGAAAATACAGGGTGCCCAAAAAAATCAGTCCCAACTCTTTTAACTGCTAAACGGCTGCAGCTATAGTGATAAAAATGGTATGTAAGTATAGCAAAGTGGCCATGCAGTACAAGGTTAAACCGCTTGCAGCGCCACCTAGTGGAAAATAGCGGAGTTAGTATTCCTATCTCGAAAACGGTTCTAAAGAAAAAGTGAATTACAAAGCTGAAGAGTATCACCGATTTAGTACAAAAAGGTAGTTTAGACATTCATGCTAGCGTTCCTATCTCGGAAACGGTTCAAGACAGGGGGAAAAAGTGAATTATAAAAATGTTCACAATTTGCTATTTTGTGCACACTTGAACGACATTGCATATGTTGCAGCGTAGCAGGTGACATTTATGCTATGTAAAATTCAAAGTATGGTTATTGTAAGCAGTCACATCGATTAACGCATAGGCGTTTTAAACCGACTTCATAAAGGAAGAGCAGGTTCTCAATATAAACCATGTTTCTCGATGTTGTTGAAATTTATTAGCTTATAACTTCGTAAGAGATGATTTAATTTTAATACTTTTTTTGTTGTCGTAATGATCTTGGCTTGAAATAGGTTTTATTATGATTTCATTAAGATATAAACAAATTACAGGATACTCACAAAAGTCTGTTCTTACTCTAGCTGCTGAACGCATGAAGCTACACTGGTAAAAGCAGTATGTAAGTTTCGATGTTGAAACTTCTGTTCGTCAGCTGCAATGCGTATTTTGCTCTTTGTTTGAACTTTACGCTGCGCAATTTCCAGCGCAGCGGGTGACACGTATTCACTGTAAAGTTCAATATATATGCCTAACAGAATTTTTGGTTACGAATACAGCGTATCCGTTCTTTACATTTCTAAAAACTTTTTAATTTAACGTATGTTCGTTCAATAGATAGTTTTTTGCTCATATCCGATAAAGGCAAGAAAAGTGACACAACTTAAAAATGCAGCATTTGAGAAAAATCAACTTAAAAATAACTTGACTAGAATAAAACTGGCACAACTGTCTTTCGAGTGGATAACTTACTAGATGGAGATGCAACTTTTTTGTTCACATTGGGTGCATTTCATGTATTTTTCAGTGACATAAACCATTTTTTGAGTAATGTCACTTTTCTTGGTAGGGGAAGCTGGGGTAATAAGAGACAAAAAATATTAATAAAATCTATACTATTAATCTAAATAACTTGAAATAAATGTGTCGTATTAATTTCGTTAAATAGACTCCTCTTGATTTTTTAGGTGATTTTTGAACTTAAATTTTTTGTTTAAAAAAACATTTAAATTTTCATTAAATCCTTGTTCCTAATAACCCCGCGTGGGGTAATAAGAGACCAGGCTTGTAACTGTCCATATATAGCAATGTAAAATCATGTGGGTAATAAAAGACACCTGGAAACAATTCTGAATCAGCCAATAGTTTTTAAATTTTATTATTTACAACCATTCAAAAAATATGTTTTCTCGAAAATTAACTGTCATAAATGTGTTTGTGAAATTCATTTCTTTTAATAGTAAGCCTTAAATAATATAATATTGTACTTAATGATAGTTCTACATAATCAACATAACCTAGGGATTAACCAAAAACATCAATATAATTTTTAAAGTGGGCAGAAAATATTTTACGCATTTTCTAAAGTGTAGTCGAAAATAGCCAAAAAACCGTATCTTTGAAGTGTATACAAGCGAACAAAATGTTATAAAAAAATTTCTAGTAATTATAAATGAATTTATTTATTATGTAATGAAGTATTAATGACTAAATACTAACTTATAGACATTCTAAACATAAATTTACATAATCATAAACCTTAAATATGGTCTAGCCTAATGAGTAAAACTGCTTTTTGATTTAAAGTGGAAAAAAAAAGTTCTCTCGGTAAACTTAGACTAGGCCTAACACTAGGTAATAGGGTGGATCGAAAAACGCGTTTTTTCTGCAATTCAATTCTAATAGCGCGGAAAACTTGCGCATAGGCGTCATTATAAATGAAAAAATATATAAAAAATTTTTGTTCAAAATTTGAAATCGCGCAGAAGGCCTAAAGTTACCAAAAAAGTCAAAATAACGGTAAATTAAAAAAAAAATGCAAAAATTACAAAAAAATACATTTTTTGTTCTAATAGTGAAAAAAGTGTTTTTAAGAGTGTCCTTAATGCATACAAAATATAATTCTTGTTTTACTGAATTCGCGCAAAAGGCCTAAAGTTGCGGGTTGTATCGTAAAAAAACGATATTTCATGATTTTCGAAGATTTTTAAACATGTGCCAAAACCCATAAAAGTTTTATTTTTAATTTTTAATAGTGTAAAAACCATTCAAAATAGTTTTCCCAATCCAGAAATAATACTTTTAGACCTGTTATTCCTTAACTGTATTCGCGCAAAAGGTCTAAATTATAGTATAAGTTAAGTTATAGAGGCCCGTAAAAACGCCGTTTTCCATATCTGATGAGTGTTTATTTAACACATTAAGATTTGCAATAAGACTCTAACAAATTATTTACAAAAAATGTATTAGCCAAACATATCATATTGCAGCTCTCAGCTCATTTTAACATTTAATCTGTGCTGAAATGACGCAGGACTCACGGCGAGGACGTGGCTGCAAGGCGAGTCCCACCTCCACACTATCCAACCAACCAACCAGGGTGAATTTTATTTACAATATTTACAGTAACTATTTACTTTGTACAATGCATATATGTTCGTTGTAGGCAAAAGGTTATTTACATAGAAGCCCCTTTGAATTCTGACTTTGAATTAAATGTGGGCATCAGCTGCCTTGATTTTCAAGTAGCTCTTATATAACCATCTCGATTTTCATGCCCACACACTTTTTCTGCTGCTTCTGTAACCAGTTTTACACACCTCTCAACTGACTGGGTGTGGCATGGTAATTTGAGGTAGTTAAACTCTGGTAGCGCTTTGTATTTCAATAAAGAAGCAATGTATTCAGTTGGCATCTTGCACAGTAGTGGCGGCGGTGTTAACTTGCAGATTGACCAATCAGTTAGTTCGGTATAGTCGTTTGCACTAAAATTTATTGATGTTATTTTGAAGTCTCTTACATAACCTTCAGCTGATGGCTCATTTCTGGATTTAAGGATCCTCCTGTAGTCATATGCACCTGTTTGGTTTGATATAAAGAAAAACTACACTGTGAAAGATAGACCGAAGCATATTTTGAAGGTAGTTAAAACAACCAGGCATCTACCGGACAATATCAAGCAAATCATTGATCCAGTAATTCAAAGGAACGCATTCTTCTGCCACCCTGAAAGTATGATGTTGGCTATGATAATGGATAAGAGACCACACATTAGAGAACTTCGCTACAGGAGGATCCTTAAATCCAGAAATGAGCCATCAGCTGAAGGTTATGTAAGAGACTTCAAAATACCTTCAATAAATTTTAGTGCAAACGACTATACCGAACTAATTGATTGGTCATATGCAAGTTAATACCGCCGCCACTATTGTCCAAGATGCCAACTGAATACATTGCTTCTTTATTGAAAGACAAAGCACTACCAGAGTTTAACTACCTCAAATTCCCATGCCACACCTAGTCAGTTGAGAGGTGTGTAAAACTGGTTACAGAAGCAGCAGAAAAAGTGTGCGGGCATGAAAATCGAAATGGTTACATTAGAGCTACTTTAAAATCAAGACAGCTGATGCCCACATTTAATTCAAAGTCAGAATTCAAAGGGGCTTCTATGTAAATAACCTTTTGCCTAAAACGAACATATATGCATTGTACAAAGTAAATAGTTACTGTAAATATTGTAAATAAAATTCACCCTGGTTGGTTGGGTAGTGTGGAGGTGGGACTCGCCTTGCAGCCTCGTCCTCGCCGTGAGTCCTGGGTCATTTCAGCACAGATTAAATGTTAAAATGAGCTGAGAGCTGCAATATGATATGTTTGGCTAATACATTTTTTGTAAATAATTTGTTAGAGTCTTATTGCAAATCTTAATGTGTTAAATAAACACTCATCAGATATGGAAAACGGCGTTTTTACGGGCCTCTATAACTTAACTTATACTATAATTTAGACCTTTTGCGCGAATACAGTTAAGGAATAACAGGTCTAAAAGTATTATTTCTGGATTGGGAAAACTATTTTGAATGGTTTTTACACTATTACAAATTAAAAATAAAACTTTTATGGGTTTTGGCACATGTTTAAAAATCTTCGAAAATCATGAAATATCGTTTTTTTACGATACAACCCGCAACTTTAGGCCTTTTGCGCGAATTCAGTAAAACAAGAATTATATTTTGTATGCATTAAGGACACTCTTAAAAACACTTTTTTCACTATTAGAACAAAAAATGTATTTTTTTGTAATTTTTGCATTTTTTTTTTTTTTATTTACCGGTATTTTGTCTTTTTTGGTAACTTTAGGCCTTCTGCGCGATTTCAAATTTTGAACAAAATTTTTTTAAAATTTTTTTTTATTTATTATGACACCTATGCGCAAGTTTTCCGCGCTATTAGAATTGAATTGCAGAAAAAACGCGTTTTTCGATCCACCCTACTAGGTAAACTCCTCGTAAACTAGTCAGCAGAATTAACAGGAACTACAATGGGGGGGGGGAGGGGGCACAGGAATTAACAGTGGGGGTAATAAGAAACATGCCTAGAACATGTAAATGAAGAATGCTTTAAAGGTTTTAAAAAATTGTACATCAAAAGTCATAGTCTTTGTCAAACGGTTACACATTAATAAATCCCAAACATCTAACCCGCAAAAAAAAAAAATTACAAAAAATGTAGAAAATGTCACGAACTTTTAGGGTAAGTTCAAAGTGAAGGTTTTTTTCATCGTATAAAAAGAAATTCAAAATGTGATATAAACTTCTCAATAAGTGTATTGTAGTAAAGAATACACATGATACTTAATATTACATATTTTTAAAGTTGTCTAAGTATATTTTTTGGAGGTTTTTTTGACTGCGTCTCTTATAACCCCTGTCTCTTATTACCCCGGCTTCCCCTAGTTGTGATTTGTGAAATTTCCGTCGAACGTCTTCTGATGCTCTGCTATATGAATAAGTTTTCACTGAAAAGAGAAAAATAAAATCTTTTTTAAAAAAAATATAACCGACTCCAAAAAGGAACTACTATTCAAACAACTAAAAATGAAAGAAAAGTGGCAGAAAATGGAACTGTAAATTGCGCCTAAAAGTATAAAATAATTTCCTTCGCCAAACAACCTATAACACTACAATTAATCATAACTTTTGAAGTCGGCGCAAAATTAAATAAAAATTGATACCTTTATTCAATACAAAAATCAAATCCTATTCAAAATACACATCTCATATTGTTACCTGCAAAACGCAGCCGAAAACTATTTTGATTCAAGAAAACAAATAATATTTCGTAAGCAGCAAAAGTTGGCGAAGATGCTGGAATCTGACGTCCTTGGTAAAAGAAAAATCGCAAAATTAACTGGCAAACATATTTACTTTCTTTGGGATATCATGATTATTTTGATAAGATATATCAAGAGAGTAATCAAGAATACGAAACAACACATCGTATAATATATATTATGAAAATATACATCTTGCGTGTATATTTTTGCCTTACGTTTTGATCGCCAAATCCAAAAGCCTTCAAGGATGATAGTTATCAAAGTTTTACCAAATTTGCAAAGGAAACTCTAACTTCGTAGAAACATAAATACCGCATTGTGAAGAATGTTCACTGTTCTATGTAGGTGCTACTAATGTTTTATGTTTAATACAATGTTTTATGTTTTATACAATGTTTTATACAATGGACCAATTGTATACAGTGATAAAATAATAAAGGAAACATAAAAATGGATCATTCGAGACGACAGCATTTGTTGCTACCGACCTAAAAACAAACCTTTAAAAACTAATTAAATTTTATTTAATTTTGCGCCGACTTCGAAAGTTATGATTAATTGTAGTTTTATAGGTTGTTTGGCGAAGGAAATTATTTTATACTTTTAGGCGCAATTTACAGTTCCATTTTCTGCCACTTTTCTTTCATTTTTAGTTGTTTGAATAGTAGTTCCTTTTTGGAGTCGGTTCTATTTTTTACAAAAAGATTTTATTAATCAGAAATTTGAATGAAAAAGAAAAAAGAAACCTTTATTTTAGTATTCGCTAATTAAGGTGTGATGTTACGTTTATTGCATATTATTACTTAATGTGTATCCAGTTCGCACATGAGTTATACTTTAAATGAAGAAGGAAATTTTATATTTTTCAAGTATTTTCCTACTGCATTTTGCAATTAGAAAGCAGCTGATAAGCATAAACATGCGTTTATCTGTAGACATCGAATTTTATAAAATAGTACCTACGCAAGTTGTACTTACTTGAATAAGTTATTCGATAGAAATTCCATTGAAATATTTACGAGAGTTAAAGTGCAGAAAGTCAGATGACAGACAGACGGTTTGACAGGCAAACTGAAGTCATAAAACATTTTC
Source organism: Salticus scenicus (assembly GCA_963930645.1). Lineage (NCBI taxonomy): Eukaryota > Metazoa > Arthropoda > Arachnida > Araneae > Salticidae > Salticus > Salticus scenicus. The sequence goes on from OZ005649.1 coordinate 19,637,935, forward strand.
AACTTTATTAAGAAGAAAAGAAAATGAAAGTACCCATCTTAGGTGAGAAAACCCATATTGGAAATATAATTTAAGTTCTAAAAAGTTATAATTTATATTTAGTGCAAATTTTATTTGAAGATAACTTTTAATTATTTTTGTATAAAATATTCTTATTTTTCCTTCTTTTAGGATGAAATAAAAACCTCACTTTTTCTCCTTGTTTCTGTGTGTTCTAAATGCAATCTAATGTAAAAAATTATAATTCCAGTAATACACTCATCAGAAACATTTTAATTTTTCTATTTTCATTTCTTAGAACTGAATGAATCATTTTAATAGTGAATAACAGAACTGTTTGAAAACAGACAATGCGCTTCAGCGAATATTTTGCATTATACTCAGAGATTGTATCCAATGAAATATTGGGGAAAGGGAAATTATCTATTCTATAAAATTTCCCGAATTGAGGGTTAAGAAAATCTGAGGTAGACACCACACGACTTCATTATACAGCCATTAGAATATACATATTGTTATGAAAACATTGGCATTTTTGTGTGAGGTAACTGATTCGTAAATAAACAGGAAGGTTTCAGTCCACGCACATTCCTGAAAATAAGTCCCCCCACCCCCCCCCCCCCAAAAAAAAAAAAAAAAAAAAAAAAAAAAAAAAATCTGCTACTCCAACCACAAAGTTCACGATAATAGAATTATTTACACTGGGAGGAATTTGTGGTCATCATTCCTCAAAGATTAACTTAAGTAGTAAGTAAGAAATAGTACGAGACTCAAATTGAAATGCAGATAAAGTTTTATTAGAGCTTAAGTGCAGAGAAGATACTTGGCCCAAACTCAATATAAAATCTTAAATACTTTAAGAAAGATTACTTCAATAAATAATTAAAATAAATTCAGAAGAAATCTCACTCACAGTAGATAACGTAGTAAGATGATTGCTCTCGCTGATCCACAACACTTTACTAACGTAGGCTAAAGGCGAAAGGATTCCCTGAATCCGCCTAACTCTGCACTATAAATTAGCACCTTCCAAATCACCACAACATTTACCGAACTAAGAACTTATCACAAAAGATCACTTAAGAAAATTCTATTCTTCCTCGCCTCTACACCATACTCATTCATATTTATATTTAATCTTCATCAACTCCACTCACTTCATTTAACAACTCTAAAACCTCTTCGTATTCACTTCGCAACTTGTTTTCTTTGCTGCAGCGCTATGCTGACGTGACTCCAAAGAATCTGGTGGCTTCCCAGCCGGCTAACTTTTCTATTACTACTTCTCTACTTTTCTAACCATTGCACCTCAACAGTCATTAAACTAATTAACTCCAACAGCACTAGATCTGAACTATCAAAATATACAAAGTCAAGGTTCTACCAATTGAGCTATCCAGGCCGACAACCGGTCAGCATTACTCACTCAGACAACCCTTAGGCAGAAACAACAGGTCTATCATTTAGATAGCTCGACAGAAATAAACCGCAGGTAAAGAAAAACACCATTAAACAATGGGAGAAAGAAATACAATTTTTATTAAAATCACAATCAACTGATTGGAAGAAAATCATCTAAGTTGTTTCTGCCTAAGGGTTGTCTGAGTGAGTAATGCTGACCGGTTGTCGGCCTGGATAGCTCAACTGGTAGAGCCTTGACCTTGTAAGTCAAAGATCTGGGGTTCGACTCTCGGTCCAGGCATTATTTTCACTCAGTCGGAAAAATAAAATTTCATTAAATATGATTTTCTTCCAATCAGTTGATTGTGATTTTAATAAAACATTGTATCAAAATATAATTTACTCTAGGCACTAATCCCTAAACTTTAACGTATACAGACGTCGGAAAGAACTCCACTACACACCGACCTTACAATACTACCGATACAAATATAGTAGTTTTTCAGAAATAGCCCTCTACGGCTTACTACAGAATCTTTCATTGGTAAATGCAGAGCATACAGTTCAATGAAACTCATTCGAGTATAGATGGCCTCCTTTAGTTCTCCTTGAAGAAAATTAGTGGGGAGAAACAATACATTGTACCGAAGCAATTAACTAAATTAAAATTGAGAAATGGTTTACTAATTCTGGCTATCCTGAAATAATATTCGATGCCAAATTTGATCTCTAATCTCACCAAGCCGCCATGTTTGTAGTCAAGACAGATTTTGACCCAGCAAACACACAACTATCGTATGGATACAAAAGAGATGCCATTCGTCGGATAGCAGAGGTACCACAATGATGCCAGTAAATCGTAACGTTTTTGTGAACAAAAGTTCCCGAAAAAACGATACTTTCAGCGATACGTGAATGGGTTGTCGATACGGTACCCGAAATCCGACACAGAAAGGAATTTCACCGATACATCTGACACATATTCGATACAAATCTGGACGGATTCCGATACTTCTGGCATGAAAACATTATAAAAAAGGTATGAGTTTGTTTTTAGTGGTGTCTGACGTTTATCATTTTGAAAATTATTTTCGATGCATATACGATAATTATCAAAATTATGCTATCTATTGACAATTATACATAATCTTAATAACATTAGCCCTTCTATTGAGAGAGCAGACTTAATCTTTCCTGGCCATACTAAACCGCAGACAAATTAGAATGCTTTTATGCGACTGTAAATCAACAATTTCTTAGAATACAAAGACTATTTATAAATATTTAGTGGTGGCAGGGAAGAAAACTAACCGAAAATAATTATACAATATCATTAACATTTCGATTCCTTAAATCTGATGTTTGAAAGTTACCATATTTCAGATATCAGAATAACATCTTGCACTCTATACATAACTGGCGCAAAGTAAAACAATCAGATTTCAGATATCTATCAGATAACAACTATTTGATACATCTATACAAATATCATATTTTTGGTATCGTACAAAACACATGTGTGTAATATAACTTTATTTTTCAAGAAAAAGATTTCTAAATGTTGCACGAAAATTAACATATCAGACAAATGGAATACGTTTCTTACACTAATGTGTTTGCTGGACATCTTGCATCGATTATGGTGATTTGGCGGAAATTTGTAGTTTAGGTTTCGAAAAGTTTGTAAGCTCTAATTTGAATAAAAACAGAGTTCTAGAAATTTCCGGAAAGATTCATTGGTTTATAGTGCAGGACTGAATTCTTCGAATGTTCTATGAATGACTAACAAGATTGTAAAAAAAGAAGAGTGATTGTTGATGATTGTAGACTAGAAATTACCTATATCTTTATGTGCTACATTCTATACGGTATTACAGCAAAAGTGAAAACAGATGGAAGTTTTTCATTTTCACGAAGGTGGTCGTTGACTTAGCGTGCAATTAGGCATCGTAATGTGACGAAAAGTGGTTGTTCAAGATTTCCAAACTTTGGAAACTCTACCTTCAATAGGAGATGATTTCTGGAATTCATCGAAATGATTCTTTGATTTCTAGCGCAGAATTACATCGAAAAATTCTATAAACAACTGACAATACTCTCGAGGAATACAAATTCCTCCCAGACTTTGAAATTTTCAGTTGCTTCTGAATTAGCGAAATTTCTGCTTTGTAATGTATTTAACAATGTTTATTTGATTTCTGTAATACGAATAACTATTTCTTTCAATTTCTTCGAGACTATTTATTGATTAATGATTTTTGTGGGACAAAAAAGTATTTTATTCAGTTGTTTTCTGAATATTCATTCGTCGATTAGAACCTGGCTTGTCTTTAAGTATTACTTTCTACACACTAAAATGTCGACAGCTTTCATAACAGTATTATTACGTGCTAAATTCTCATTAAATACAGTGCGTTTGCTGACTAGAACCTGCTAATGTCTTTAAGAATTACTTTTTACACCCAAAAATCTCTACAACATCATTACTGGCTTTATCTACGCTCTAAATATTTACTAAATAAAGTTCATTTGTCGACTATAACCTGCTTATGTCTTTAAGAATTACTTACTAATGCAAAAATGTCGACAACTTTCTTAACAATATAATTACGGGCTGACAAGGGAACTCTTTCAAGTGGTAATCACCGATTTCCTTCAAAAAATTACAGAATATAGTTTATGTTGCACTTAATTCACTGGTAAAAAAATTAGCTGCTGAATCGCAACAGGAAAGCCGCAAAAAATTATTAAACTTTACGTTTTGAACGCCAAATACGAAAAAAGTCATCGCCAAATCACATTAACCTTCCTTAAATGATGCCAAAGAAATTAAATATTGGACGGTAGTATTTTCTATCGCTCTAGAGGTTACTGAAGCAAGGAAGCCATCCCCTCCGCGGAGGATAAAAATTAAGATGTCATGTCTCCGAAATATCCCTAAGTGTGAATATAAGGCCATCTTTAATTTCCCACTGCGTAGCTATAGTGCGACGTTAAAGCCCACCAACACTCAAGATATTTTCTGAAATCTAGAAATTTCTATTTAGAAAAGGTGACGTTATGCTTTATGTTAGATCCAATATTTTCAATTATTTTATGTAATGTTTCAAAATTGCATTTATTTAAAATAATGCAATTTCAATTTCAGAGTTACATTTACATTACTCCAGCTTATATATAATCTGGAGTAAATTAATGTCTGAAGCTCTCGGCATGTGCATTTATATAAATTTGAGACTATTTAAAAACTAATCTGATTTATATGCTGGTTGGCTACGTTTTACGTCGCACTAGTGCTGTGCAATGGTCACTTGGAGACCAATATGAATTATAATATTTGATTGAACATTTGATTATTAGAATAGTTGATTGAAATTAATACTCAAATAAATAAATCAAAATTAAAATATTTAAGATATTTGAGGTTGAGTTGGTTTTAAGTTTTAATTTGCGAGGGCGACAGTCTGGGATATATTCCTGGAGATGGTCCTTAGATGTGCTATTAGAATTTTGATCCTTTACGGAGGGTTTATTTAAAATTGGAAAAACATGTGCATAACTACTACTTTATGGCTTCTTACATTTCTGGCAATTCATTTTATATATGTTTACGAATATTAATATAAAGAATTTTGTAAAAATATGCATTAGAATTTCATAAGGTTGGTTTGGATTTAAGTCACACTAGTGCTACGCAATGAATTTCATAGGGAATTTTATAGCATTATTAACTGCGAAATCTTGTTGTTTTAAAAATAATTGTTATGCCGAATGCAGACCCTCCGTGGCCGAGTGAGTATGTCACCCTTGCTAATCGCCTTCAAGTGTGAAAGAATGGGTTCGATTCCCCAGCTGACCCAGGGTGTTTTTTTTAATTTTTTGTATTTTAATCCGGTTATGTTATATCTGTCCTCATCTCGATGAAATTTACAGGGGGATGGGGGGGATGTCGAGTCAAACATACAAATCGGATGTATATATTAAAAATAAATAACATACAATCGATTACAAAAGTGTCCGAACACCAGCAAAAATTCCTATGTAAAAAAAAGTACACTTCGTACGGTTTTATTAAATAAATCCTTGTCGAATCCTATTCTTAGTCAATGTAAGAACATGATTCGATAAGGATTTATTTAACAAAACTGTATGAAGTGTACTTTTTTTACATAGGAATATTTGCTAGTGTTCGGACACTTTTGTTACCGACTGTACGCAGAATGCAATCATTTATCACCTGCAGATGTCACCGGACCATCCTCAGAAGTGCATCGCAAACCATCTCCAATTGCCCATAGTGCAGTACTAGTGCGACGTTAAACCCAACCAACAAACAGGACGAAATTTAGGGTAGAATCATAGATCGTCTCCAATTGCTCATTGCGTAGCTCTAATGAGATACTGGATCCACACAACTCATATTCTGTGGAGTTGCTTGTTCGTCGAAGGTTCTTACTGCCCAATAAAATGATCAGACTTATAAGAAAAATGTATTCGGATACGAAATGCTTTCATTTTAATTAAAAAAAAAACAGCTTTGTGTTTTAAATTAATATATAATGTTTTATTTTATTTAAATTTATATAAAAGTCTTGATCATATAGTTTTTTAATGTTGTTATTAAAAACTTGGCGTTAATGCTCTTGCAATTGCAGGGATGGAACACGGGCGCAGAATTCATACCACTATCAATGTAAGAAAATTTTCTACCTCTTAAATCAACGATATTATAGGCAGAGAAATTTCTTCAACAGATTCCGGTATGAATACTGCGCCCGTGTTCCATCCCTGCAATTGTTATTGACACAGCTTATTTAATTGAAATATTAAATATTATTTAGAATTTCGACTAAGTAAATCTCAATCTGGTAAATTATCTGGTTTTTGTTAACTATTCTGAATTCTCTAGTGCTCGACAGCGTATGGAGTTCGTTTGGCTATCAAACAGAAAGAAGAACATCTACATCTATTAAATCTTCATTGCAATGAAATCCCGAAGAATGCAGTCGCCAAACAGGCGCTGTTTTGGAAATATATCAGACATGCTTTCACTTTAATAATTTTTTATAGCTTATCTATTGCGACTCAACAGCTAATATTTTAGGAATATGCTATTGATGATTAAATCTTATGCCAGAATTTTTTTCAAGAAAATCGGCGATTACCACTTCAAAGAGTTCCCTTGTGAGTATTCATTAAATAAAGTGCATTCGTCGACTTCAGCCTGCTTATGTCTTTACAAATTACTTTCTACACGAAAAAATGTCGATAAATTTAATAATAATATCATTATGGACTCCAACATTAGCTTCTTTTGGAATCTCTATGATGGTAGGGTGGTAGAGGTCATATATAATGGCCAACACTTTTGTATTTTTGGTCAGTATGAATATAGGTTTCGTAAATAACTCCAAAACGGAAAGTAACAGAAAGACCAAAAAGAGAGGTGCCCAACTAGATGTGATAACAAACCTATATACGAATTTTCAACATCCTACGTCCAACCGTTTTTGAGTTATACGAGATACACACACACATACACACACGCCCACACACACACGCACATACGTACCTACAGACGCGAAGAAAAATCGTGTACAATCGCAGATATCTTTAAAGCAGGAGCTCGTGTCTAATACAACATTCTACGAGTGTTGTAAATTATTATTGTAAATTATTATTAAACTTATTATTACTTCCTTAAACTTTGTATAAGGAAGTAATAATAAGTATTGTATTTAAAGTTACATTAAAAAGAATTCAACTTGATATAGGAACAGTTTTAATTTTAGATAAAAATTCTGTGTTGGGAGGCTGAGGCCAACCTCAAGTCCCGTTGAAGTATAATACCTACATTTATGTAGAATTCAGTCTGTTATTAAATTAAAACGATTATTATAAATCATTCGAGCAACTTTCAACCATACTTTCACCGCCACACCTTGAAACTTATCAATCCTGATAAAACTATTCGAGTATCAAACTGATATATGAACTTTTCCTGCCTGAGGATTTATTTTTATTTTTATTTTATTTTTTACATGGTGAAGTAAATTAAAGCATTTTCAACAATCGCATTTAATAAAAAATGAATTCTATGGCTTAATTACTGGTAGCCCACTATGTCTTCAATAACGTATTTACGCATCACATAGTGTTGTACTATTGTGTACTAAATATAGATCCACAACAGAACCTGATATGTACTTCTAGCAATTTCCAAGTACAACCCCTCTATATTCTAGTTCTTTTATATAGCCTTGTAAGCAAATGGTGAATGATTTTCATACCATAATCTATGCGAAACCTGCTTTTATGCATATAAAAAATATTTGTCTGTTTCATTTTGTTTGCTGCAGCCCATAGATCTTAAACTATACCTACCGTAAATTTCCCCCATAGATGTAATGGATATCACTGTACACTAACCATATTTGCTTGATCTCAACGAAAAGTTTAACGTGTAGCATCCCTATATGATACACATTTAGAATAATGAGTGTGGATTTCCCGTTATTTGCTCTTGAAATATACTGATAACACACACATGCGCACACACAAACTAACCGTTAGAAACATGTTTTTAGAATTCAAGAGACCTGAAAACGTGTAAATATAAGAAAAACTCAATTTCGAAAATTTGACCCAAAAGCAATACTTTCTCTATTACATACATTGGTAAGAGAAAGTAGAAAAGTATTCTAGAACAATCTAAACTTAATTGCCGAAACGTCAGTGGAGATCCTCTGTTGAGACTCAAAACGGTTTTGGGTTCCGTCTGTTTTTCTGTCTGTCTGTGTGTTTGTCGCGCGATAGCCCCCGCTATTGACTTGAAATTTGGTACACATGTTCACTATCCCCACGAAATTAGCTGTATGGTTTTGGGTGTGCATCCCATTTGTAGTTCGTGTACAGGGACACACCAAAGTTTTTTTTATCATTACGGCCTATGGGAAGAATCTGTATGTCGCGCGATAGCGGCCGCAAATTCAAGCTATTGAATTGCAATTTGGTACACATATTCATGAGCCCAACGGAATTAGCTGTATAGTTTTAGGTGTGTATTACATTTGTAGTTCGTGTACAGGGACACACCAAAGTTTTTTATCATTACGGCCTATGGGAAGAATTTGTATGTACCGCGATAGCGGCCGCAAAAGTCACGCTATTGACTTGCAATTTGGTACACATATTTATGAACCACACAGAATTTTTGCTGTATAGTTTTGGGTGCGAATTCCATTTGTAGTTCGTGTACAGTATAGGACACACAAAATTTTTTTCTTATCATTACGGCCTATGGGCAGAATTTGTATGTACCGTAAAAGCGGCCGCAGAAATTCTCCAATTAACTTGCAAATTGACACACACATTCAGGCTCGGTATAGAAATAGCTATATAATTTTTTATGTCTATACTTTTTATGGATTTTGTACAGAGACACTTCACATTAAAATACTTCACATTACTACGTATGGGGTGAATTTCCTTTAAACGCATTTTAACATCATTACTTTGCAATCAAGAAAATGAAACTAGCGTACGTGAGTAAGATGCTTACACTTATGTTGTTTGAAGAAAATATGTACTCTTAAGCTTTCTTATTAATGTACAGGACCTTACAAATTGTTCTGAAAATCTCACGTAGTCATCCAAAAGATGTTAAATTTGGAACAATTATTAATTTTAAACGCAAAATAAGCTGAATAGTTTTTACTGGTGTATACAATGTTTATGGCTCGTTTATAGAGACATACAAAAGAATTTCGTAACATTAGAGCCTATGGACAAATGTTTAGTTAAGCGCGCACTTTTACGCGTTTATGCTGCATTGGAATTAACAGAATTAACATACATTATAAAGATGCTTAAAATAGTGATTACTCTTAAAAAAGGGTATGAAAAGACTAAATAATATATGAGATGACACAAAATAATTCCGAGTATGTACTGTAATCATCGAAATGATGTCAAATTAGTTTGAAAAATTAATGAGCTATTATTAATTAGGTTTATTATTATTATTGGCGTTTATAATTTCTGTGGCTACTTTTGCGGGATACATAAAAGAATTTCGTACTATTACGGTCTATAGTCGGTATTTCTTAAAAGTGTATTTTAACAGGGTTACACCCCATTAAATATAATGAAATTTTATTAGAATTTTAAAAGCATTTTTTCTGTTGAAAATTGTGGGCATATAATTGGTAATTAGTTTACAGGGTTACGCAAAATATTTCCGATATGCTATGTATATATATATATATATATATATTTTTTTTTTTGCATGAAATTTGGTATTTATGAATTTCAGGAAAATAATAGAAGACCGTCGTTCATTAAGAATACATATATATGATATACAGATAGGTATACAAAGAGATATACAGCAGGGTTTGATGGGGGATGACACCCCCTTCAGGAATGTATCTGATTTTGGTAACAAGTCGATCGAATCAATATATACTATTATACAATAAGGAATAAATAAAAATGACCTATTGAATAATGTCTGATGCAAATAGGACGTTGAGGCTCCTGATCTGCAGATCCACTAGTAAGCGAAACCTTTATCTCATGAGATCGAATTATTATTGCCGAAACGTAAGTGGAGGCCCTCTGTTGAGACTCAAAACGGTTTCGGGTTCCGTCTGTTTGTCTGTGTGTTTGTGTGTGTGTTTGTCGTGCGATAGAGGCAGCAAAAATCCCGCTATTGACTTGAAATTTGGTACATATGTTCATGATCCCCACGAAATTAGCTGTATAGTTTTGGGTGTGCATTCCATTTGTAGTTCGTGTACAGGGACACGCCAAAATTTTCCTTACCATTACGGCCTATGGGAAGAATTTGTATGTACCGCGATAGCGGCCCCAAAAATCCCACTATTCACTGAAAATTTGGTATACATTTTCATGAGCTCAACAGAAATAGCTGTATTGTGTTAGGTGTGTTCCATTTGTCGTTCGTGTACAGGGACACGCCAAAGTGTTTCTTATCATTACGACCAATGGGAAAAATTTGTATTTACCGCAATAGCGGCCGCAAAAATCCTTCGATTGACTCTCAAATTGGCGCACACGTTCCAGCTTTGCATATAAGTAGCTGTATAATTTTTATTGCTATATTCTTTATAAACTGTGTACAGAGACACACCAAAATTCTTAACATTACGGTGTATGGGGTGAATTTCGTTTAAACGCATTTTAACATCATTACTTTGCAATCAAGAAAATGAGAGTAACGTACGTGAGTAAGATGCTTAAACTTATGTTGTTTGAAGAAAATATGTGCTCTTAAGCTTTCTAATTAATGTACAGGTTATTACAAAAGTGCCCTGAAAATCTCACGTAGTCATCCAAACGATGTTATATTTGGAACAATTATTAATTTTAAACGCAAAATAAGCTGAATAGTTTTTACTGGTGTATACAATGTTTATGGTTCGTTTACAGAGACACACAAAAGAATTTCGTAACATTAGAGCCTATGGACAAATTTTTAGTTAAGCGCGCACTTTAACGCGTTTATGCTGCATTGGAATTAACAGAATTAACATACATTATAAAAATGCTTAAAATAATGTTTACTCTTAAAAAAAGGTATGTATAGACTTAATAATATATGTGACCACACAAAATAATTCCGAGTATGTACTGTAATCATCGAAATGATAACAAATTAGTTTGAAAAATTAACGAGCTATAATTAATTAGGTTTATTATTATTATTGGCGTTTATAATGACTGTGGCTACTTTTCCGGGAAACATAAAAGAATTTCGTACTATTACGGTCTATAGTCGGTATTTCTTAAAAGTGTATTTTAACATGGTTACACCCTATTAAATATAATGAAATTTTATTGGAATTTTAAAAGCATGTTTTCCTGTTTAATATTGTGGGCATAGATTTGGTAATTAGTTTAAAAGTTACGCAAAATATTTCCGATATGCTACGTAATTTTTTTTGCATGAAATTTGGTACTTATGAAATTTAGTATTTATGAATTTCAATAAAACAAGACCGTCGTTTATTAAGAATACATATATATGATATAGAGATAAGTATACAAAGAGAGATACAGCGAGAGTCCCCCTCAGGAATGTATCTGATTATGGTAATAAGTCGATCGAATCAATCTATACTATTATATATAAGGAATAAATAAAAATGAGCTATTGAATAATGTCTGATGCAAATAGGACGTTGAGGCTTCTGATCTGCATTTCCACTAGTTTTACAATTTGTGTTAGTCTAAAAACACAAAGCATATGCATATGCTCATGTCTATAAAATGAATGTTACTAAATATGAAACGAGACATGAAATTTATTTTATGGAACATCTTAATAAATTAAATTTTATGATAAGGAATTTTTTATAACGAAAAAGATTTGCTTAACTAAAGCGATGCATTGTCATTGGTTTCGATTTTATGTCTAGTTTTTCTATTCGGAATCAAAATAATAAGATGAATGAAGAGTTGAATTAAAAAAAGTTTTGTGCTGATTTCACATCACGACGTTCCAAACATTTAGTAATTAAATTGTGATTTATGTAAATTAATTCGGAGAGGTCAATAAATAAACAAAAAATAAAATCATAATAGAGTGTTAGAGTACTTCTCACTAGCAATGGACCATAGTGAATTCTAATTCTTTCGTATGTCCCTGTAAAACAGCGATAAATTGTTAGCATTCACGTTTATCAGTTTCTTATATTTTAATCAATTAAAAATTATTAAAGCAAACTTTAAATAGTCTGAGTCTTTAAAATATAAGGTATACGGAAATTCTACTTTGCATCACTCTAGAAAACTATAAGTACTCTTGGAAATCTCTCTAGTTCTTACAACGATGACCATTAATATGCCTACACATTTATATCTTGATCGAATGTAAAGTTTATTGCGCTTAAAATATATTGAGTCGGAAATATAAAATGACAAAGAAATTTTTTATGTCTTTACTAAAGAACAACAAAGCCTACACTCATTAAAAGGAATACAGTTGGTGAGCTACATACAGATGGTGACCTATAACATACCTGCCAACTTTGAACTCATTCGTTTAGTCATTATCATTTTACCTAACATGTATACATACATACATATTCGTAAAGCATCAATAATAAACACAACGAACCTCAAAACGTATAGATGCACCAAAAAAAAAAAAAAAAAAAAAAAAAAAAAAAAACAGTTGATATTTTTTATGATTTCATTACTTTCCCTACATTGTGTTTGTTCTGAATGAAAAAATGGAACGAGAAGAATTTTAATTTTAGGAGATGAATTTTTCCGATTTACAATCTGTAATAGTTTAACAATAAACTCGTGTGCTATAATGTTTTGAACTGATTTCTCATGTTTTAAAAAAAAGGAACAAGTTAAAATCAACCATTCAAGTTAATATATATATATAATCGTTCAGTTATTTAATACGATTCCAAAATTAACTGTGAATTTAACTGTATACAGCCACATGTTTGTTTAGTGATCAATCTACTTATACCAGTTTTTCATGTGTAACATATGTTAAACTTTAGTTTTATTAATTATTACTGGTATTTCATTTAACTATTATTATTAGTATTTCAATTAATAATTTTGAAATTGCTGCTCGAATTTAAATAAGTTTGATTCTCATTTGGTTTTTCACATATTATTTTTTCAGTTTAAACTTTTTTTTTTTTTTTTTGTGTTATTGGGTATAGCTTGTTGTAAATGTTCAGCAATTTGCATACAACAAGACAGAAATAACACCTATTTTACATGCAATATTCATTCTATACCCTTGAAAATGTAATGAGTTTACATGTTTCAATTTAAGGTTGCTTGATATTCGTAATCTTTTTTAGTATTTTTTCTGTTTCATCTTATTCAATGATTCTTGTTTTCATCTATCCAATGTTTGAAAAGGTTTTCAATATATATATATATATATACACTCCTTCTCATATTTATAAGGACACTTTATATTTTGAAATAACAATGTAAAAATGATTGTGAACAAGATTATACTAAGTGCACTTAATATATCTAGTATTCTAAAAACCAAAACGGCTATAATTTTTTTAATATGAAACAAAATTAATAAAAAATAATGCAAAATATTTTTTTCAAAACGTTTTTAGGTGTTCAAAATTATAGGGACAATCAAGATTTTTTCATTTTATTTAACTTACAAGCGGATAAATTACAGTTGACATGCAAATTCGTTAACTACTGGGCTAGATTAATTCATATATAAGCCTTCAATTTTTCTTGGACGGACATTACTGATAATTCCTCGAAAAAAATAACGTTCATGCAGTGAAGTATGATAAATGTGTTTTTTACGTGGAAGGATAATTTCAATCCGCCAAATTTCTAATGAAATTTGAAGATCTAAAATTGTTGAAGGAAATGTGATCAAACGTTGAACTGCTGGTTCGATAGGAGAGAGATCTGATGCAAAACCATAGTTGTTTTACAGAGATCGAAGACTCACAATTCCTCTTAATGTTCTACTCATAATGACTGCTGCTGAATTTGCTCGTAATTTTTAACGAAAGGTTGGGGTCCACATTTGTGCATGTTTAAAACAATTAATAATATGTTAAAAGGACTAAAAACCCTGTAGTAATCAATAAGCATTTAATGGGGGAAAGAACGTCTTCGTTAAAGTTGTATAAAGACAATATTAAATGGTAAAATGTTGCATTTTCGGATGAAAATCATTTTATTCTTGATTAATCAAATGGTTTCAACAGTTACTGGCACGATCTGAAGATAGCGAAAGACAGAGCAGATTTTTTAAAGGCAGATATGAATCGGACATTTTAAAGGTGGATGTATGATGCTCTGGGTAGCTGTTTCTACTGAAGGCAGAATGAATTTAGTAATTTTTTCTATTATTATGAACATCAAGAGAATATCCGCACATTTTAAACGTGGAATTATCAGATTTTTGTTAGATATTGAGGGGTAATAATATTTTTTTCAACAAGACTTACATTTTTGCTTTACTTTTAGAGCAATAGGAAATAGTTTGAAGAAAGAAACTTCTGTATTATTGCCTTTCCCATGGCCTAAAAGTTGAAAAAACCTTAACTTATGATATTAGAAAAGTGCATGCAAGTGGAAAGAAATTATAAATAGTTTAAATGTGTTAAGAATATCATATATGCAATATGAAATGGTACTGAAACTGAATATTTGAAAAAATGTATATATATATATACCACAGAGAATGTCTGACTGTTTAACCCTAAAAAGAGACCCCATAAAATATTAATTTAAAGAATAACTGAAAAAAATTACTAAAATTCGAGCTGTCCTTATAATTGTGAACACCTGAAAAATCATCTTTTTACCATATTTAAAGTTTTTAAGATAGAAAAACGATAAAACTTTTTAAATATAGTTTATTAAGGAAATTCAAATTAATAAAAAATATATTTGTTTAAATAATAGTGTTCAGTGTTTAGTTAATATAGAAAAACGGGTGTCCTTATAATTATGAGAAGACCAGATTCGCTTGCAGATTCGCGAGATTCGCTGTGTCCTGTTCCAACATCCGTTGTGAACAGACGTCTTTTCCTGAGCTCCGCGCTGCGCCATCTAGCGGCGTAAGCATAAACAGTTTCTACCAGAGTGCAAGTGCTACTGTGACCTAAAGAGCCTTTTTCAAGGCTAATATCCGAGGGGATCAGTAGTCTTCACTCGAGAAGAAAAGTTTTTTATTGTGCTTCACATTTCACTGTATATTAGTAAAACTTAGTTTATTTACTTAAAATGGCTGAAAATAGCCAGCAGTCGACTTCGATGGGCACTCCGGTCACCTGCCCTTATTTCAGGGGCCTGGATCTACGGAGCCTGTCATCCGAAGGAGCTGAGGCCGAGATGGTCAAACTTAGAGCAGTCATAGCCTGCAATGACGCAGTTATATTCAAGCTAAATAGGAAGGAGCTGGATGATGCTTCTACTGCCAAGCTCTCCTCCCATGTCCAAGAAAGATCTCTGGCATGGCAGGCTGCTACCCTGCTATCACAGGTTAGTGGGCTGAGCTTATATTTCACACCACCACCACCACCACCTCCTAAAACTAATTGCATGGGCAATATTAATGGTATTAAATGTAATGATGAGGAAAATTCAGTAAGCGCAGGTTCGCTACTGGTGGCGCCATCTTCCGACATGCAAGTAGTTGAGAAACCAGTTTCGGTCAAGCGCTTACACTCAGAAAAGGTTGACAGCAACCCTGATTCCGATGGGGATGGGAATTGGGAGAAAGTTACCTATAAAAAGAAAAAACCCAAGTCTATTGTTCAAAAAACTAATGGTAGCACCTCTAATGGGGAAAATAACGTTAATCAGGCTAAAACTAAATCAAGCAGAATTCCTGCTTTTCACATTATTCCGCCGCCCCATTGGCAAATACTGCTGTCCGGAATGCGGAACATTGTTCCAACGCTGGCCAGCAAAGCCCAGGGGCGTTTTCTCAAACTTAAGGTCGAGAATGAGGAGGATTATAGGAAAATTCAGTCCTACCTCATTCAGGAAAAAATCCAATTCAAAAGTTTTTTGCTTGAATCTGAAAAAAATCTGAAGGCGGTGATTCGGGGTCTCCCCATCAACACTAGTCCTTCAGACATCGCTCAAAATTTGGAAATCGAAGGTTTTATGGGGGTCACTGTGACTCAAATGTTCAGAGGACCTGTGTCCAAGAAAATTCTAATGCCGCTTTTTCATTTGGCAATACCTAAAACTCAAGTTGAGGTAGAACCAGACTCCATCTTTCAGATCACTCAACTGATGGGAACACAGGTCACGGTCGAAGTTTACCGGGGCCACAAAGGACCCTCACAGTGCTTCAACTGTCAGGGTTACTTCCACTCTGCAATTTCTTGCAACTTGCCGCCCCGGTGCGTTAAATGTGCTGGGGAACACAGGAGCAAGGAATGCAGAAAGGATTTTGGTGATCCTTGCAGATGTGCGCACTGTGGTGGCGCCCACCCGGCTAACTATCGGCTGTGTCCAAAGTTTCCCACCCAAAACAACAGGAAAAACGCTAAACCCAAGCGTAAGCCCCAGGAACAGGTCACAGGGGCTCCCAAAATCCAAACTTTTACAAGCAAGAAGGTTCAACCTTCCCAATCTTTTGCGGGAATTGCTATTGGTCGTAGCGAGCCCGAAGCTCCTCCCCCTTCCAAAACTCCTTATATAAATTCCTCGGTCCCAGAAGACGCCAGTTCGGCTACCGAGTTCCTAAACTACGTCATGGTCTTGGAAAAGAATCATGACAAAAAAAACATAGTAAAAGCCTGGAAAATGGCACTTCCACAAATTCGTGCGGCGTCCACGAACTTAGATCGATCTTTCATCTTATACGAGAGTTTAATATCTCTCGAGTAATTTTGTTAGGGAATTTCCACCCTTTATTTAGGCTTAACTTTAACATTCGACCCTAGTAGAACGTTGAATTCTTTCTCTGTTGGTATATGGAACGCCAATGGCCTCCATTGTAAAGCGGCTGAGTTCCGCGATTGGGTTTATAGTAATAATTTAGATATTATCTTTGTCTGTGAGACCAAATTCTCCCAGGGTTCTACTGTTAAGGTGGCCAATTATATGTTATTCAATGTTGACAGGCCATATAATGGCACCTCTTCCGGCGGCACTGCTATTTATTTAAAGTACGGCTTCAATGCTACTCTCATTAAAGTCCAAAATCTAAATTCCATTGAAGTCACGCCAATTGTTTTGGAATTCCCCACTATTCAAAAATTACTTGTTGCAGCAGTTTATATCCCTCCTCAAAGTGAAAGGAATAACCTGCTCATGCGAGATTTATCCCGGCTCACTAATATTTATTCAAATTTTATTATTGCGGGTGATTTTAATGCCAAACACTTGTCTTGGAACTGCCCCTCTAATGATGCTAGAGGGAATATCATCAGGAGATGGGTGGATCAAAATCATGCACAAATTCTTGCTCCCCCTGAACCCACCTTCACTAGAAGTAATAATATTTTAGATTTTGCTATCACCCGCAATTTTCCATATAGTTACAGCATTCAAACGCTGAATGATCTTACCTCTGATCACCTTCCTGTGGAAATCTGTTTTCGGACGAATAACTACAATTTAGATTTACCGGCGGCCTTCACCACCAGGTGGAGACACTTTACGGAGATTTTAGCCGATTCTGAGCTTCCTTCACCTCTTCCATCTAACAAACTCGAAGCCGAGAGATCAATCAGCATGCTTGAAAATTACATTCAAGATGCCTTTCAGCAAAGCTCGGCTCCGAGAAAGAGGACTAGTCTATTCTTCCGATTACCAGATGAAATCAGGCATTTGATCAGAGAAAGAAATCATGCTCGCAGGAATTGGCAGGTTCATAGGCTCCCCCATTTCAAACGCTTGTACAATGTACTTGCAAGGAGGGCTAAAGCTGCAATTCATGAGTACTCAAAAACGCATTTCAACAACTTTGTCGAGAGTTTATCGACGACTGACAACACCATTTGGAAGGCTACTTCACGTATTCGTAGGCCAAAAACAAACATTCCGGCTCTAAATAGCCCAGTTGGAATGGCAGTGACAAACTCTGAAAAGGCTGAAGCTCTCGCTCACAGTCTTAGAAGTCAGTTCACACCTCACAATAATGTTTTTAATCCTAGAATCACTTCAATTGTTAATAACAGTGTTCAAAATTTATTAAGCAAAAATTCCATTAATACTCTTAACTTGGCCACTCCCTCTGAGGTAGTGGAATATATTTCTAAACTGAAAAAAAATAAATCCCCTGGCGAGGACCGAATAACAACTAACATGCTTATTAACCTTCCTACCAACTTTATTTTTTATATCACTTTAATTATTAATCGCATGCTAATACTCAATATTTTTCCAGATTGTTGGAAAAAGAGTTTAATCGTTTCTCTGCCGAAAGGTGGCGACACTGATCCGCACCTTCCTCAAAGCTATAGACCTATTTCTCTTCTCTCTTGCATGTCTAAAATCTATGAATATATTCTCGTTAATCGTCTGAATGATTTTACAAACTCTCATGATGTGATTATGCCTGAACAATTCGGGTTTCGTCCACGTCATTCAACACAACAACAGTTGTGGAGAGTTTGTGAAATTCTTCACGACGGCTTCCAATCTGGTGGTGTAACGGGGGTTATATTTCTAGATGTACAAAAAGCTTTCGATAAGGTCTGGCATGCTGGCCTTATTCATAAACTAATATCTATTGGTCTTCCCGACCAACTAACTAAAATTATTTATGACTATCTTAGCAATAGATCTTTTTACGTTAAAGTCGGAAACTCTATCTCTAACCCTTCACCCATTTTAAGTTCTGTTCCTCAAGGTTCTCTGCTGGGGCCCTTCCTCTTCAACATCTACGCCAATGATCTTCCGCGTGATGTTGACGTCACTTTAGCGACTTTCGCTGACGACACTGCCATTTGCTGTAAACGAAACACTCCAAACGCTGCGTTTGAAGTACTTCAAAATTATCTAAATAAATATTCGATCTGGTTACGGAAATGGAGAATCAAAGTAAACAGTTCCAAAAGTGCCGCCATATTTTTCACCAATAAAAACTATGACACCTCCACTAACTTTCTCTTAAATAATGAACCCATACCCTGGGAGACATGTTATAAATACTTAGGAGTTTATATTGATTCCAAATTAACGTGGTCTCGTCACATCTCAGAAACTCTGGGTAAAGCCAAACGAGCCACGCATTCCCTTCATTCTCTATTAGCTTTTAATAGCCGCCTGTCCATCAAAAATAAATTATTACTATATAAATCCATGATCCGTCCTATCTTAACCTACGGGTGTATGATATACGGATCTGCTTCGAAAACCAACTTGGATAAAATTCAAAAGTTTCAAAACAAGCTATTGCGCAGGTTTTTGAAAGCTACTCGCTACGTCCGCAATGATACTATTCATCGGGATCTCCGAATTAAGCCTATTTATGCTCAATTTCGGAAACTTGCATTGAAGTTTCACAGATCCATTCCTAATGTTGGAAATCCTCTGTTGGACTCTATTCACAGATACGACGCTAGAGTCGGTCGTGGTAAAAAACGGCCTTTGGCTATTTTAGTCAGAGGGGATGATTTTCTCCCCGTCTCTAAAAAGCGTAGGAGTATAACTTCCGGAGTCACCTAACTTAGTATTTCCATCCAAAATTCTATCTCCCCTAGATTGAACGAAATGTTCATCTAGCTTTGGCTAACCCTAGTATCAGGCTTATCTACTGAACTTTGTCAGTCGCGAGCTTTGAACCTTCTTTCTAGTGAAAATGTTACTTATTTTTTAATTATTTTTTATCAAAATTTCCTAATTGCTGTATATTTTTTTATTATTTGGCTTATTTTTTAATTTTTTATTAATTTTATTGTCTTTTAGTATAGGGATCTGAGGTCTCCTCTCATTGGCCGATTTCCTGGCCTCTGATTGGCTTTCAGTTTCAGGACAAAATCCTCTGCGATTTTGCTCGTTTTACTTTCAGTGAGGATTGTGAGTGCTATGTGTGTCTCTGAGAGGTCCGCAGATCCAGCTCAGAACTTAGTTTCTGCCTGGACACTGAGACTTTCATAGGATTCATGCATGCACTTCACTTTAATCCTCCTGAATTTTAGTTATGATAGGAAAAAAAAAAAAAATTGTATGGCCCCCTTTTTTTTTATTAATTGCGGGACTCCGAGCGATTTCCTGTGCCCCTTGGGGCGCCCTGCTCAACTCTTAATTCCTTTTCGCCGTCCAGACCGTCTCGTCAACGCACGTAACAGTTTCACTGTTACACTTAGGTTTTTTCAAGGAGTTATTTATTTAATATTTATTTTATTATTTATTTATTATTTATTTATTTTTTTATTTTATTTTATTTTATTTTTTATTTATTTATTTTTTTTTTCCCTTTAACTCCTGGTGCTTCACTCTGATTGGTCTCTGCTCACGCGGAGATTTATTCAGAGATCAAAATTCTAAATTCACCCATTTGGCTTTTAATTATTTTATGGAAAATTATTTTTATGTTTTTCGCATTTTTTGTTGGAGGTAAGCATTGGTTGCGACCAAATGCAGGTACTCCGAAGCACATCGTTGACTTGAATTATGAGAAGAACTGTATATATATATATATATATATATAAATTGTTACATCTCACACTCTTGATTGAAAATAATCATCTGACTGTTTAACCATCCCTACAACATTTATCTATAAGTGATTATAAATATTTTGTGTAAGTATTTTAACATCTGTAGGGCAATTTTGATATTAAAGCATGTGTAAAAACTCAAAATGAAAATAAAAATAAAAAAACTTGTGTACAATCCTTTTGTGACATATTGACAAGCTATTTAAATATCTCATTCAAAAATTTAAGATAAAGATTCTTGAAAACAATCACAAACATATGTCATTTAACATAAAAAAAATTTCTGGTTTAAATTATTTAAAATTTACTATCTTATTTAAATTATTTAAAATAAACTATTATTTACTCTTTGTTAACCACTGCTATTACTTAACACTCTGGTGAAAAATAATTTTTCTTTTTTACGATGTACCTACTAAAACAATTACATTAGATTTATCGCTTATAAATTAAAATATATACACTTTGTTTTGATATTATAACAATATTTTTTTTCTTCTGTTATATGAGTGACAGTGTAAATCTCTTTCTTTTCGTAATGATTAACTTGATTTTTTTTTTTTTTTTTTTTTTTTTACTTATTATTTACGAAAGAAGATTATTACTTTTTGGCTTCCATAGATAAAATCTTAATAAGTTTCACATAATTTTTTTTTCCCCCTTATCTGATTATTGGGATTTGCTTCATGATAATTACATTGTGTAAATACCTTTTCATATTAAAAAATCCCGGTATTTTATTATTCAGTAACATCCTGTAAAATTTTAACTGAAAAATATAAGGTTCCTCATTTATAGATAAATATTTACTAGAAGTTTCAACTCCTTTATCTACCCTTAATTTATTATAAAATATATTTTTTGCAACTTAAAAAAAAAAAAAAAAAAAAAAAAAAAACTCCAAAAATTCCAATTAAATTTTAATTTAAAAAAGTAAAATTCCTTTTTTAATGGGTAATTGAAGATAAAAATAATTACATATGTATATATCTTTTCTCGTTTCCGAGAAAACAAAAATATTTGCTTAGCACACTTGTAAATGCCAAGTTTTACTATTTCAGCGCAGTTTTAATACAAAATATTTGCACTTTAGAGGTTTTCCAAGTGTATTATATATTGATATTTTAATTAGATATTTATGGTAAATATGTTTTATATGACTCCATTAATTAAGATCCTCATTCCTTTGAATAAATTATTTTAATTGAATAAAATATAATTTTAAGACTTTGATTGTAATATAGTTTTAAATGTCCTTCATTCCTATGCTAAAAATTGGGACAATAATTATATATATATATATATTAATAGGCAAGCATAAAATTTGTAGTCCCTTTTTAACATATTAATTATGGGAGTAGAGGGTTGAAAATGGTATCATTCGAAAGGTATGGTTAGCCGGAAGGTGCGAATACAAATATTATTTTCTTACGATGTCAAGAAGGTATTTAAAAATACATTTATTTTTTATGCATTTTCCCCCATTTTTCCCTTTTATACACGTATTCCTTTACATTAAAAAATACCTAAAAGTAGAAAGTTGTTAAATCTGGCAATTTCATAAAGCTCAAATAAAACCATAGACACAGTAATTTGTATAATGTAGCATCACTATACGCAAACGAAGTGATGACGTCACTGTCTGTACATGGAGCCATGAAAATGATTTTCTGTGTTAATCGTTCATTTATTATTCTTTCGTCTTTTATTCTATTTTATTATTATTCTATTTATTATTATTCGTCGTCGATTTATTATTCTTTCCTCTGCATATATAAGTAGAAAATATAAGATTCAGAAAAGTTTTAGATTTTCGGTTTTCGATAAAGTTACACGTTTTGAAATTTCCCGAACTCAATTCGATCTTTTTTTTTTTTTTCTTTTTTCCCGTTTAAACACTGTACTTTATGAACCAATCGAATTAATTTAACAGAATTTGATACTTGGTTGGGGCTTGGTTTGACATGGTACCTATTAGCTTCTGGGCTGTATCACACAACAAGGGGCGTTTTCACGTTTCGATTTTCTCTCATTTCAGGAAAGGCTAACATCTACAGAGAGAAATAGTTATATTAAGTAAAACTCTGCTGATTCAGTTAGAGTGAATATAGGCAAACAATTGCCGCAGCTGTGTTGCAATTGCATTCCGTTTAGGACAAGGCAATAACTTTGCTTTGCCTCGCTTTGCAAAAAAAAAAAAAAAAAAAAAAAAAAGGTCGAGTTTCGACCACTGGGCGATACTAGTATATATAATTTGAATAATTTAATTCCTTTACAACACTCAGCAAATGAAAGAGAGATGAAAATACCAACATATGAAATTTTAAATGAGATGTAGTTCGAATAATATTATAGTCACGGTGATAATTTAACTTAATTACACTGAGTAGTAAAAACATATTAAAGTACTTACGCAGAAGAGAATTGACACACATAAATCATAAGCCTAACGATGAGATAATTTGCATAATCAATTAATCCAATAGAAACATTCATCAAATAATAGAAATGGAAAGACATAAAGTAACCACAAGGATCTGTTAAAAGAAAAGATAATTCATGAAATGAAAAATAGAATTTTAAATGCTGAAAACCAGAAATGATCTTCATCAGGAAACTTGCATCTCTGTCAGCATAAGCGAGATTTCTGATCGCTGTATAGCTAATTCAAGCAATATACAACTCAAGTTTCTATCTTGCAACAAAACAAAGTAAAAAAGGAAATTAGATTAAACATTAACTCAGCCAGAATTGAAAAATAGAATAATTATTTTTAAGTCCCCATGTAACCGATTCCAAACAGAAGCTGTTCCCATTAAAATTTATACCTCTGGGGGATCACCGAAGCGGGAGTGCCATCCCTTCCGTGGAGGATCAAAATTGTGATTGCATGTCTCCGGACCACCTGTAGGGGTGTGTCCCAGACCGTCGCCAATTGCCCACCTGCGCAGCACTAGTGCGACGTAAAACCCAACCATCCATCCAAACCGAAGTAGTAGAAATAAACAGGTTGCCAAAACGAACAAACTGAAAAGAAATGATTAAAAGTAAAGAAACGATTAATCGAACTAGTTGCTTCTGAAATGAAATAAAGCATTAAGAGATAGTTATTAATCTTAAATTCTTAAATCTAAAAATACTATTAAAAAGATGATATTTAACAGGGTTATTTAATTAAAACATTAATCTTTTGTATTTTCAGTTGAGATTAAGCGTTCAACGTAACGTGAGCTAGCGCCATCTTACGTGAAAAAAGTGAGTTACTTTTAAGTAATTTTAGAAAATGTACGATTTGACTTCCAATTTTTTCAGTAGTTTAATTTGTAATCTTAAGCAATCTCATCAAAAGGCCAGCAAGTGAGAGTGAAGACATTATGATTATGTTTATTGGTGAATTATTATTTTAATTTTAAATATTATTTTGTATTTTGTATTTTTTTTTTAATATTAATTTAAAATTGATTAAAATTAATGAAAACTCCAAATGTGATTATGCATAGAACGAAATCTTATGTTTGTATAATCAAACAAATATAATGTATGAAGAGTTGAAACTTAAATAATATCAACCAGAAAAAGAGGATGCAACCTGCAGTTGCGATAATACAATGCTTCCTATGTTTTTGTTTTTTTTCTAGATAATTAAATTCATCAACCCACCCAACCAACCAGCCATGCAACACCACCCTTCCTCCCAAATCAAACATCTGCCCTCCCATCCTCCACATTTTTTATTATATATATATATATATATATAGTGAGACAGTGACATTTATTGATATATAATAGAATAAATAAATAGCTTTTGATAACCCATATCAGTAGCAGTTTTAATTAAATGGTGGAGATTTTTGTTTTTGTACTGAGATGAACAAAGTCTATGTATGCGAAATAGGTGATTAAGAATGATATTTCTGTATACAGATAAATGAAACAAGAATTAAAATGTGTAAATAAATTTACTTTAAAACAAAAATCTTTTTGTTTATCATATAGATCAGTAGATATTTTACCACCATTAAATTCAAGTTTTAAATCTAAAAAACTAATGCAATTATTGTTAATAAAATTATGTGTTAAAGTAAGGTGATAGAGATATTGAAATTTTTATATATTAAAACGGATGATTCTAATATTGTTGATAATGATGATGAAATATTGATGATTTGATAAATAATTGTGCTCATTATTTTAATTACTATTCTGCATCTTCACTAATTATACTAACAAAATTAAGAATGGAAAGAATTAAATTTGTAATGATACAGTTTAATTGAAGTGTCAGATTATATTTTAACTTTTTAGTTCAAATTAGTACGAAATCAATAAAAAGTTTAGCTATGTAATATAATAATGTATAATGTAAGGAAATTAAGGCGTAGTCTTGATTTGTTATTAAGAGCGGACAATATTTAATCTTGTCGGTAGTCAAACCTTATGTTATTATTCTATGGTAAAGAAAAATTCTACAATTACTCATTAAGTAATTTTTTTTTTTTTTTTTTTTTTTTCGTTTTCACTTTAAGAAAATATTGAATTGTTAAGTAAGTACTGGTTTTCGATTTTTCACATTTTTTAATATTTTATTTTTAGCTAAAAATTCGAAAAATGCTCTTGACATTTTTCAACTCACTTGCGTTAAATTTCTTCTTATGAATTAGGCAATCACTGAAGGCTTTTACAATCCGATCAGACTCTTTGCCGCCACTTAATTGCCTATAAGTAAAGAACGCCTAACGATGCTGAATTTTAGACTCAAGATTTAATCTTTTGAAATGTTGAATGCGTTTAATTATTCATCACGGGAAAAGATGGAAATTGTTAACTATTTTACCCCCACTTTAAACTTCATAGATTGCATTAAAGGCAATTTTTTTTTTACTCAAAATTCTGATTATTAGTTGAAAAATATTGTCACCTTATTGTCACCTTTGTACTGCATCTTCTGTTCTTTTTTTTATACTATGTGTGTTTATTCCTCTTCTATTAGCAAAAAGCCAAACATATTATGGTAATGGCTTGTTGTTTCGACAATTAAAGTACTTTATTCTATTTTTAGTTTAAGAAGCAGGCATGATTCAATTTGCGTTGGAACTCAGGAGATCTCCCCCCTCCCCAACTTTTTTTTTTTTTTTTTTTTTTTTTTTTTTACAAATTAGACGAAATGCATGGGAGCTCATTAATATTGCGTACAGAGGATCAACTCTTCTTCATTTATGAAAAGCACATTCAATCGTGACTTTTATCCCCTTATAAGAAGTAGACTTTCTCAAACGAGAGAAATTACTATGAGGTGCCAGACATTTGAGAACTACGAAAAGAAAGGAAGCAGAAAACTGGAAACACTTCACTAATGAATTACAACTACTAAATGGATTTGAAATACAACGATGCATCCTCCTTCAAGATCCAGATTTAATTGAATTACATGGGTTTTCAGATGCTTCAGAGGCAGCATACGGCGCAGTTATCTATTGTAAATCCCAAAACAGAAATGGTGAATCCAAGATAAACTTGATCACCAGTAAATCAAAGGTCTCTCCGATACATTGATTAACAATATTACGTCTAGAATTGTGCTCAGCAGTTTTATTGGCCAAATTAATGACCCGAGTTGTAACGGAACTGAAACTTGATGTCAAAAACACATTTTTCTGGTGTGATTCTATGATAGTGCTGTCTTGTCTTCAAAAAGAGCCTTGTCATCTAAATACTTTTGTTGGAAACAGGGTTGCAACCATGCAAGAGCTGACTAATGTAAGGCAGTGGCATCATGTCCTTCGAGTGAGAATCCTGCTGATCTTGTCTCTAGGGCCCTAGGGGTCATTATGCAAGTGCTATCCTTCAAAATGACTTTTGGGCAAAGGACCTCTTATCCTGTTACACGTGTTCCTCCTGACATATCAGAAAATGACTATTCTGCTGAACTAAAAAACATGAACATTTACTTGTCCTTGAATATTCTTAAAAACTTTTTAATTGATGATTTATTGCAGTTGATAAATAATTTTACTAAACTTGTACGTATTATGAGTTTCATTTACAGATTTTATGAAAACAGCAAAAGTTTTAGTATAAGTTTAGGATAAGTTTTTCATAAACTTTCTATATATCATAATATTTTTTATGTTAGTTCGTTTCACTTAAAATATTAATTATATTTTAAGTAATTATTTTATGCAAAAGAGCTGAGAAAATTTTTTAAACATTAATATTCGCTATTATTAAATATAATTGTTTTTATACATAATCAATTAAAAATCATTTCTTAAACATTTCGGAATCTCGAATTCTTTATTATTCATCAAAATATAATTTGAAAAATTCTGAAAAATCCAATTTTGTTGCGACATTTTTATTTTGAATTTGGAAAGCAATTAAAGGTAAATTATTGACTGAATTAGTTAGGTCAAACACATAATTAGCATTTTCAAGGTCAAAATTTTATGTTACTTTCAAGGCCAAAATTTTAAAGCTATTAATATTTTTTCTTTTTTATAAACTTTTCTTTGTAATTATTTATTTATGATTTATAATACAAATGTAATTTTATTCTTGTAAATATTTATTCTTTAAAAAAAAAAAAAAAAAAAAAAAAAAAAAAAAAAATCTTTTTAATAAAAGCAACACGTTTCTTGGTATAAATGCCTTTCTACGTATTTTATAATTTTAGGAATAAATAACAGAAAAAAAAATATGGAAATAAATTTTCATAAATATGCAACAAAACTATTGATTGTTATAAAAAAAAAAATTTTCTTTTTCTTTTCTTTTTTTCAATATCGAGCAAATTTTTATGTACTAGTAATTATTTGAAAATTGTCGACTGTTCCTAGTTTTAATAAGTGTTATAATAATTTCCAATTTATAAAACATAAAAAAAAAAAAATAAATAAATAAAAGCAGTCTTTGGGGACTGCCGATAGAAGTGAAAACTAAGTAACTTGTGAATTGTATCGTCGAGCTATTAGATTGTTATTTTCGAATTAATTTTGGTTTGTAAAGAAGTGTTTATGATCTGTATTATATGATTCGGCACAACATTTGTAGCTACCCATATTAGATGAACTAAGCCTTATATTAGGTAAAAATATTGATTACTTATGAAATTATTTTAATTAGTAGCTGAGATACAAAAGAAAACCGATTCAGGACACCTCAAAGCGTGTAAATCAGGTGAAATCTCGAATTCCACTTTCGATAATATAAAAGAACTTTAAAATATCTTTCGAATGATGTATTAAAAATAATTTAATCATAATTAGAATTTGAAATATTGAAATTTTAAAATATTACAGCGCCATCTAGCGGTAGAAATTTCTGTAATCTACTGTTCGATTCCAACTCAACAAATATTTCAAATGATGTATTACTTATGACATTTTTTTAATTAGTAACTAAGATACAAAAGAAAACCCATTCAGGACACCTCAAAACGTGTAAATCAGCTGCAATCTCGAATTCCACTTTCGATAATATAAATTGGTAACAAATATGTTTCTTCTCATGGAAAGCCTTCGCTGACGATGACGCGAGTTTCATGATTTTTGTTCACCCAAAAGTGCTCAACGCGCCTAAAGAAGTTTTGACTTCAAATGGAAAACCTTCGTTGACGATGACGCGAGTTTCATGATTTTTGTTCATCCAAAAGTGCTCAACGCGCCTAAAGAAATTTTCACTTCAAATGGAAACCCTTCGCTGACGATGGCGCGAGTTTCATGATTTTTGTTCACTCAAAAGTGCTCAACGCGCCTAAAGAAGTTTTCACTTTAAAATTAGTATATTGGGGCAATCACAAAATTTTATTCTACATCATTCTATATAGCAGCGCCACTTACTCTTTAACATCCGTAAAAGATAAATCATAGCTTCTCACAATAAAGATTTTTCATATGGAGTTTGATGCAGTTTTAATCAATAGATTTTGAGATATAGCCATGTGAGAATCATGAACATGTGCTCATCCTCACAGAAGGGGTGGAACAGCTGCACCACCTGTTGGTTAATATACACCCAAATTCAGTCAGCATTCGTTTTCATTTTGGTTATGCAACATATCAAGTGCGTTTATATGCCATAAAATTAAATTTTAGCCTTCCTATCCACGGATCAAATTGCAAATTTGGAACGTCACCTATCGGGGCCTATGTTTTTAAAATTATTCATGTAAAAATTTACTATTTGATGGACTTTTTTATTCACAGAAATATTCACAGAAATATACAGACCACAATTATCTAATATTATTTAAACTTTAAAACGCAATTAAAGGAAAAAAATCGTTATGAAAGCTCTTTAAAAACTAAATTGAAATAAAGTAATTGATTTTGATGCAGCTGAAATTTAAGAACTGATTTTTAAACTAGTTGGCATAGGTGAACTCTGTTCCCCCTCATGTGTATGTTCTCATAAATTTCTAGTGCAGGGCAAATTATACTCACGTTAAGAGGAATGAGTTTGATCAAACGCTTGAAAAAATAATCGAAAAAAATCCCGCCTAGTAGGCTGCCCACCATTCAGTTCGATATATTTATCTTATTCTAATCTACTAATTTATTTTATTGGGATCTATTTCATAGTTTAGTTTTCATGCTACTATCTCCAAAGCAACAGTCCCCAAAATGCATATTTATATGAAATATCGCCAAATTTTGCTATGTTGATAAAATCTTAAATTTCGAATAACTTACAAAATTTTCCTATTAGAATATTTGTGATGTTCAAATAAGTATAAATGTTATTTTGAAGTTGTGTGATATATTTATGATCCTCAAAATGGACGTTCATGCTCAATTTTGCCCTATTCTGCCATGCTAAGTAAATCGTAAATTTCCAATAATTTTTACATAGATACTCCTTAAATTGCACGATTAAAAAAAAAAAAAAAAAGTTATGTCCATGTCAAAAAAATTTTTAGTCTCTTAACTTTCATAGGAAAAAAAAATCTTATTTAAATAACCATAAGTAATATACAAACGCTGCCTTCTTAGTGCAAATTTTTTATAATAAAGTTACACTGAAATATCATATTTACAACTTCTTTGAGATACTTACGCTAAGCAAATATTTTTTAAAAAACGTGATAACGTCTTTTTATTTTTAGCTACGTATTTTCTAGGAAAAGGAATTTTACATCTTATAATTAAAAGCCTAATTGAAATTTCTCGTGTTTCTTTCTTTTCTTTCTTTCTTTCGGTTTTGTCTTTTTAATACAGTTTACAAATCTTTTGATAAAAATATTTTTTTCAGATAAGAGAAAAATAAAACCCGTAGTGAAAATTTTAATAATAACGAGAAAATTGTATTTTTTTTAAATTAAAAATTTGCGGTAGATACCAGAAAAATAAAAAAGTTTGATGTTTTGAGATAAAAATTTATTAGCACAATGTAATCATGCATAAAAGACAATCCACAAATCAGATTAGAGAACAAAAAAAAATAAGTAACGGAATTATGTCAAACTTATCAAGTTTTTATCATAGGAAGCCAAAATGTAATAAGCTTCTCTGGAAAATAATATGTAAGTAAATAAAGTTAAACATTAGAAAAACAGTGATTTATAATTTTGTTCTATTGATAACAAGCTCAAGTAAAAGGGATCGTTGACATAAATCTATATATCACTGTTTTAGTATGAAAGCGTTATTTAGCAGTATATTTTAGCAAATGACATATGAATGTCTTCCAACTTTAGTTAGAATCCTTGTTTTAAGTTTATAAGTAAAAGGTTGTTGGAGAATTAAGTTATAAAACAATCAACATCATATTATACGTGAGATATCCTATCAACATCATATGATCACATAGGGTCCTAGGGCCCCAGGAGCCCTAGGACCAGAGTTCCCAACTTTTATAATTTATTCACGAGCATTTTTAGCCCCGCCTTCTTTTCACACCAGAAATTTTGTAGATTATTTCTCTTTAATGTGTGACAACGATAAGAAGAAAATCATTTTTCAAAATTTCTGGAAAATGAGGCGGGGCTAAAAGTGCTTGTGAATAAATTATAAAAGTTGGGAACTCTGCCTGGGATCCTACATGAAACAAACTTCATTTTTTCAAATAGAAAATGTGCGTTTTCTTCATGGTATTGTATTAAGAAAAAGTATGGTTTCCAGAAAAGTTAGGATTTACTGAAAAAAAAAAAAAGTATGGTTTCCATTTGAAAAAAAAAAAAAAAAAAAAAAAAAATGTGTCACTTGGGGCTTTTTGGTGCCCACTTATGGTACCTAATCCGATAGATCATCTGAATACATGATACATTTTCAATCAGCGACATTGCTTTTTCTTGGACATATTTTGCAATTTCCGGATTTTTCATTACAGCTTACTTTTAATATCAGAGGTACATACCACCGCACTTTAGAATGTAAAAATCGAGGAAAAAAGGCTAAAAATCCATAGAAAAGAGCATGGGACGAGAAGGAAAAAAAAAAACTCACAATATTAAGTGTGTGAAAAAAAAAAGATTAACACCAAAAGTAATAAAAGGCTAAAATTGACTAAAAAAGGTCATCGAAGCTCGGTAAGGGATTGGGCTCGGGGATCTGAAGCTTTCGTCGAGGTTTTGCTACGTCTTGCCTAGAGTCTCGGGGCTCTCTACTTTTTAAAATATCAAAAAAAAAAAAAAGCAATGCAGGGTTTAAAAGAGATTTTTTCTTTCTGCTAGACGTGCTTCTGTGAAGAAAAAAAAATGGTTTCCATTTGAAAAAAAAAAAAAAAAAAAAAAAAAAATTTGTCACGTGGGGCTTTTTGGTGCCCACTTATGGTACCTAATCCGATAGATCATCTGAATACATGATACTTTTTCAATCAGCGACATTGCTTTTTTATTGGACATATTTTGCAATTTCCGGATTTTTCATTACAGCGTACTTTAATATCAGAGGTACATACCACCGCACTTTAGAATGTAAAAATCGAGGAAAAAAGGCTAAAAATCCATAGAAAAAAGCATGGGACGAGAAGGAAAAAAAAACTCACACTATTAAGTGTGTGGAAAAAAAAAAAAAAAAAAAAGACTGACACCAAATGTAATAAAAGGCCAAAATTGACTGTAAAGGGTCATCGAAGCTCGGTAAGGGATTGGGCTCGGGGACCTGAAGCTTTCGTCGAGGTTTTGCTATGTCTTGCCTAGGGTTTCGGGGATCTCTACTTTTTAAAATATAAAAAAAGAAGCAATACGTGATTTAAAACAGTTTTTTTTTTTTTTTTTCTGTAAGACATGCTTCTTTGAAGAAAAAAATATGGTTTCCATTTGAAAACTCGTTGGCATAGGTGGACTCTGCTCAGTTCCCCTTCATATTTATATTCTCATAAATTTCTAGTGCGAGACATATTACAATCATGTTAAAAGAAATGAATTTGACCAAAGCTTGATACAGTGACAGAATGAAATCCCCGCCTAATAGGCTATCCACCGTTCACTTCGATATATTTATCTTATTCTAATCTATTAATTTATTTTATCAGGGTCGATTCCGTTGTTAAGTTTTCATGATACTATTTCCAATGCAATAATCCTCAAAATTCATATTTATATGAAAAATTTACAATTTCGCTATGTTAATAAAATCGTAAATTACGAATAATTTACGAAATTTTCCTATTGGAACATTTGTATTCAATCATGTTCAAACAAATATCTTAAATTGTTGTAATTTTGTAATTTTGAAGTTGTTTTACTATGTATTTACTATCCTCAAAATGGAAGTTTATGCTCAATTTTGCCTTGTTCTGACATGTTAAGTAAATTGTAAATTCCAAATAACTTACGAATTTTTTAAATTGGAAAAATCACAGTCTATGATATTCATGCCAGTGTCCTAAATAATATTTCGAAAGTGGTTTGAGATCTTTACGCTGAAAATATCTCTCAAGATTGACGTTTACGTAAAA
This sequence comes from Salticus scenicus, assembly GCA_963930645.1. NCBI lineage: Eukaryota > Metazoa > Arthropoda > Arachnida > Araneae > Salticidae > Salticus > Salticus scenicus. The sequence continues at coordinate 19,670,412 of OZ005649.1, forward strand.
ATTTTGCCCTATACTGCCATGTTAAGAAATTCGTAGATTTCCAATAACTTGCGAAATTTTCAAAGTAGCCTATTTATAGTTACTGATGTTCATTCCGGCATCAAAAATGATATTTAAAACTGGTCTGACATTTTTACAGTAAAAAGTTTCCATTTAATGCACGTTTAAGGGAATTTTTGTCCTATTCTCCCATGTTAAGAAAATCGTAAATTTCAAATAACTTACGAGGTTTTTAAATTCGAATGTTGAAAATAAATAGGGTTCTTGCCAGTGTCGAAAGTAATATTTTAAAACTGATCTGACCTCTCTGCGACAATTTGTTCGGGAGATATCGTGTAAACAGACTAACAAACTAACGGACTAACACACTTCCAAACTAACAAACACCTTACAGACGGACAGCATACAAATTTTGTCATTTTCGGATTCCTCACACCTGAAAACGTGTAAAAAAAGTCAAAAAACCGAGGTCGAAAATTTTCACGATTACCTAAGTTCCCCATACCTATAGTATGATGGGGAACTAAAAAGTTAAATATGTGTTACATGGGGCCTCTGGGAACCCCGGACCCCACATATGATATCTCATCGGATAAATCCTCTGAATGCACGACAGATTTATAATCATTGTGTTTAGCGAAATTGCTTTTTCATTGAGATATTTTAGGATTTCTAGATCTTTTATTACAACATAAGAATCAGGGGCCCGGGGTCTCCTACTCTGCAGAATTATAAAAAGCGACACATGATTTAAAACAAGATTTTTTTTTCCTCTTAACACGATTATATTAGAAAAAAGTAGGGTTTCTATTTGAAAAAAATTGGGTTTATGTCACCCCTGGGACCCCTGGGAACCCTAAGGGTCCACCTATGATACTCATATGACAAATTATTTTAATGCACGAAATTTTTGAAATCATTTCCATATTAGAGAATATCATTTACATATTTTTATTTCCATATTATTAATATGGAAATCGATTGATAATAGTTAATGTAATTAAGAAACTGTAATTAATAAATAAATAATTAGTATTAAATATTAGGATTTATAATAACAGTTCATAAAGTTTTCAAAGTAGATTAGTATTCTTAAAGGAAAAAAAAATACGATTTTGAATTTAATAACTTCATTAAATTTTTTAAATTTTCTCTCGAAATATTTTAATGAATTAATCAGTAGCGTTTATTTTAAAACTGCTTCTTTAATTTTTCCCTTTTTTCTTTCATTTCCTATGTTGACTTATTTAACTTAAAATATGAGATAATATTGTTTAAATGATATCATTCATTGTAATTCAATATTACGCATTTTTAAGCATAATTAATTACAAATCAATTCCCTAACATTTCAAAAATATAGTCTTAATTAAAATGTTATTTGATGATTTCTTAAGATTTTTTCTTTGTTTTCGTTTTTTACTTTCTCTTACCCATAAGGTAGAGAAAGTATTGTTTTTGGGTCAAATTTTTCGAAAGTGAGATTTTCTTATATTTACACATTTTGAGGTCTCCTGAATACGAAAATCATGTTTTTAGCGGTTGGTCTGTGTGTGTGTCTGTCTGTTATCAGCATATCTCAAAAGTTCAAACTTGGTATTCTAAATGTGTATCACATAAAGATGCTACACTAAATTTTCGTTAAGATCAAACAAATGGTTCGTGTACTGGGACATTCAAAAGTATTCAAAAAAATTACGTCTATGGGGGAAATTGCAGGTAAGTAGAGTTTAACATCTAATGCACTAAACAAAATGAAACGAATATATATTTTTTGTAATAGAGATAGTCATCTGGGAAAATTTTTTTTTTGTGTATGTAGGAGCCTCGCCACCCCCCCCCCCCAACCCTGGTGGGGGAAGTCTCCCTTCGAAGGGAGTAAATTTTCATGATGGGTATCTTTCAAAAGAGCTCGCCAATACCTTGAAAACGAATGGTTGAACCATCGATCTGCGATAATTTCAAATTAAGTTGTCGATTTTTTTCATTTTTAACATTTTTTTTTTTTTTAAATGTAATATTGAGAATAAAATACACTTTTTTTTTGGATATTTAGTGTTATACTACTTCTCTAATATGGAAATCGTCGATATTTTTTTTAAATAATAATTTTAATAAATTATTTTTTAAAAACAGATTTATTTTTTAATAACCGAATTAAATCCTATATAAATGCAGGTGCATTAATGAAACGGGGGTTGAGGGGGGTTGTACCCCCCCCCCCTCACACAGAACTAATTATCATATAAAACTCTTCCGAAACCTAATTTGAATTGTTTAACATAGGTTTACATAACAGTACTCTTTATCTTACCTCTTAATCTCCAACCTGTATTTATAGTATTAAATTTCAGGGTAAGAGAAAGTCGTGTGAGTGACACACCAGATTATTTTTAATTCGAAAATTAAAAGTAATTAAAATAAATTATTGACTGAAATATGAAGATCACCCACAATAGTAGATATTCAAATTAAACGTATTTTAAACTGGAATTGTTTCCTTTTACTATAATCTTCTTTTGCAATACTGTTATTTTTATTTTAAAATTTTAATTTTTTGTCGTTTGGAAATGAAAACCTGGAAGCCTGGAAAATCATTCAGAATAGTAAATTAAGTTGGATTTAAAAATTATAAAATTTAGTACTAAAAATCTAAATTTTAGCTCATTTTCTGCACAATTGTATTCCACTTGATGTAGGGAACACAATTGGGTTGAAAATAAGATTTTTTTTCTTTTAGTTAATTGAATGAATCGAGTGTAGCCACGTTTCTTGCGCCTAGCACTGAGGATCATTCCAAAAATTTGGAGTGGTGCCAACCTGACGACAGGTTGGGATTTGATAAAAATTCAGTCATTCAACATTCCGTCATCACTATTTTCTCTCAACCATAAGGGTTATCACCCAATTTTAACCATTAAATAGAACAAAATATGCATAATAAAAAAACAAGATTTTTTTTCTGAATTTAATATAATAATTATATTAAATTCAGAAAAAAAATACCAAGAACAAAGGAATTTACGGTTTTTATAATCTGTAAATGATTTTCCTTAAAAAAAAAAAAAAAAATCTTTTACCTGCTTCTTCATTAGCTAAGTTGATATTTCTTGCATTTTATAAATATATTATGTAAGCCTGAATTGAAAATAATCTAAAATTTCGGTAATATGGATAAATTCTGAATCCAGTTAGTCTAATTTAGTCGATGAGTGCTGCAGTAATAGCAATGATTTATATGATTCGGGATTATCCATAAAACTTTATGAAAACTATAAAATCATGTCAGCTATATCCTTGAATAATAAAATATTCCTTGACAATTAAGGTAACTCGATAAAATATCACAATCAATAAAAGTACAATTATAGCTGTTTTATGCATGTACATATATATATATACATATATATATATATATATATATTTAAACCGTTGTATTTGTTTTAGCAGTTTTATTTCTAAAATGTATTTACAAAATATATAAAGTTTTTTCTTTTTATTTTTTTCTTCCTATTTTCAAGCAGAATTGAACAGTATAATTTCCCCCAGAAAGTTTATGATAATTATAATTTAAAGCATTGTATTCTAACTTTCTCGGGGCCCACCAGCGGCCGAGCGGTTCTGCGCTCAAAGCTGGTAGATGGGAGGTGCCGGGCTCGATCCCAGGTCGCGCTCATCGACCTAGCCGTTCGGAGTTTTCCGTGGTTTCCTCCGAAACTCGCGTAAATACGGGCTAGGACCCCTTAGAAAGACCCCCACGGAGGGCATTCCCCCTCTAGGCCTAGGACACATCAGGAGTCAATCGGCCTTAAATCCTACAACCAACCAATCTAACTTTCTCGAATTGCATATTACATAAGATAAATAAATAACAACTGTAACTTTAATTAAGTATATACCTTACAAAATAATCTGGTGTGTCATTCACACGACTTATTCTTACCCTGAAATTTAATACTATAAATACAGGTTGCAGATTAAGAGGTAAGATAACGAGTACACTTATGTAAACCTGTGCTCTACAGTTCAAATTAGGCTTCGGAAGAGTTTTATATGATAATTAGTTCTGTGTGAGGGAGGGGGGACTACCGCACCCCTCAATCTTCCGTTTCATTAATGCACCTACATTTACATAGAATTTTTAAAAAATAATTCCGTTTTTAAAAAATTTTTATTAAAATTATTATTTTAAAAAATTATCTTTTATGATAATGCAGACGATTTCCATATTAGAGAAGTAGTATAACACTAAATAAATTTTAAAAAAAAGTTGAATTTATTCTCAATATTACATTAAAAAAAATGTTAAAAATGAAAAAAAAAAAAAAAAAAAAAAAATCGATAACTTTATTTTAAATTATCGCAGATCGATGGTTCAACCATTCGTTTTAAAGGTATTAATGAGGTCTTTTGAAAGATACCCATCATGGAAATTTACTCCCCTCGAGGGGGGACTTCCCCCCGGGGGGGGGGGGGGTGGAGGCGAGGCTCCTACATACACAAAAAATTTTTCCCTGTTGCCTATCTCTGTTACAAAAAATATATATTCGTTTCATTTCGTTTAGTGCAATCTATCGATGTTAAACTCTACTTATCTACAATTTCCCCCATAGACGTAATCTATTTGAATAACTTTGAGTGTCTTTCTACACGAACCATTTGCTTCATCTGAACGAAACTGTAGCATCCCTATAAGATACACATTTAGAATACCGAGTTTGGAATTTCTGCTACTATTTGTTCTTGAGATATGCTGATAACAGACAGACAGGCATCCACACAGACCATTCGCTAAAAACATGATTTTTTTATTCAGGGGACCTCAAATCATGTAAATATACCAAAAAATCACGTTGGAAAATTTGACCCTAAAACAATACTTTCTTGACCCTATGGGTAAGAGAGAAAAAAAAAAATGTAATTTTTAATTAATTTAGTTTCAGACTGCTAACAGAATAAAATAAAAAGTCCTTTAAAATTTCTTATGTCAAAATTCAATATGCTTTGAAAAGTCCGTTGTCACAAGGATAATTTACAATTCCTAATAGTGAATATTAGTATAATAATTGTATACACTGTATTTTAAAATGTTTTATGGACCGTCCGCGGAGAAGGAATAAGTTTGAACATCCCTCTTGAATAACACTAGAATAGCGCAGTACAGCGCCGGGTAGGCTGGTTTAACCTTAATATAGTATCACCAATGGGTTATAAGATATTGATGGGTATGGTATGTCACTCCGGCGTAATTATTTTCACATTAAATAGTCTTTAAGCCAATGTCGCTAGATATTGCGATTTTTTTATTCAATAGCCACTCAATAGTTGTGAGAAGTAATAGTTGATATAAATGATATACATAATAGACGATTAATATTCGAAGTGATTAGGCAACCATTAATGGTGCCTAATTATTAAAAATTTAATGGTGAATTTTGAATAAAAAAGTCGCAAAATATGGCAGCATTACTTTAACCCATTTTATCCCAATTTATTTATTTTGCTCAAATTTGAGAAAAGTTATATTTTTTAAGGTAGATAAACTAAATAAACTAAACACAACAAAATTTGAAAAAATATGTGTATATATATTCTGTATAAGAAACCTTATCCACCTTGTACGCAGGACATTGAAATAAAGAGGATGAAATTTGCACTTATATGTTTTAGTGTTCTGTTCAATAGTGAAAAGTGCTTTCCGAGTATAAAGTTTTGCTTTATCTGTATAATACTTTCTTATTCACATGATAGTTCTCCAGAAAGAATTTTCAACCGCAAAGAGAAGATAAACCACGCCCCCTAATGTAATGATTAAACAAAGATTCCAGATGGAGGAGGAGGAGGAGGAGGTGAGACACATAACACGCTAGCAGAAGCTTATATATACCATTATATATTCCAGCTGACAAAATATTCGCACCAAGCGAATTCTGATTTCTATATGCTATTTTTCAGCTGTCCTTTAAATAGGGCAGTGGGATAAAATGGGTTAAACGGATTTTAAAAGATTATGAATATTTATGCCTGAACTGGGATTCGAACACGACATCTTTCACTTGAAGAGCTGTGCATAAAGTATTCGACTATCAGATAAGCGTTAAGAAAATTCGAAGATTTCGATGAACTTTTCCAAAAAAAAAAAAAAAAAAAAAGAAAAGGGAGATAATTGAATATTGACTTCTATAAGTTAATCTAAAACGAAAAAAACTTCTAAAAATATTTTTCGTTAAATTTTCGTATGTCATTTAGAGGAAAACACTATTAACATTCTCTTTCGATTCTTCTTAATTCGTGAATAATAAAGTGGTATTTTTTGGTGCTTCATTGGATAGTGAGTGCTATATTTGAATTTAGATATTTTTTCTTTATATCTCCCCTACCCAACAGTCTCCAATTTTTAAAAATCAAATGCGGTTCCATTAAAATTGATTGAAATTGTGTTTTACATTTTTCAGATGTTTTGATTTATTACTAAAATAGTGGGATTTTTGTGAAATTTTTAATCAGATATAAACATTGTAAAATGAAACCTAAGGTATAATATATTTTTAAAAATGTTTGTTTTGAGAAGACTTTTTCAACAAGCTAACGAAGGTCCTCATATCATTTGAAATTTCAAAATTGCTGCTTAACAAGAAACCATCCCAACAGTTTAATAAAAGAAATCAATTAAATGATATTCATTCGAGATCGCATAATCTAACGTGTCTTTCGACGCGTAAACTGTTGGTCCTCGTGAGCCCGTCCTCGAGAAACCTATATTTAAATTTCAGTAAAAGCGTAGTAAAGAGAAAAGAGTGGGAGGAGTCCCGATATAAATCTTTCTGAACCATAACTTTTATCAATATTTAGGCTCTACATTAGCGAATTTCCTCACATTATATCTCGGTAGAATATATCTCTAAGCTGAAATGGGCAATTTATTTATACATCAAACAATGTGTTTGTCTATTTGCTTTCGATTACTGGTTGTTTAGATTTCATTAATTATTTCAGTAAGGCGTGGTTTCATCGACTCAGGCGTGGTTATATCTAACATTAGTGAACTTTTACAATTTGTAACTGGAAAACGAGCTGACGAGGGCAATTAATTTACGCGTCAAAAACATTTTTATACATTCTCTTTTGATTGATACTTGTTTGAATTTTATTTATTTTTACAGTATGGGATAGTTTTCTGGTTAGAAGTCCTCGCATGTCTCACAGTCCTATCCTTTTTAAACCAAACAGTCTCTCTCAAATTGATTAAGTAAGATTTTATGCGTGATATGAAGGCGTTGCCGAAATACTGTTGGAAGTGAAAAAAAAAAAAAAAAAATGTCAAAAAATGTTTGAAAATATTTGAAACTAAAAATATTTGTCTTAAAAGTAAAAGCATTTGTCTAAAAATAAAAATATGTCTTTTTGAAAAAAATATTTGCCTTAAAAATATTCTTCCACCGAGCTAACAAGAAAGGAAAAAAAAAAAAAAAAAAAAAAAAAAAAAATCCCTCTTCCCATTGCACTCTTAAGGACCCATACCTGCAAACATTTTAATCCTTATCGCTCGTATGTCCCTTCTCAGGGGACATTAAAATTCGAGCTACGCCTTAAGGTGTTCCTCTGCAAATGAAATGTTATTTTTCTAAAGCACGTAACATATAGGCTACCTTTCGGCTACCGGAAAATTTTAAGAGAAAGATTTATTTTATTTAATGATGAAGTAAAATAACACAAATTATTACAATTTTTCGGTAGCCAACAGGTAGTAATAGGAAACTATACCTGTGACGTTTTAAAGGAACGCCAAAAGGCGTGTCTTAAGGAAAATATGCCGAGCGCAAAGGGTTAATTTATTCCGGAGTATTGTTAGCCCCACCTTTATTTCGTACCACTTATTTTTTAAGAGACATTTTTTCGTATTTTATCAGTGTTATATAGTAAAATATTTTTTTTTTTATAAATAAAGTGGTACGAAATAGAGGCGGGGCTAAAAATACTCCGGAATAAATTAAAATATTGGCAGCTATGAGGACCCCATATGTTCCCAAATCCCAACTTTTATTTCTTAAACGAGTTTCAATCAAATGCATTAAACCAGGACTGCCAACCATCTCATTAATAAGCGTAGACTTGTTAACGCCCCTGGAAAATACGCTCCTTTTCCCACACCACTTTATATTTAGAGCAATTCTCTCCAAATAGTGTTGCGATTAAATAAGAATGAAATTACTCTAAAAAATGACTGGTGTACAAAAAAAGGCGGTGACTAAAAGTACTACGCTTCATAATGAGATGGTTGGCAAGCATGTTAAACTCATTTTAGCAGATATCAGAGATTCTGAAGCGTTGTCGAAATACAAAGAGGAGGATGTGACTTTTAGCTTTCCCTGTATATTCACAAATATTTGGTTTAATAAGAAACACATAAGTTGTAGCATACAAAATTATTGATATTAAATATAATTTGTATCATCACTGCTAGTTGTACATGTAATATTGATGTTCTTATGAAAGTATTTAAGAATACAATTTAGAATCATTAACTTATGTTATTGTCTGCATAAATAAATTAAAAATGTTCTAGATTTTCATAAGAGAGAGAAAAAAAAGAAAAAAAAAAAAGAGTTATTTGTGATAAAAGTGAAATATAATTTTGAACGAAGGTATTGTTCCAAATAGTTTTTAAAAATGTTTAAACAAAAATGTTAGAGAACTATTTCTAGCAAATATTTTTCATTCTTTAGTTCAATGCTTAATTATAATCAAAGAATTTTTCACGACACAAAACTATTTAAAACTAATATACACGAGCTAATTTTACCCTATCAATATTCATTATCGAATTTCCTATCTCTTAAAACGCCCTCTGTTGTTAATTAATATTAAAAATAAAAGAGTTTAAAAGCCAAACATTTTTTTTCCGACCAAATATTTCGACTTTAATCATAGTTTAAGATTTTCTTAATCATGCACAATTAATTGAAAATCATATTTTTTTTTTCTTTCAAGGTTATTTTAAAGTATTGCTTAAAAAAAAAAAAAAAATCTTTGAAAAAGGAAACTTAAACTTTTTTTCTAGGTTTTATAAGGATAATTGGAATTTTTTAAGTTTGCATTATTACATTTCTTCGTTTCTTCGAAAGAAGGTCAAAAATTAATTACGTTACGTAAATTTAATTATCACAAACTAAATCTGTAGAGCATGCTTTAATTTTATTGTGAGAAAAATATAAAAAAATGCATTAAAGGCAAATTTCGATAGAAACAAAATTTGCACAATTATAGTTTATATAATACTTTATTTATATAATTAAGTTATATAAGCTAAATAACATATTAATTGAGATGCCATACTTTTTTAATGCATCCTGTAGTTTTAAACATAGACCTTTTTTTTTTATATATATCTATTCGTATCACTACATTTAAAAGAGAATTTGGTTCAATGTTGCAAAGTCACTTTATGAGTGTAATATTGCAATGTATAAATTTGAATGGTTATATCATATCATATATATATATATATAAATTGCACGCCATATTTAATTAATTAATTAATGTAAATACATATCTGTATACTAGTTTAAGCATTTATTTTTATAACATTTATTTCAAATGGAAAATATTTTGTTTACGTTGTTAAACAAACGTATATATGTGTATGCACGTTGTGTATGTACATGCATGTACATACACACATATATAAATGTATATATATATGTGATATATATATATATATAAGGTAACAAAAATAGTCTTGTCGTTTCTGATGTTACATTAAGCCATTTTATCCCAATTTATTTATTTTGCTCAGATTTGAGAAAAATTATATTTTTTAAGGTTAATTAAACCTAAATAAACTAAATACAACAAAATTAAAAAAAATAATAATATGTATATATATATATATTCTGTATAAGAAATCTTATTCACCTTGTACGCAGGACATTGAAATGAAAAAGATGAAATTTGTACTTATATCTTATATGTTTTAGCATAGCCTCCTTAAATAGATGCCTGTCGCGTGGCTTTTAAGCTTGGCAACAGTTCAAGCGGTAGACAACGCCACCTGGTACAGATTGCGCGACTTTTTTATTCAACTGTCACCAAAAATTTTTAAAAGTGATATGTGATATATATATAAATGACGTTTTTTCGATTCTTTTCACTTTTTTTTGTATTTCAAATCCCACTTGAATAAAAAAGTCGCGCAATTTGTACCAGGTGGCGATGTCTAACGTTTGAACTTTTGCCAAGTTTAAGAGCCATGCGACAGGCATCTAGTTTAGGAGGCAGTGCGAAGGCCGACATTTTTTTTTTTTTTTTTTTTTTTTTTTTAATCAATTGTAAAACAGATTTACACTTTTTTATTTATAGAATTTAGGTTATTAGACCCAATGCAAAGCCATTTTTAGAAAACTTGGCGTACTACATCAGACACAGCATACTGCAATCAGAATGCAAAAATGTTAAATATCTTGCAAAATATGAGCATCTGCATTGAGCAATTTTTAACTGTGTGCATGTGCTAGTTTTTAAAAAATTTCATTTGCATAATTTAATGCCCAAAATGAGGAACGTATATATGAAAACCCCAAACAAATATCGTGTAAATTCAAACTGTTATGAGAGATAGAATGAACAGAATTTCGGTTCTTCACAAAAAAAAAAAAATAAATAAATAAATAAAAAAAGGGAAGTTGTTAGGGGTTTTATCATTATTTATTTACAATCAGCGAACACTGTTTTATCATTAAGCATTGATTGAATCAAAATAAAAATATGAATAAAACCCCCTTACAGGTTAGCTTTTATTTTGACAGAACCGAAATTCTGTTCATTCTATCTCTCATAACTTTTTGAATTTACACAATGTTTGTTTAGAGTTTTCATGTAGGTTGCTCAATACGTTTGGCTATTAAATTATGCAAATGAGATTTTTATAAAGCTTGCGCATACGTAGTCAAACATTTTTTACTGAAATTGCTTATATATAAGATATTGAATATTTTTGCGGTCTGATTGCAGTATGCTGTGTCGAATGTAGTATACCAAATTTTCTAAAAATGTCTTTTTACTGAGTATAATACCGTGGGTATAAAACTGTGCGTTATAATTAAGAAAGTGGATTTTTTTTTTTTAACCGTTATATTTCCATGAATATATGTGTTAGTCTCATACAAATTTATACAGATAATGAAAAAAAAATCCTCATAATCACATGCTACAGCCAAAATGCATTTAAAGCATTACTTTTGACAGGGTAATACAAAACAATTTGATTTTTGTTTAATTTTTTACTGGTCCCTTTTTCCTCTTCAGAACACAACTTTTGCTGAAATATATGAGGTATAAAATGTTATTTACACTACCAAAGTTTCAAGACGATTCCTAAAGAACTTATCTAGACATCTGACAAAACGTCTAAATTTGAAAGTGTCCAAATACTTATTAGAAGATAGTTTATATGTATTTGTGCAGGTATATCAACTAAAATCAAGTTGAATAACAATATCTTTTCTTTTATAGTAATACTCTACATTGATAAAAATAATGTTTCATCGTTTCGCCAAAATAATGGTGTCAAGTTAACATTTTTAGCTGCAACCAATCTAACTAAATTTAGTGATAAGTTTTACAATTTCAATGGTGCTTACTGCTGAAACGGTACCACTAAAACGGTGGAACATTGCACTAAACTATCGGTTAAAACTAAACTGGAACCATTTTCCTTGTGAAATGCAGGATTTTATAAATATAGTGTACTTTAGAAGTCTTAGTAAATATATAATTGGAAATTACATATACGTGGCGACACCTGTAAATATTTTGCTATGCTGGCGTGAACCCTATATCTAAGGATGTGAATATGCACAATATTTTTCTTTTTTGTATTTAAATTAGGTAATAACTTGGAACTCGGAAGTGAAAAATTCAGTTGAAACACGTATCATCAATATAAAGAATAGAAATGTCACGCCCATAGTTAAAAATTAGGTTAAATATGTACAGTCGGCAGCAAAATTATTCGAGTGCTAGCAATAATTCCTATTTTAAAAAGTACATTTAATGCAGTTCTGTTAAATAAATCTTTGTCGAATCATGTTCTTAGTCAGTTTAAAAACATTATTCGACAAGGATTTATTTAACAAAACAGTATTAAGTGTACTTTTTAACATAGGAATTATTGCTAGCGCCCGAATAATTTTGCTGCCGACTGTACATGCACTTTATTCTTCTTTCGTGAATAAGTTAGAAATAACCAGTAATTTAAAAAGCAAACATTCCAATGTAACATGATTTGCAATTTTTAAAGTGCTGTATGTAATGTTCGTCGCTGGAAATTAAGTTGAAAATGAGCCAGTAGTGGTATGAATACGAACGAACAAATGAATGAATGAATACACATACGAACAAATACATTTTGATGCTCCTTTATGCATGTACACGCTGTTAAAAATAAAAGTCCTACGTTTTATCAGAAAGAAGGTTCCAATTTAGTAAGCAACTAATATATTTAGGAAATTGATTAGCTACGTTTCACCCTTTTTATAATTAACACTACTGTAGCATCAAAATATTGGTTGTAGCTAAATTTGCCTTTTTTGTATCATCTTTGTGAAAAGTTGATTCATTATTTTTAACAGGGAATATTTATAATTAAGAATAAAAAGTTCCGATCTTCAATAATCCATTACAGGAAACAGGCTTTTACATAATCATAATAATTTTTTTGGAATCAACCGGAAAATGTTATAACATACAGTCGGTAACAGAAGTGTCCGAACACTAGCAAAAATTCCTATGTAAAAAATATACACTTAATACTGTTTTGTTAAATAAATCCTTGTCGAATCCTGTTCTTAGTCAGTCTAAAAACAGGATTCGACAAGGATTTAATTAGCAAAACTGTATTAAGCGTACTTTTTTTACATAGGAATTTTGCTAGTGTTCGGACACCTTTGTTACCGACTGTACTTGAACTAAATCAACAATAGTATCAACTACAACTACAATAACAATAATAACATTAATTTGACTTTTTTAGTACGGTTATTCGGATAAAAATTATTGAAGTAAATATTTCTGTTTCTTTACTATCAAAATATTTTTTTTTCTATTGGAAACTACTTACTTGTGTTTGTAATTCCGTGTTTTATTAACTGAACAATTTATCTTCGTCATCTGTATTTCTGCGTTGTTTATTCTATTACAATCCAACTATTCTGTTAATCTGAGGCTTTTAGGCAATTAAATAAATTTTTCCGATACTGTATAAGTGACATTGTTTACATATATATATATATATATATATATATTATAAAGACATAAATATTTATATTTCAGGTAGATTCTTAAGATAAATAGAGGGCGTCGCGGTAGCGCAGTTGGCAGAGAGTCGATCACGTAATAAGAGGATTACGTATTCGATATTACAACTGGCTAAAGATCGTCGTGTACATTAATTTTGGCTGATGCACGTAAAATCCGTCATGATAGTAATGTCCTCCTTTTTCTGTAAATTTAATACTTCTGCTACAGCGTCTAGAATAAACAGTGTGAAAAGCGGCGAATAAAATTGCACTAAAAAAATTAAGCCTGTCACCAGATGTCATTGTAATCGAAGCTAGGGTCACGACAACAAAACCGAGACTCCCTATTGGTTAATTATGTGCTTAGATCACGTGATTAAACTGACGAAACTGGGAAAAGCCAATCAGGTCTTCGATTTGAGCAATAGCTTCGATCACAGCGACATCTGGGTAAGCTTAATTTTTGTAGCACCATTTTAACATCACGGTTATAGGCGATTGCCACACTGTTTATTCTAGACGCTGTACTTCTGCGTGTCATCGAAGCAGAAAGCCATCTCCTCTTTGGAAGATCAAAATTGGGATGACATGTCTCCGGACCATCCCAAAGCTTCGCAAACGACCACTACGTAGCACTACGTAGCGTTAGAGCTTTAGACAGACAGAATAATTTTTAATGTTATACGATAAATATATATATATATATATATATATATATATATATATATATATATATTAAATCCAATTTAAACATATTGAAAGAATGAATAATATAAAAAATAAATCCAAGATTTAAAAAATATTTATGAATCAACTCGATAATCGAAAGGGTGTGTAACATTTGTAATATGATTATTTACTTAAAAACATTTTTATCATTTTCCACATCTTTTTGAGATAATCTTTCATATTTTTTGCAATTTTTCTTGTCATGTTTCACGAAGATCCAGGAATAAATATGTTCTCTTTTCAAAGAAACTGAAATCGAAAATTCGTCTCTAGAAATAGGCGATGGTATCTCATGAGATTTTTCTATTTAAATCATTCTTCTGCTTCATATTATAAAAAAAGAGAAACTTCCTAACAATGATGTACAGGCTTAATAGAAACCACAAGTGTAAAAGCTTTATCTAAAAAAAGTGATGTTCGAAATAACGCATGTTTAGATAAGCCTGTCAATATCGAAAGAATAATTTCTTTAGATTGAGAGTTGATCAGATATAAACAATATTAAAAAAAATCTTTTCAAGAGATTTTACTAGTTAAAAATGTTATCTTATTATTTATCTTTCATTAACATCTTTTAACTTTTCTTAAAGTATTTTCAGTTTTATTGTTCTTACAGGATGAAGAAAGATCGTTCGTGTATTAAAACAACAACATTAAAATTATTTTTCTTTTTTAACTGATAGATATATATCTTTTTGTTATGCTGCCTTACGGAGTGCTTAAGTATTAACACCATCACTGGCATGCGGTTGATACAAAATGTATATTTTATGTGTTTTTATTATTTATATTTGTGTATGGATATTTTAGAATTGGTTCTATAGAATATATTGTATTATCCTATATATTTATATTTATGGATATAAGTAACACACCAATGGCATGTCATTAATAGGTAAGTACCATTTAAGGATTTTAAACAAATGATAGTTACAGGGAGCAAAATCTGATCTTCAAAGAGGATGTTCCGGTATTGTTCAATGAAATTTACTTTGTCTCGTGTTTAACTAAGTATGTTAAGTCTATCATTGTCTTTTTAAAGAAAAAAAAAACCCCTATGGATTGGAATAAAACATATTTAGACCAATTTGGTGCTTTAATTTTTTAAAAAGGTTACAATGACGATTATATTAATAACTTGTCGTTTCTGAAGGAAATTCTCCGTGAATTCTATTAAATAGTAGTAAAACATTTTGGGCAGAAAACTGGGCTTTTACATTCAATAGTAGTGTATTTTCAGTTATTGTGCTCTATTCCATGCTAGACTACTTTATCTCAATTTTCTAATGATGTATTTTATTTTCATATCAGATTTATAGTATTGAATCGAAGATCGTCGCAAATTGCCCATAATACAACACTATTGCGTCGTAAAAATAACTTATCATAGATTTATATTGACGTAAGAACTGCAGTTACTTTTGCTTCATAGAAATTCAAATATGTTTCAGACACACACATATATATTGGGTTTTTCGGAAAATAATTTCGTTTTTTCTTTTGAAAATTAAAGACGATTTTCTTATATTGTATAAATATTTTATTCAATTATATATTCTCCACTTTGATCGGTTTCTTAGCGATCTCGCGAGTTGTTATTAGTCAGTTTTCATAAATCAAGGCTTTAATTTGTCTTCATTGCCATAAACTGGTTTTCCAGAATATAATGCATCTTCAACGTCAAAACTGCCAGAACAAAATTTGGTAAACCAGTTTTGACACTGGCGTTCTTTAAATAAATTTTCTGTATCCACATCGTACACTTTTTTCCTCGTTTGAACAGTATTTTCGCATTTTTGATAGCAAAAACAAAATATGCCGAAAATGTCGCTTCCGATTTTCTTTATTTGATAGGGCAACAATCAAAATCCATTGAGCAGAAAAAAACGAACTTTTTCACAAGCAAGCCTTGCTATATTAGCTGTCACGATGTATAATGGTAATGCAGCTTAATTGTGAAGATGGTGTGAAAAAAAGTCCTCTGCTGAGAAAAACGAAATTACTTTCCGAACAACCCAATATATATATATATATATATATATATCTAACGAAATAACTCGATTTGAAAACTCAAGGCATCCACAATGACGTGATTTTTTGAAAGGGAACTTTTTTCCGAATTATAAAAGGCACACATCTATGACATATTTCGAAATTTTCCCTACTTTCCTAAACTGTTATTTGTCAATTGTAAAGACTAATACATGAAATCTATAGACTTTTGATTGCAGTTAGACTTGATCTCCGAAGATGATTATGTCAAGTTTTCAATTTCTTCAATGCCGTTTTTAAACATTTTATGTCATTTGCATACTTAAAACTTTAATATAATTTCTCTGCTGAATATTACGCGTTCAAAAATAACAATCTAAAATAGGTTAGAGAGTTTCATTCTTAAAAATATAATAATATTTGCTTTTCATTGCGTACTTTATATTTATTTGTGTTAGTGTATACATAATTGGGCATATAAAGAATAATATAGTTCAAAATGAACATTTAAATTAGAAATAGATAATATAGAATTAGATATTAATCACCTGAAATCTCTATTATATTCAATCTACATTCGTAATTTTTACTATTAGTTAAATAAAAATTAATCTTTTTGAATATCGTATATTTCGATGTAGTGAAACATTAGTATTTTATGAACAAAGGAAATTTCATCTTTCTAAAATATTTTTAATTTTCTTTATTATACGACAGAAATGCAGTGATTTAAGAGATGTATAAACATATTATAAAATGTATATATATTTTGAGAGATTTATGGTTTTGACACGATTCTTGCTTCAAATTAATATATAAATGTGAAATTATTTGACTATAGTAAAGAATTATATACCTCTTATATTTATGTAATACTAGTTTATTTAAAAACTGGGCTATATAAATATTAAGGCTTTATAAAATATTATTGTATTAATATTTTTTTTTAATTCTATTTTCAAGCGTAAATAGTTAGGAACTCGAAAAATAATATAGGGGAGAGTGGGGATGAATGGGACATTTTTCATGTTTTTACAGATAACGTTAACCATATGTAATTCAGAATTTTGTAACATAAGTACACTTCGGTAATCAGTTACATATAAACATACTAACTTTAATAAAAAGTTATCATTTTTAATAAATAATAA
Source organism: Salticus scenicus (assembly GCA_963930645.1). NCBI lineage: Eukaryota > Metazoa > Arthropoda > Arachnida > Araneae > Salticidae > Salticus > Salticus scenicus. The sequence continues at coordinate 19,687,579 of OZ005649.1, forward strand.
TTGTTTTTTACATGCATGTGCATTGTCCCATTCATCCCCACCTATGGGAATGAATGGGACATGGTTGGGGATGAATGGGACAGGACTGGAATTAACAAAGAAAAAAAAAACAAAATGGAAAGTAAATAAATTTTTAAAGTTAAATTGGTTTATATGATTTTATTACACACTATGAAGTTTCTGAAATTAACATAATTTGAATTTGATGTATTGACTCAAATTAACATCAAAAGGCAAAAGTCCTTCGGTTCGCACAATTCCTAGTGCTCTATGTTTTGGTAATTTAATCTAATAAGATCTAATCTAAAAATAAATAAATAAATAAGACACTAGATAGATATAAATCATTATAATAGAGTACAAATTATCCAGATAAATTTTTGCTTCCGACTGATCGGGAAAAATAAGCATTCTATTCTGTATTACATTAATAATCACCAGGATTTTTTTAATTAGCTTGATTGAAATTGTGATTTTAATCCAATTATTATTATTTTATTTTATTTTATTATTTTTTTTATTATTGATATTATTGATTTAGGTTGCACTGAATATTCTAACTTATAATTTTTTAATCATAATTATTATAAACAAAAATCAAAACAATTAATTTCAATCTATTTTTCTCTAAATCCATGCTACTTTTATAATTCCATGTTATAACTATTGAGCTACAGGTTATAAAAATATAGAAAATCTATTTACGATTTGTTTTAATATAATTCTTGTGTAAAATTTTAAATTAGCACATAGTGTGGAATTTCCCATTCATTCCCACCACCACATGACCATATAAAACAGGAAATAGGCCTAAGGAACATTGTCAATATTCTCCTTGAATATCATAAACACAATAAAAGATTATGCCTTTTCAGCATATATGAGTTATATTAACTTTAAGCAAATAGTTAATTTTTAACTTTTAATTTTTTTACACTTTAATTTTTTTCTGCCCTTCAATAATCAACACAATTCTGAAACTACACTTGATGAATGACCTCAGTACTGCCATATATCAGAAAAATTGTCAAGTTTCTAATGCTTGCAAAACATAAAAATTTTGCTATTGTCCCATTAATCCTGCGTCACATTCATCCCCACTCTCCCCTAAGCTTAAAAAATATAAATTAGGAACTGTCGCATGTGTTTGTAGTTGTTCAATAGAAAATAATTTATTTTCCAGTTTAGTGTTGTAAATGACACTCAATTTAAAATGTGTATAATTTGACATATTTATGCTTTTGAGAAAATCTCCAATCTTGTACAGCAAATCATGAGACTTCAGAAACTTTAATTTCTCATAAAAAATAACATTTATTTGTCTTCGTGATACGGCATGCCGGGTTAATAATATAATCGAAAATACTTCAGCCATATTGAACCATATTGTAAAAAAAAAAAAAAAAAAAAGTTTCTATAAAATATTTATAGCGAATTTTTTTGTTATATATATTTTCAAAATTTTGTGAATACTTTCATGGTAACGTTATAAATAAATCCAAAAAATATATATGAAATGCAATTTCATTTGAAATTATGTATTATAATTTACTAAGCTAATATGTTACGGACATCACCATGAAACTTTCTTCTGTATCACTCTATATGATAGCGCCATTTACTGGCTAACAGACACAGAAATTAAAATCAAATAGTTTTTCACAATATTTTACACATGCAGTTCGGTTCCATTTTTACCAATTTATATTGAGATAAAACCATTTGAAAAATCGCAGAAGTAGCATCGCCACCGTTCGTCAAGCATGCATTCGAAATGATTTATCAGAGTTCTTTTTAAGAACCACCTCATATACCAAATTTGATGTATTTATATATATCATAGGAAATGAGATATTTGTTTAACGAAATTTTCTTCTATATACCATTGACACCGCCATTTACTTGTTGATAGACCCAAAAATTTTAAAAACTTAATTTCTCACACTTAGCATTTCACATAGGCAATTCGGTACCATTTTTAGCAATATATCTTGAGATAAATCGATATTTGAAGTATCGTAGAAGTCGCGACGCCACCTGTCGTCCGATATACACCCAAATTGAATGAGTATAATTTTTCATTTTATATACCACGTACCATATTTCGTGCATATTTGTATCATAGAAGTTAAGATATAGACTTCCTGTAAACAGGAAATATTGTAGCATAGCAGCGCCATCTGTCGGCCAAACCTGAAGTCAAATTAAATCAATGTAATTTTTTTATCGTAGCTTTCCTACATATTACTTTTTATGCACAAATGCATTGTAGAATCTGTGATATACTTTCCCTTTAAATAGGTTAAATTGAAAGATAACAGCGCCACTTGTTTGGTGATATTTTTAAAAATGTAATCAGCACAAATTAAGTCAAGCTTCACTCAAATATAAAGTTATACCGAATTTCGTCTATTGATTCATTTGGTACAATGCCAACGAAATTTCGGTGACGGATAGAGATACAGACATACAGACAGACATTTTCCAAAAATATTCAAATCATATTCAAGACATTTAAAAATGTGTAAATCCGTCGAAAACTGGGAATTGAAAAATTTTATGATCCAAGATGATTATAGAAGAAAGTAGAAACATTATTTTTTATTTTAAGAAGGTTTTCCATCAACTAACGTAAAATCTCAAAACTGAATCTATTTCCTTCGCGAACAAAACGAAATAGAACATTTCCTTCTGGGACACAAAACAACATCTCACGAGAGTTCTTTGTTTAATACAGTCTGCTTCGATTTCGTAAAAAAAAGGAAATGATTCTTAACAATAAAGAACTGTATAGTAAAAGCTTCACGTGAAGAAAATTTCGAAAAGCGAAATCTTGTGACGTTACAAGCCAACAAACTGCTATCAAAGATTAACAAATATTCTTTTTACTTTCTTTGGTATTTTACACGAAGAAAACAGTGGATTCTTGAAGATGCTCAACATCTGTTTTTTTTTTTTTTTTTTTTTTTTTGATAGATTTACATGATTTGGGATTTTCTAAAACATGATTAATTTATATTTAAATCGATTTCTTATTCTTATTATTTTTATTTATTTATTTATTCTTTTTTTTTTTTTTTTTTTTTTTTGTGGATGTGACTTTCTGTGTGTTATCTTATACTATTTAGTGAGCAATATTTGTATATATATATGTATATTTCACTGTTCTGGAAAACGGTGGCTCGGACAGTCACGTGATTTAACATAAAGGAGCCCTCCGTAGGGTCATTGTGCACACCGAAGTCAGATTTTCGAATTTTTGATTAGTTTTCTTTTAATTAATAAAAATATGAAAATAAAACATTCCATTTCTATAATGACGTAGAATGGTGAATCTTAGGAGAGATTTGATTGGTTTATTTGATTTTCATTGATTTGATTGTATTTTACATTGAACTACAGCTACGTTATGAGGAATTACAAGATATTTGAATGGTTTATTTGATTTTCATTGATTTGAACGTATTTTACATTGAACTAGAGCTACGTTATGAGGAATTACGAGAGATTTGATTGGTTTATTTTATTTTTATTGGCTTGAGCATATTTTACGTTGAACTAGAGCTACGTTATGAGGAATTACGAGAGATTTGATTGGTTTATTTGATTTTCATTGATTTGAGCGTATTTTAAGTTGAACTAGAGCTACGTTATGAGGAATTACGAGAGAGATTTGATTGATTTATTTGATTTTCATTGATTTGAGTGTATTTTACATTGAACTAGAGCTACGTTAGAAGCAATTACGAGAGATTTGATTGTTTTATTTGATTTTCATTGATTTGAGTGCATTTTACGTTGAACTAGAGCTACGTTTAGATTGTATTTAAAAATATTTGAATTTTTAATATTTTAATATTATGCGACTTTTACAGAGAACAAATTACGATTGGCACCGCAGTCACCCGAGAGCGTGCTTTTTGGTAAAAATTTTCATGGGTCTCTGGTCAGCTAGCTGGTGAAGCCAGCTAGTGTCGTTATGAATGTAGACTTTGAGTCCAGCATACAAGTCTGATGTATATGTGTTATTTAAAAAAAAAAAAAAATCATTTTTAAAGTTAAGTTATGTAAGTTAAAGAGAATTTTGCGAAATTTTGTATGTAACTGAACCTTTACTCTTATTAATGCATATAAAATATCGGTCATATTCACCTAACTCTAAACTAGTTGGCATAGGAAAATATTGAAATATTGCTCAGTTCCCTATCATACAGGAGTTTTCATAAATTTTTACTACAAGACATATTACATTCATGTAAAGAAATAAATTTGGCATATCATTCGTCACGTTGTCCGTGTGAATTGCCCACCTAATAGGCTACCCACCGTTCAGTTCGATACATTTTCTTATCCTGATTTATTAATGAATTTAACTGAGGTCAATTTCATTTTCATATTCAGCTATCGGTCTCAATGAAAACCCCCCTACAACAACAACAACAAGCATCAAAATTTGTTACTGAATATAAAATGAATTTAAAAAAGAAAATAAGAAGCTTTGAAATAAATCAGGAACTTATTAAAATTTTTTTTTGTTTAATAGGTAAAATCTTGTTTTTAAATCTGTTTTCTGCTTTTTCTCAAAATGAGATTTTTAGCATTTTGCTTTATCCCAAAACATTATAACTCCAAAAGTTATAATTGAAACGTTATGAAACTTTGACAAAATATTCTAGAGGAGTTGTTTTAGGGATTGAACTACGACGATGAATCTAGCTAAATTATTTTTTGTTTTTTTTTGTCGATAGAAGTTATGAACTGTCATGCATATTCACGATTTTTTCAGTATGTAAAAATGTTATATTCTCTAAAATATTAAATAACATAGTTATAGTTTTGAAAGTAGTTCACTCCCTTAAGGACCTTTCAAGAATTTAAATAAAATTTACAGAATAAAAATATCTTTATTTAAATTTCATTTATAATGTTTTGTAAAAGTGCTTTTTTTTTTTTTTTCGCAAATTTTATGCAAATTTTGAGCCTAAATATCAAAATATTTTTAAATTTGTATATTTTTTTTCACGTTATTCACTGTTTTTTTACTATATTCTATCATATAATGCGCATAAAGAGGCAATTTTTCAATTATTAAAAAAAATTACCTCCGAAGGTAGGCAGGCACCTTAACAATGATAATTGTACTTAAACGAGATTGGTATACGGTTTTTGTAAACAAACATTTTTGTATTACATGTAGTTATTTCAATTTAATAATTAAAAAAATTAAAAAAACATTAAAAATTTTTATTTAACGAAAATAAATTAAGGAAGCAGATAAAAACAACAACAAAAAAAAAAAAAAAACAAGACTAGATAATAAAAAGTAACATTTAGTTACTAGATAACATATTTAACTTAAAATTAATAAAGTTCCTTTTCAATTCGAGTGGTTTCTTGTTTGTTGACCTGATCTGCCGTTGTCTATTGTCGCATAGCAGACTCTGGGTACTGCTATCGACTTAATTTTTAGAGTTTATCATAACTTAATATATAGAGTTTATGCAAAGAAAAGGGTCTGAAAATTCAATGGCTTAAAAATTAAAGCTGTGATCGTGTGGACTATAATACTGACGAGAAAGAGGCGCGTTGTGTAGCACAAAAACCCCTTCGGCGTTAGACATACTCGCTATGATGCACTGTAAGGAGATTCACTCGAGATAGAATAAAATGAGAAAGTTCTTACCAAATTCCAAAAATAAGTCAGACGAAGACACATATAGGTTTCCAAGAATGCTTTAAAAGATCCCCGATTATCAGGATTGGGCTCTGGGCCGCTTAGCGTCATCTTGGTTGCACGCAATGATGTAGCCACAGAAGGAATTATAATCCATTTCAATCCTTGCGATTTACGAACTAAATTCCATTAAAATTTGAAAATACATTTTATAATACACTACTGATTGGATATGTTAAATTAATTTATTGACAACTCTGTCTATTTTAACGATAAATGAAGATGAAAAACTAGATAGAAATCGGCACGCGGACAATTTTGTAAAACGCACATGGCGCGCGCTCGCGAGCGCGGCCATACCCGAACACGTCTTCACTATACCATGGCAAGTCCTCTTCTGTTGCTAGAAGATCGCGGTAGATGAGAACCGGCTTCCTAAAACGTCACGGCGCTGCCTGGCCAATCAGAGCGAGCGCTCACGTATCTTACCGTAAAGCTAGTAGGGTCCGCTACGGAAGAACGAAAGAGTGAAAATTCGAGCGTTGCTGCAAAGCAGTTGTGCAGGGGCGAAACGGTAGAATAGTGAAACTTAATGGAATTTAGTCTGAAGCTTCAATAATGGATCGATTTTGATAAGTTTAATGCGGAATTGATTAAAATTAAATAAACACGATGTCGTACTACACGACACTCTCCCCAAAAACGGGATTTGAAAAAAAAAACAAAAAGCACAGGGTGGAAAAGCCAAGAAACAACCGGAGCAAGAGCAAGGGCAACCGGGTCAGACGGTCACGGACGAGCCCTATACAAAGGGTTACAGGCCGACACACATAGTGTCTAAAAAAATTGACATAACTTGATGTTACATAATGAGCTGCAATATGACAGCATATAGGTAAGTATACCATTTTACCAAATTTGAGTTGTCATGCAATAAAATTAGTTTTGTTACATATGTCTTGTGTCATTACTATATAATCAATTGATACAAAAAAAATATATATATATTGGTATTCACTTCTAATTGCCATAGATTGCAGTTGGAAAATTTAAAGTTCACTAATATGTATTGCAATCTTATTAAGAAAATACACAGAAATTGCAAAAAAATCTATAAATATGAGCAATCAAGTAAATGTTGACCTATAAAGGTAAGTATGATATAACAACATTTTAAATCTTAAATTGTACAATTTTTTTTTTTTTTTTTTAAATCTTCATCTGTGAATATACACATCATGTAAGGCTGAAAAAAATTAAGCACCAAAATAAACATGAAAAAAAAAAAAAAAAAAAAAAAACATAAGGAAGGCATCTCTTCAACACGGGAAAGGGGCCTAGGATATTCCCAGATTGGAGAGAATGCAAGGGGACGGCGAACATCAGGACCACATCCCTGCAGGTAGATGCAATCCCGATACAACCGTAAGAAGGGATTAAAGGTAAGTATAACTATTATTTTTTCTTACACAATGAAAATGATCAGTTGCTAAAAAAATGAGGCGATGAAAACAAAAAAAAGAGAAGTGAATCTAAACCAAAAAAATACATAAATAAGCATATGATTATGGGTATGTGAACACAAGACGAGCTTTTTATAGCTGCATGAATATATCAATTCCTTAAATGACAATAAATTTTTTTTTTTATATGAGTACATAAGGTCAGTGCCTTGTATTAAATAATTCTGCCATTTCTTTCTTTCTTTCTTTTAAAAAAAAAAAAAAAAAAAAAAAGAAAATCACAAATTTTTTTTGTGATACATAATCAACAGTTGTGACCTAGGCAGTAAGGTAAATATTAAATTTTGCTGTAAAAAGAATAACCCTTGTATTAATGATTTTATTTTCACTAAAAGTTTCTATGAAATTTATAGTCCAACCTTTTAGTTTATGATGACCACTTATTTATATAATAGTAATCTAAGTCCTGATGAGGTCTATGAGGAGTCTATTTTTAAATAAGTAATACACACACAATAAAACATCTAGTATTTCCGAATAATGTATATGAATCATATAAAAATAATGAAATTACACATAAAAAAAATATATATAGCTATAGCAAAGCTTAATGAAAAATTTTGAAATCGAATATTGATGAACACACATAATAAAAAAAATCCAGATGAAATTGAGTAAATAAACATAAACATTTTTTTTAAAAAAAAATGATATGTGTTTTGATAAGTATTGTATGAAAATACTGGTAAAAAGAATCTGTTAAGCAAATTGTCCACATCTAAATTTACGATGCACTTGAATAAATTGGTAAAAAAAAATAATGTCACATTTTTAAAAAAACTATTGGATGTGAAAATACAAATTTGGGTTATGACGTGTCGTTAACCCAATGCAAAAATGCAATGTATACGTGTAAGTGTAATTAGAAAATTGTGTAATCATAAAATACTATTGAATATATCATAAGATTGGGAAGATGAATTGAAATAATCGACCATAAAACAAATAGAATCTGTTTATGTCAGTAAATTGTAAACAAAAAAAAAATCAAGACAACATGAGAATTATGTGTCTGTGAGAAAACATAATATAAGTGTACAGTAACATATGAATACTAGTACTGAGATTGCATAAGAACAAAAAAAATTGTCACACAACATGAATAAATCTATTGATTATGAGAAAATGTCATAGTATAGGAATGTGTGAAGTGTAAATAAATGAACAATATTTCAAAAGTAAAATTGAAAAGTGTGGATGTGTAAATGTGAAAATTATGTAACAACATATGACATAGCATGAAAAAAAAATACAAAAAAAATGAATTGAACAGGTTGACTCGACTGTGAATAAGCAAATGAACAACATGTAGAGTAAGTATAAAACTATTGAAGAGTGTAACTAGTAATGAATATGTGTAATGAAAACAAACAAAACAAATTGAACATTGCATATCACATAAGAATCAAACCAGAGAAAGTTTAATTGCACATAGCAAATAAATAACTCAACTATTGAATGAATGGATAGAAATGTGTAAGTAAAACGGAAACATATTCCCCTATTGTATAATGTAAATAAAAGCACACTAAAATGCATAAAAAAATTGAAAAGAATGAATAAAAAAAAGTATGTTAACGATATTAAACGGTGGTCACTGCCTATACTGCATGAATGGCACAATACCGCATAGGTCTGTCCAGCAGATCCATAGCGTATTGGCCATAAACAGGAACCAAAGGACGTCAAGTTCCCATCAATGGGTGCCAATGAGTGTAATATAGGAGAACCACATGACTAACTATTATATTATTGTAAACGAGAGCACCCGAAGGGCCATAAAAATAAACAAACAACTATGGAAAGGAAATGAATGTGTATATATTATAAATGGTGAAATAAAATTCATCTATTGAATAAATCTAGACAAAAGCAAATCAAGAGTTATGAAAGAAGACAAAAATCAACCCGTAACAATCTATGCAATCTCACCACCAAATTGTCTCCCTCAAAACAACTGGTGAATGTGAGTGAAAATGTGTAAATTGTGAAAAGGTACAGACGTTTACACCATCAAAATAAACGCTGTCCAAACGTTAAAAACTATTGGGACATAGTTGAACAGGGTGAAATTCAAATTCCAACAAAGATCCAAAAATGCTTAAGTCAACAAAAATAAAATTATGAACAAAACAAATCAGGTGAATGCATGTGAATAAATGTAAATAAAAAAAAAATTGAGGACTCCTAACCCAATGCATTGGAATGTGCAGGTTATATGGAGATTTAAAAAAATAAAGTTTTGGAAATGCAAAGCAAAATTGAGGTTATGTGACACACAAAAACATACGATTGAAAAACAAAAAAAAACTATGTGAAGAAAGCACAATTAAGTTTTACAAGAAAACACATGTGTAAAATTGAGACATTTATTGGGTAATTATATAAAAAAATTTTTAATTAAGTGACATTATAATGTGAGAAGCCAACAAAAATTGAGGTTAAAAAAAAACGTAAAGAGCTTAATTTTACGTAAGAAGTCATTCTATTAATGTGAATGTAAATGTAAATATAAAAAGAATGTGAAAAAAAAAATCTTGTTTGTGTAATTTTTTTTTTTTTTTTTTTTTTTTATAAATGAATGGGAAAAGAAAAAAAAACTTAGATATACCTAAAGTTTATGCATAAGCCATAAGATAATCCATTCATATAAATATGTGATAAATGAGAAAAAAAACATATAAATACACTAAAATTCAGGCTTTGTAGCTATTAAAAGTTGACAAAAAGACAGCATTAAGAAATTAAAAAAAAGAAATGTGAAAATATGAGTAAATTAAAAAAAAAAAAACGTACACAACAATGTAAATAGAACATAAAAGCTTTTCATGTAGTATGTTTTGATGTAGAGCCACCACGATTGACTAAAAGTCAAAATTGTGGCTTCTGATGCAAATAAATATAGACTACTTTCCATATATATATATATAAATAAATTGTAAGCGATGGAAAATAAACAAACCATAATAACCTCTTGTGAATTATTAAAAAAAAAATATGATACATAGAAAATTCAAGAAATATACATTTAACTACACACACTAATACTTAATAAAAAAATAATTCAGAAATGTGCATCCTGTGTCAAATTGAAAAATAAAAAAAAATATCAGAGCTTGTAAAAGTTTCTAATACTGGACCACATATGTATATATATATAAGACACACATAAAATTATTTTTTAAAAAAAACTTCCTTTTTTTTTTCTTTTTTTTTAAGTTGGCCGAACATTCCTATAAAACGAAATGCATATTATGATAACATATATATATATATTTTATATACCCACATTAAAAATAACACACAAAAACAAACAAAAAAGAACTGAATACTTTAAGATATATTGAATGGAAAATAATTGTAACCTGACATCTGTAATGTAAGATGTCTAAAAAAATAAAATAAAATATAGCTATGAACAGCCTGTATGTCCGTTGAATTAATAATTTTTTTTGTTTGAATAGTTCTATTGTTCATACAGTTCGTGCTATTGGAGAAAAAAAACAAAACTAACGGGTGTTAAAGTGTTAAAAAAAAAAGGATACAGTAGAAATTAACATTTCATCAGAACAGGTCTCCACCGTCAATCTTCAGAGTGTTACTTCCTCAATACTTGTTAAAAAAAAAACTGGCCAGGAGTTCGAAACTTTGTAGAGAGAGCTCAAGGAAACATACGGCGTCCCATATCTTCTGTGATAAACACTCAAAAGGTCGTCGATGGAATTGAAAAAATTTTTTTAACTGAAATTGCTATCATGTTGAATGCCATTAGTAGCATGATTTTATAACTTCTAAAAGATCGTCAACTTATTGTATGTTAACACAACGGTGTAACGGCGAAGTCCAGGCGTGCAGAGGCTTAATTTAATAAAACGGAATTAACAGTCAAGTTCCGGTTGAACGAAAAAAAATTGATCTTAAATGTACTAATTTACACAATCTCTTCTTCAATTTGAGAGTTCTGAAATATTGCTTTTCAATGTTTTTATAACTACTTTCTTCTCAAATAAATCTCGCTGTCGGATAGCCGTACATCGTGCGAAAATGGCACGTGCACCACATGTCGCATAGCAGACTCTGGGTACTGCTATCGACTTAATTTTTAGAGTTTATCATAACTTAATATATAGAGTTTATGCAAAGAAAAGGGTCTGAAAATTCAATGGCTTAAAAATTAAAGCTGTGATCGTGTGGACTATAATACTGACGAGAAAGAGGCGCGTTGTGTAGCACAAAAACCCCTTCGGCGTTAGACATACTCGCTATGATGCACTGTAAGGAGATTCACTCGAGATAGAATAAAATGAGAAAGTTCTTACCAAATTCCAAAAATAAGTCAGACGAAGACACATATAGGTTTCCAAGAATGCTTTAAAAGATCCCCGATTATCAGGATTGGGCTCTGGGCCGCTTAGCGTCATCTTGGTTGCACGCAATGATGTAGCCACAGAAGGAATTATAATCCATTTCAATCCTTGCGATTTACGAACTAAATTCCATTAAAATTTGAAAATACATTTTATAATACACTACTGATTGGATATGTTAAATTAATTTATTGACAACTCTGTCTATTTTAACGATAAATGAAGATGAAAAACTAGATAGAAATCGGCACGCGGACAATTTCGTAAAACGCACATGGCACGCGCGCGCGAGCGCGGCCATACCCGAACACGTCTTCACTATCCCATGGCAAGTCCTCTTCTGTTGCTAGAAGATCGCGGTAGATGAGAACCGGCTTCCTAAAACGTCACGGCGCTGCCTGGCCAATCAGAGCGAGCGCTCATGTATCTTACCGTAAAGCTAGTAGGGTCCGCTACGGAAGAACGAAAGAGTGAAAATTCGAGCGTTGCTGCAAAGCAATTGTGCAGGGGCGAAACGGTAGAATAGTGAAACTTAATGGAATTTAGTCTGAAGCTTCAATAATGGATCGATTTTGATAAGTTTAATGCGGAATTGATTAAAATTAAATAAACACGATGTCGTACTACACGACATCTATAAACGTTGTTCTCGTTGTTATAAATGATGCAACTTTCATGGAACCGTCTGCTACTAGTAAAATTTATAAGCGAGTCCATGGGAAATCGTTTCATTTAAAAATATTTTGTAATACTACCATTCTATACAAATTCCTAGAAAGGGTTTTGAAAATTTAAGCAAACACTTTTAAAAATGAGACAAAATAACCACGGCTTAGACTGTTCAAGTAATGAACATGCACATTTAATTGAGCACTCCGCTATCTATATTGTAGAACTACCTGGATTTTCAGAGCGCCCTTTTTTATTCATTCCTGCCGATTCCCTACATGTGCAATCTCTCCTAGCTTTACCTTAAACATTGTAAGTCAATTTCATTTTTATTAAAATCACACAGTCAACTGATTGGCAGAAAATCATATTTATTGATTTTTATTTTTTATTTTTCCGACTGAGTGAAAATAATGCCTGGACCGGGAGTCGAACCCCGGATCTTTGACTTACAAGGTCAAGGCTCTACCAATTGAGCTATCCAGGCCGACACCCCGGTCAGCATTACTCACTCAGACAACCTTTAGGCCGAAACATCTGGTCTATCATGTAGATAGCTCGACAGAAATAAGCCGCAGGTAATGGAAAACACCATTAAACAATGGGAGAAAGAAATACAATTTTTATTAAAATCACACAATCAACTGATTCGAAGAAAATCATATTTATTGATTTTTTTTTTCCGACTGAGTGAAAATAATGCCTGGACCGGGAGTCGAACCCCGTATCTTTGAATTGAAGTCAAAGATCCGGGGTTCGACTCCTGGTCCAGGTATTATTTTCACTCAGTCGGAAAAAAAATCAATTTCATTTTGTTTAGTGCAGTCTATGTTAAAATGAACCCACCCGATATTACGCCTATAGGGATAATATATGTGAATAAGGAATGCAATTTACATTTGAACTCACCGTAATAAAGTGAAGTATTCAGGATAATTTCGGATTCCACTACTAAACACTTTTAAGTGTTGTTAATTGTGTTTTGATGTTTAAGTTACAAAAAATAGAGTTTACGTGCAAAATTTTTAGTTAAAAATATGTTCTTTTTCGGGTAATATGGATTAGTTATGAAGAAAAATATGGAATATGCATTTAATTGAGGGATAATATGGAGTATAGGTAGTATTTTTACAGAAAATCATGGGGTTGGGGACAAAATCTCGCAGGACAAAATCTCGCGTGGACAAAATATCGCCTGCATAAATGAATGGGAAGCAAAAAGGAGTTGGTATTTGTTGATAATGTTGTATAAAATTTCATGCCAACACATGCCTTAGTCAGAGCACTGGCATACACACAAACCCACCACAAAAATTGTTATAAATTTTGCTTAAAAAAGTTTAAAGACTATATTTATTAACATTTTTTAAGATTAGTCATAAAGGATTTTATCGTGCTTAACTATTTTAAAATTTTTAATTAAGGTTTGTGAGCGTTCAGATTTGATGTCAGCAGTAATGTACAATATTTTTAAAATGTATTTTGAATGGGGAAAAGCAAATGATAAAATAACTGAATATTAAATATATATAAAATAATAAAATTCCATTCTATAATGTATTTATTTATTTATTTATTTTAATTAATTAATATTGATTTATAAGGCCCTGTGGCCTTCACCAGAGATAACACGTGACAGAAATACAAATTTTTAAATAGATTATATTATTTTTTTGACTCGATATTTTGTCCCGCGATATTATGTCCGGATCACAAATCATGAATAGCTGCAATCTGCAATAAATTTTTTTTATTTTGAAACAATTATTGAAAATAAACAATATTGAAAAAAATTACCAACATTCCAGTTTTAGAAATATTACAGATAGTACGGAATATTTCCTATTCCATATTATCCGAATCGCCATCTGGAGAATAAATTAATCTCAACCAAATGTTTGTAGAAATAAGTTCATGGGAATCAAGCTACAAAATAAACTTTTCCACCGGGAACGACACTAGCTTTTCACTCTATTTTACTACTCCGTAAACAAATTATAAAATTCGTAACATTTTCAAAAAGTCTAAATCTTGATAAATCAAAGAAGATTTTTGACACAAAAACTGCTCTTATCACTGACACATGGCGAACTATAGTTCATTTTTTTTGAGGCCAAGTGATGACGTTTGATGTACTTCCGATAGGTTACTGCACCGTACAGGTGAGTTATTGTGGTATACCATTTTACACGACTACTCCATATTCCTCACTGTACTTGAATATTTTTGTATGTCTCTGTATACTAACTATTTGTCCAATTCCAAAGAAGTTTCAGATAGCATCCCCATGTAATACAAATACAGGATACCTATAATAACAGGAAACTTGGCGTTGCAACATTAAAACCCGAATAAACTACTACGTCAGAAACGCTTTTTCTGTTGGCGTTTCTGACGTTGTAGTTTATTCGGGTTTTAATACAGGATACCTAGTTAAAACTTTCTGCTAATATTTGTTTTTGAGTTATGCTAATAACAGACTCACAGACAGACATGCAGATAAGCCTTTAATAACTATATTTTTTAATCTATGCCAATAACAGGCTCACAGACAGACAAACAGATTAGCGTTTAATAACCTTATTTTTTAATACAGACGAAGTCAAAACATGTAAATACACGATTTCAAATATTTGACCTCAAAACAATACGCTTTCTACCATGTATCGATAAAAGAAAAAAGGGAAAAAACCATTCACAGAAAAATATTTTTCGATGTAGTAAAGATATAGAATACCTAGTTAAAACCTTCTGCTAATATTTGTTTTTAATCTATGCTAATAACAGGCTCACAGACAGACAAACAGATTAGCGTTTAATAACCTTATTTTTTAATACAGACGAAGTCAAAACATGTAAATACTCGATTTCAAATATTTGACCTCAAAACAATACGCTTTCTACCATGTATCGATAAAAGAAAAAAGGGAAAACACCATTCACAGAAAAATATTTTTCGATGTAGTAAAGATATAGAATACCTAGTTAAAACCTTCTGCTAATATTTGTTTTTAATCTATGCTAATAACAGGCTCACAGACAGACAAACAGATTAGCGTTTAATAACCTTATTTTTTAATACAGACGAAGTCAAAACATGTAAATACTCGATTTCAAATATTTGACCTCAAAACAATACGCTTTCTACCATGTATCGATAAAAGAAAAAAAGGAAAACACCATTCACAGAAAAATATTTTTCGATGCAGTAAAGATATAGAATACCTAGTTAAAACCTTCTGCTAATATTTGTTTTTAATCTATGCTAATAACAGGCTCACAGACAGACAAACAGATTAGCGTTTAATAACCTTATTTTTTAATACAGACGAAGTCAAAACATGTAAATACTCGATTTCAAATATTTGACCTCAAAACAATACGCTTTCTACCATGTATCGATAAAAGAAAAAAGGGAAAACACCATTCACAGAAAAATATTTTTCGATGCATTAAAGATATAGAATACCTAGTTAAAACCTTCTGCTAATAATTGTTTTTAATCTATGCTAATAACAGGCTCACAGACAGCCAAACAGATTAGCGTTTAATAACCTTATTTTTTAATACAGACGAAGTCAAAACATGTAAATACTCGATTTCAAATATTTGACCTCAAAACAATACGCTTTCTACCATGTATCGATAAAAGAAAAAAGGGAAAACACCATTCACAGAAAAATATTTTTCGATGCAGTAAATATATAGAATGCCTAGTTAAAACCTTAAGCTAATATTTGCTTATGTTATGCGAATAACAGGCTCACAGACAGACATACAGATTGGCCTTTAATAACCTTATTTTTTAATCCAGATGACGTCAAAACATGTAAATACACGATTTCAAAAATTTGACCTCAAAACAATATACGCTTTCTACCATGTATCGGTAAAAGAAAAAGGGAAAAAGGAAAAAAACCATTCGCAGAAAAATATTCTTCAATGTAGTACAGTTATAGGATACCTAGTTAAAACCTTTTGCTAATATTTGTTTTTGAGTTATGCTAATAACAGGCTCACAGACAGACACACAGATTAGTATTTAATAACCTTATTTTTTAATCCAGACTACGTCAAAACATGTAAATACTCGATTTCAAATATTTGACCTCAAAACAATACGCTTTCTACCATGTATCGA
Source organism: Salticus scenicus (assembly GCA_963930645.1). NCBI lineage: Eukaryota > Metazoa > Arthropoda > Arachnida > Araneae > Salticidae > Salticus > Salticus scenicus. The sequence goes on from OZ005649.1 coordinate 19,703,953, forward strand.
TAAAAGAAAAAAGGGAAAACACCATTCACAGAAAAATATTTTTCGATGCAGTAAAGATATAGAATACCTAGTTAAAACCTTCTGCTAATAATTGTTTTTAATCTATGCTAATAACAGGCTCACAGACAGCCAAACAGATTAGCGTTTAATAACCTTATTTTTTAATACAGACGAAGTCAAAACATGTAAATACTCGATTTCAAATATTTGACCTCAAAACAATACGCTTTCTACCATGTATCGATAAAAGAAAAAAGGGAAAACACCATTCACAGAAAAATATTTTTCGATGCAGTAAATATATAGAACGCCTAGTTAAAACCTTAAGCTAATATTTGCTTATGTTATGCGAATAACAGGCTCACAGACAGACATACAGATTGGCCTTTAATAACCTTATTTTTTAATCCAGATGACGTCAAAACATGTAAATACACGATTTCAAAAATTTGACCTCAAAACAATATACGCTTTCTACCATGTATCGGTAAAAGAAAAAGGGAAAAAGGAAAAAAACCATTCTTAGAAAAATATTCTTCAATGTAGTACAGTTATAGGATACCTAGTTAAAACCTTTTGCTAATATTTGTTTTTGAGTTATGCTAATAACAGGCTCACAGACAGACACACAGATTAGTATTTAATAACCTTATTTTTTAATCCAGACTACGTCAAAACATGTAAATACTCGATTTAAAAAATTTGATCCCAAAAACAATACGCTTTCTACCATGTATCGGTAAAAAAAAAAAAAAAAAAAAAAAAGGAAAACACCCTTTACAGAAAAATATTTTTGCGATAAAAAATAGAAATCTTATACTCATGAAAATTTCATATTTGTCACAGAAATTCTCATTTTAATGAATTGAGTTAAATCACCTTACCATGTAAAAAAAAAAAAAAAAAAAAAAAAAAAAATACTTTTAATAAATTAAAAAATTCAATATATTTTATGTATTTTCTGAAGCATAATCTTTTGATATATTTGTGAGATTATTATTGTTTGCTATATTGTATCACACGAAATAAAGTAAAATAAAGTTTCGATAAAATTTTAAATTTAATTATTCTTCGAGTAATAAAATAATAAATTTTCATTGTTGAACTTCAATGTATGTAAAATTGATTTAATATTTTTATACACTATCCATTTTAATAAAAGAAAAGTAATATCTTTCTTTTAAATAAAATGTGTAAATTAATAATATTTTTCTGATAATAATATTATTAAATGTATGAGCGAATTTAAAAAATAAAAATACAGACTTAAATTTTTACAAAATATATGAATAATATATAAGAAAAAGAAGGATTAGTTAAAAAAAAAAAAAAAAAAAAAAAAAAAGATAAATTAATTAATGTTTCATTTCTTTTTCTAAATTATTTCTAAGAACAATACAAAGTGCTTTTTTGTGCTTTTGTTTGTAAATTAAGACTAAGTACACAAATACCAAAGCTTAAAAAAAAAAAAAGAAAAAATAATAATGAAGGCTATTTTTAAGTTATTATTAAATACTAGCAAACCCGTGCGAAATATTCGCGTTTTATTTCTTTTCTTATTTACCTTTAAAATTTGAAACACATAAATGTTATACCAATTTCACCACCTAATTAAAATTTTAATTTACCAGAAGCGAAATTATTATTAAAACCAAATTAATATTGTACAATAGTGAAACCAAAATCATTCAAAGAAAAGTTTCCAAATAAGATTCATGGTTCACGACCCAATTTTCATACTTCCACAGGCAGTTCAGCTTTTATATAGAACTCCCACGACTACTTTTAAATTTTTGTCGCCATGTTGGCGACGACTTTTTATTAATTTTGGTATAATTTTTTTAAATTATTTTTTTTGTTTAAAAATAAATAAATAAAATAAAATAAAATAAAATAATTCCTATTTTGATTATATTTTTTATGATTGTGTTTTTCAGTCAATTTATGACACAAAAGTTCATATTCTCTATATCTTTAAAATATTGCGAGGTTTAAAATGACGCTTGCAAAGATTCTGAAGAAACAACCGTTAAAAATACATTTTATTCGTAAAATAATCTCATCAGACAAATGTCGTCATTTTTTCTTGTTAGTCCACAGAGCTAATTCCGCGTGCTTAAATATTGTCCATGTATAAATATTATTTTTTTATCCTCGCGTATCGTATCGTTTCGACAAAAAATAATTAAAACTGGTCTACGTTAGAGAAATATTATATAGATCGTTATAAAAATACAAATGCAAAATGTTGGTACAGCATCTGCGATATACCATCTGTCAGTTAAAAAAAAACATGTAATTTTCATTGTTGTATGAAATAACTAGACACTTCATAGCAATAAAATCTGTAACATTGTAAATTAATTATTGAAATTTAAAGAGCCATAAATTTTTGAATCATCAAAAACTTAGGAAAAGTTTAATGATTTATTAATTTAGCAATTTAGTTCAGTAATTTCAGGTCCGCATACGTGAATTTTAAATTAGTAACCCCATAAAGTATCACAGTTGCAAAAGAATAATTTTTTTCCCAATTTGTTATTTCATTGTTAGTGTACAAATCTTATGTTGTTATTACTGTTGATTTTATAATTTTGTGTTTAAGAAAATCCTAGAGACGTTAAATATATATGATTGATTAACGCAGCTGTTTTATTGAAAGAAATTTCTGATATTTATCAATCGAAATTACAATTTTTTTTTTCCTTTAAAATTTTTTTAAAACTTTTCTAATGTACATTTTATAAATACTGTGTACTGTACATTCTTTTTTTAAATTATAAACAAGATTGAAAAATAATGCGGTTTATATAGATTATATATAACCAATTTAAAAATGTACATAGTTTTTTTTTTTTTTCAATGGCAAGTTACAGGACAACATATATCAAAAAGAAAGTAGAAACACAAAATATAAACATGGCATCAGTTAATCCCTCAACTTATGGACAATCCAATATCGCTCCCATAAGAAAACGGGAGTTAGAGCAGAACAAGAAATAAGATGAAGCATGTTCATTTCCTCCTGGTTATCACACAGGAGACAAAAAGGATCGGGAGCCAAGTTAATTCTATAGAGCTGTTCTCGGAGACAATCGTGACCAGAAAGAAGACATCGTACTAGGGTACCTAGAGTACCTAGTACAAATGTACATAGCAGTTGGATTGTTTAACATTCAACGTATTTTGCCTCCAGGATAAAACTTTAAAAAATACTTTGTTTTTAATTAAGAAGGAAGAAAATTCACAAAAATTACTTGTATACCTTATTCTTGTAAATAACTAGCAGATTGTGCCTGCTTCGCTTGTCACTATATTTAAAGGGGGGAAAAAATCACTCTATTTTAAATTACTTTATAAATAAATACGTAAAGAAAATTCCATTGAAATCGGTTAAAATCTTGCTTCGGGTCCCCGCTGTCTTCGATAACATCTTCCCTGCCCGCGCGCTATATATGGATTCCGAGTCCAAACTGCTTCAACTTGCGCGTTAACCGGACATTTTAATTTAGGTGCTTACCGGATTGTAAGTAGCGCTGCCATTATTCAAGAATTATGTTATTTGGACAGGTTATCATTTTCCCTCTATAGCAACAGACGACAGCATCAAACAACCTCCCCAGCTGCAAAAAATTTAATTTATTAAAAACATTCAAGTAAAAAGTTCGAAAATCGTGCCTCGGGGTGCATCATAAGAAGTCAAATCGAGTCTCCATGCAAAGTTTTATAGCTCGGCGATCAACTGTTTTCTTACCTTTAAAATTTAACTTTGTTTTTAATGACTTCCCTGTCATACGATTCTGGATACTGTAAAGACACTGAAAGATTTTCTTTTATCAATTGACACTTTTTCTATTAATTATATGCAAAATTTAACGCATCGGTTTCCTGAGGATCAAACCCATTAACTTCGCAATACAGTAACCGCCGCTTAATAAATTCACTGGTTAATAAAATGAGCCGCTTAATCTGATCAAATTGCTGGGAGCGGAATCAGATCAATACAAACTACTTTTAAAACCACCGCTTAATAAAATAATTATTGCCGGTTAATAAACTCAAAATAATCTCTTCAACAATAAAAATGTCATTTTTATTGTATACATATTATTATTGTCATGCTAAACAGATTTTTCATTTACAGTTAAAATAATAATAATAATAATAATAATAACAAAAAAAAAAAAAAAAAAAAAAGTATAGCAATCCCTCCGTTATCTCGCGCCGTGGTAGCCCAGTCGGTAGAACACCGGCCTCGTAATTGGAAGATTGCGGGTTCGGAACTCGAGCCGGCGAAAGACCGTCGTGTACACTAATGGTGGCTGGTGCACGTAAATTCTGTCGTGGTCACCATGTTCCCATCAAAAACCTTTGGGGGTCACCGAAGCAGGATATCCTCCCTTCCGTGGAGGATCAAAATTGTGCTGGCATGTCTCCGGATCACCTCTAGGGGTGTGTCCCAGACCGTCGCCAATTGCCCATCTGCGCAGCACTAGTGCGACGTAAAACCCAGCCAACCAACCAACCCTCCGTTATCTCTCTTTTTTGAAAATTTTACACTTACAGCATAGTTACAAATTAAACGCACCCCAACATTTATCTTAGTAACAATCTCAAGAAATATATATTCTACAGTAATAAATTATAGCACGGTAATAAATTATAAATTTGATTTGGTTCGCAAGGGATATTTATTTATTTATTTTTAAAGGACAATTTTCAGTTCTTATTTTGAAATAACTAAGAAATAAGATGTTTAAACGGAAAGATTTCAAATTCAAAAGAAAAGCGGGACATTTTGGTCAAAGTAATGATGATTTTTCCCCTAAGGAAAGCGCATCGAAACTTGGGATAAATTTAATTTATTTATTGTGAAAAAAAAAAAAAAAAAAAAAAATCATCATCTGTCAAAAATTAATTAATATTGTTTATTAATTCCATTATTCGTTATTTTTTGATATTTCTTTCAAAAAAAAAAAAAAATAAATAAATAAATAAATAATAATAATACATTTTTCTGGAGTTCAAAAAATGTTCGCCTGATATAAAAATCAGCCGCTTAATAAAATCACTTTGGCTCAGAACGAATGTGATTTTAATAAGCGGCGGGTACTGTATTAGCGTGACGCTCTAACCAACTGAGCTAATGGACACGAAAGAACTTTGTACATTTACCCATTTACTTTTTACTCCTGAGCCGACCATTTCAGAAGTTTATACATTTTAAATTAAAATAATAATAATAATAAAAACAAATCGGAAATCAGGCTTCGAGAGGCATCAGGAGAGGTAAAAAAAAAAAAAAAAAAAAAAAAAAAAACCTCTCTGCAAAATTCTGTAACTCTGCGTTCAGTTGTTTGCCTAGAAAGCGACACACACACAAGCACTTTCACACATACATGTGAATTTCTCCTTTCTCTCTTTTCTGAAAGGAGGGGGGTCCAAGATAACCCACTATTCAGATAATTTGATGTCACTTACTAAAGACTTCAGTGCAGTTAAATAAAAATTTACGTTGCATTTAATAAATTTTATATGTATATCAATATATGTTCTATGCATTTATATAGGGGAGAACCGTGTAATATGTACTCCCTAAGCAAGAATGCTCATAAAACTTAAACTATTAAAATGAAAAGATTTAATTTGGTGGCTGCTCATTACAATTGCATAGTTACATAATTTAAACTTGGTAAAGTACTCTGGGAACTATTAATAATTGCAGAAAATAATTATTTTATTTACGTATCGGTGGTCCATATTACACGAACGTATGTGTAATATGGACCAAGTGATCCTTCCCGTTCCCCAGCAGTTGATACACTTGGAATTGTGAAACGAACTGTCCAGTATGTTCCCTCACACACTTGTACATCTCTTAGGAATAGTAGAAATGGACGAAAAAAAAAGTTAATGGACGAAAAAAAGGGGAGGTCTAAAGGTTATATCCAATGGGTAGTGTGCGAAAGAAATGATAATTTGATTACCTCTGCTTCCCTGGCCTATTCTATAGCCTCAAGATTTTGAGTATGCGGCATATGTACGCGAAGCATTAGCAAAATCTCTCTGTTTTTATTATGGACCACTGGTCCATATTACACAACACAGCATGGTTCCTATTACACGCGTAAACAGAGCAACGTGGTTTCCAATCAAAAATCGCTATGCAAATTGATGCCCATGAAACGCATGTCTAAATTGTTCATAAAATAAGTACATTTGCTACTATTAACGTGAAAATTATATTACAATTACCTAACAGCAGAAAGTAATAGTTGTTACATCAATTATCATATAAACCGAAAACTCAATTTCATAATCGTCCAAATACAGGTGTGCATGTACAAGTCATTCCATGGTTTGTGTAACAATAATATTCTCTAAAGGCAATGAGACGATTTCACCATCTAGTGTTGAACATACAAATTTCCTCATGGTCCGTATTACACGATGGTCCATAATACACGGTTCTCCCCTACACACATATAAGGAACACATGTATACATATACATATACATATACATATACATATAACATCTATTTTTAGAAATGAAAAGTTTTATTTATTTCACGCAAATAAAATGTATCAATATTTCTGTTTTATTATGTATGAAAGCATACTTCGTAAAACAAACAATGTTTTGAACAGACAAACAATTTTATTCAAGTGTTTCGAAGTATGTTTCAAAATAGTATAATACGGCTTTTACGAATATAAATCTTTTTATCTAGAAATGCTTTCTAAAGTTATATTTAAGCTTATACTTGAAGCATTATGCATGATTTCTGCAATATTAGACATATATTTTATGCATATTTCTGGCGAAGCACTTGCAAAATGTAAATTCAAGCAATTTATCATTGCCGGAATCCCGTTACACTGATCTGAAAGTTTGAAACAGAAATTTATAAAAAGAGTATCTTGAATAAAATGTAAGACGCTAACTTTGCAAAATTTTTCTTATATATGTCGTAACAATTTCATGTATATCCCATAAATGCCGAATAAACTATTTTACACATAATTTAAAGAAATAAAATCGAAAAATTAATAATTTTTACTCAGCATTTTTGTTTGATAAATTTGTTTACAAATTTTAACATTTTCCAACAAAGTTGAAAAGACTATAGGACTTCTGTTTGTATGTCTGTCTGTACGCGTTCTAATTCCCGTAAACGTTCATGAAATTCATTGAAACTGATTAATTCCCCATGTAATGATCCCTTTTGTAAATGGAATAAATGGCTTGTATACAAGGACACCTGAAAGAATTCAAAAGCATTGCATTCTATGAGAGATATTTCTATAAACCATATTTTAAGACTTTTATTTCCACAAATCATTTCCAACCAAGTTTAAGAATGATTATCAATTAAGTTAATCTACTGTCTGTCTGTCTGTTCGTTGTGTGATAACGTAAGCAACCGTAAGCATAACGTAAGCATTGACCGTTAAATGATGCAATGAGTATGTACAACTAGAAACTGTCAATAATCCAAGCGGGCCGCATTGGTTATCGTTCTTGTCATTGTTAAGATGTACCTTTATATTTATTATTGAAATTTTAGCTGTTTAATTGTTATATGAATAAGCAGTGGCGCCAAATTTTGGAAAAGATTGGTGGGCTCAAATATTTTTGGGAAAAAAGTGCAATGCTACAAAGATTTTTACTTTTCAAACATACTATGTAAGGAAAATATTGTAATCCTGACAAAAATTTTAATTCGAGATCATGGTGTAGCTATACGTTTTGAAGTCCTCTGTGTTCATTTTTGCTATTTTTACTGTGATGTATGAATGTGCATGTGTGTATACACGATAGCGTCTAAATGCTTTGTACCAAAGAGTTGAAAATTGGTACATATGTTATAGGTTTGTAGATCACCGTATCATGAACCCTATTGATTTACGTGAATCTAGCACTCATAGTTTTTTTTTTTTTTTTTTTTTTTTTTTAACAGGGACATAACAAAAATTTCTTTAACAAAATGGTCTATGGGTTCAAATTATTTAAAGTGCGGTAATGTCTAAACACCTTATTTAAATAAGCTGAAAATTTTTTCAAAATGTTATAGGTCACTCTCACACGAACTGTATAGATTTTGGTGAATCTAGGACTTATAAGTTTTTACAGGCACACAACAAAAATTCGTTATCATTATAGTCCATGGGCTGAAATTATTTAAAGTGCAATATTATCTACATGTCTTGCCCAGCTGAGCTGAAAATTTATGTACATGTTATAAGCCACCAACGAACGAACTGTATAATTTTAAAGATTCCAGACGTATAGATTTGTACACAAGAAAAAATTATTTATCAGTATGGCCTATGGGTTTCAATTATTTAAAATTCGACAGCGTCTAAACGCCTTATTCAAATGAACTGAAAATTTACACTACATGTTACAGGTCCCGACAAACGAACTGTATAATTTTTAGAGAATATAGCACTTATAGTTTTTTAGAAATAAAAAACGAAAAATTTTTATCATTAGGTTTATGGGCTCAAATTTTCCAAAGTGCGATAGAGACTTAGACTATAGTGTTTTATCCAATTCACCTGAAAGTTTATATACATGTTATAGGTCAATGTCGCACGAAATGCATAGATTTTGAAGAATCTAAGATTTATATATTTTTACAGGGACAGAACGAAATACTATATCATTATCATCTATGAGCTCAAATTACTTGAAGAGCAATGGTGTTTAATGAAACAACATACTATATAGAGAAAAATACCCAAATACCCTATTATAATCCTCTTTTTGTTTATTCAATGACTTGTTTTACTTTACTTTTTCTATGCAGCCAATAATTACTCTATGTTCGGAAAGTCGAGTAGAGTTAATCCAGATTTTTTTTTTTTTTTTCATGGGAGAGGGATGAAGGCGGGATAAGGATATATTAATTCAACACTACTTAAAGTATAAAGTTATGATGGAATAAAGAATGGACCTTCGTCTGGTCAAGTTTCATTGCAGGGTGAAGGAGGGTGCGCAATATGATTTCCGTAAAACGTCTGTTGCTGTCACCAAAAGTTTCTTTTTTGGAAACCTAATACATATTACAAGAATTTACAGTTTACGCTGATCATATTTCATTTGTAAAAAATGAAGTTTTTAATTCATATACATTTAAAGGTGAGTCTGCCGAATTTCCTTTTATGGCTTGTATTCCTAACTTTTTTTTTTTCAAAGAAAATGCTTTCTTAAGCTTCAAAAATATATAAATAAATAATAAATAAGAATAATGAAATTTGGGTGGGCTCGTGCCCCACGGGCCCATGTAAATTTGCGCCACTGGAAGTGTGTCAAAAAGCTTGGATCGACGTGTTCATGTTTGCATTCAAAATGCTGACGAACATTTCCAACATTTTCTGTAAAGAATGATAATGTAAAAAATTTGAATTAAATTATGTTTTTCAAAAATAAAATTATCACAGGATTAAGTAACACTGCGCGTCTCCATTTTTGTTTTACCTCACAAATAAAGTTGTAACAGTCCAACAGTGTTAGAAATTACCTCCAACATTTAAACAAGGTTCAAACAATTATAGTTCAGTGTTAGAATAGTTGCCATGTCCGTCACATTTAAGGGTAATAAGAAAAACCAACGGGTGCTCTTTTAAACTGACCAACCTGTATATATATACACACACATAATGTCGCAGCACTTGTTTACTGGCGGATGAAGGCTCTGAATTGATGGCCATTTGTGAATGGGCATCCAATGGGTGGCCATCATTACCCTTAACAAGGACAACACACGTCGAAACATCCATGTCTTGTCCGAGATTCGTACCCGTGCCCTACCGTGTGGGAATCAGAGAAGCGATATACAGTATGGGCGACATTAATAAAATAAATGCTATGCAATCTAACAGTATGAACATTCGTTTTTTCATACTACAAATATTTATTCATCTTTTTGTCTGAGAAATAAAGAGTAACATGCCTTTCAAAATTTTGTCACACAAGCGTTTTATTCTAACTACTGAATTACATGTAAATAAACTATATAAAGATGTAATTTATTTACAAAGAAAAAATATATATATTTTAAATAAACGTTTAAAAAATTAACTTTTCATAACATTATTAAATAAATTAGTAAGAATTCTTCATTTAGAATTAGAATTCTATTTTCTTTTTTTAAATATATGTCTGTCTGAATGATTTTCAATCAATTTTTACGTGTGCTTTGCTTAATAATTCATAAAATAAATACTATGCATCATAGCAGTATGAAAATTTGTTTTTCAATACTACAGATTTCTGTAAATCTTATTGTCTGGAACAAAAGTATAACATATCATTCCAAATTTTGCCCCACCACCTTTTTATTCTAACTACTTATCTACAAAAGAAAACGATTGTAGCGGTAAAAAAAGTTGTAAATAAATTGCGCAAATATATAATTTATTTATAAATAAAAACGAAAAATAAACAATAGTTTCAAAAATAACTTAAAAAATAAAATAAAAAATACTTTCATAATATTATTAAATAAAATAGAAAGGATTCTTTATTTAAAATTTTACTTTTTCCCCCCTTAAACTACTTATCTGCCTAATCTGTTTGATTTTTAATCAATTTTTACTTACAGTATTCATCTAAAACTGCTTCGTAGAGATGAGGAGAGGATTATTATATATGGGAACTGTATTTTCATGAAAGCCGTAGTCGAAGTATCAAGTTTTTGAACGTCATTTTTTAACTGTCAAAAAGAATTTGATTTCCGATTTTCAGATAAGGAATTCACAAGAAATATTTACACCGAAGTGGGAATTCTTTTAAAAATAGTTGAATTCACGTTATTTATATATTAAAGAATATAAATGAAACTTTATCTATATTTTTTTCATCGGCAATACTTTAAAATTTATTATTTTATAAAAGAAAATATATCCTAAACGTGAAGTTTCTGTCTATTTTTAAAGAAAATTCAAGCTTTAATTTGTTTTCTTTGTTTAAAAATAAACAAGTGAATGAGTAAAATAAAATTATTTACCAAAAGCAATTGTTCAACGTTTGAGATTGAGTAAGTTTAATGTGGCACTAGAGCAACGGAGCGGGTAATGCGAGCTATGCAGTGGGTACTATGGAGTGCGAACTTGCGAGCTATGGAGTGGGTAACTTTCGTTACACAATTGCGTTTAGCAATTGTGTAACATAATGCAATATGGACTTGTATCCTAAGGCCAAACTAGTATTATTGTTCAATATTTTTAAAATATTGGTTTCAGAAAATTGAGTTGAGTTTATACAGAATTGTAATAATCTCTGGGGGAAAAAATATAAGGCCAGAAATTGGCCACGGGGAGCCACCAAGCTTTGCGCTTTATGGTGTGGGCCGGTTAAACCGAACCATCTGGGAACGAACCACAACCACTTTCCAGCGGATCCGCGGCCAGGGCACGGCCGGTGAAAGCCGCGGAGGGAGACCCGGAAACCTTTCGAACTAGCTGCTCACCAGCTAGGCCGGGTTCTGGAAAATGACTTGAGCCTATAGGACACAAGGCCAGAGGTGATGGGTTGGATGCAGTCATAAGGGGAACAACAACCAAGCCGCCTCGTTAGCTCAGAGCCCCAAAAAGGGCTCCTACCCAGGGACTACCACTAGGAGGTGAGGTCGGCCGATACCAGTAGAGCGTCTGCAATAGATACGGATCCACGCAACCCCCAAATGTAAAACAAATTGAAATATCGCGACCAAAAGAATGCAGTATGGGAAAGAAAGTTGTTTAAAATTCTTATTGTGTGTATTATTGTAGAAACAATCGCCAGTTACCACATCAGTAGAAAAATATAATTACTTATGCTGTATGTTAATGACCTGTATTTTCCCATAATACACTTAAAAAAAAAAAAAAAAAAAAAAAAAAAAAAAAACTGTTAAAAGTACAGGGAAAATCTGGCAGCTGGGGTGCCAGTATTTCTCCGTCAAATATACAGTTTAAAACTGTAAAATTGTATCACTGACATATATTTTACGCAGGAATCCTGTAAATCAAACAGTTTTTTTTGTTAAAAGTACAGTTTTGTCCTGTATATTTAACGGAGAAATACTGGCACCCCAGCTGCCAGATTTTTCCTGTACTTTTAACAGTTTTTTTTTTTTTTTTTTTTTTTTTTTTTTTTTTTTTTTTTAACAGTGTACGGTCATTGGTCAAAAAAATAAGTCCATTATGCAAATTTTACGCAAGGTAAAAAATTTGAGTGATACCAAGGTTTTACGTCCTGGAGCGGAGCCCAAATAATTATTTTACAGTCGACAGCAAAATTATTGAAGCAATAGCTATAATTCCTACTTAAAGGATGGGCACCTAATACTATATTGTTAAATAAATATTTTATTTGTCGAGTCATGATCTTAGTCTGATACTGTTTATAAAAAAGTAAGTTGATGATAAAAATTAGCGATCAAACTAAAAAAATATACGTGAAAAGTTTGGATGTGTGGTTTAATAATTTTGCTGCTGACTACAGCTTTTAGCATTCATCACTGCAAGCGTTGTCAAAAATTGCTAAAGGCAAACTATTGTATAAAAGAGAACAATGTTATATTCTTTGATTTTAGTCATTGGGAGTTACGTTCTCGTATTATTGTTGAAAAAAAGGAAAAATTCAGAGACTGTTATTAATAATTTCTTGAATAATCATGAAATTACTTTCAAAAGTGATCTACGGGAAGCCAAATTTTATAACTCCTCGATAAAAGAGACGTATTATAAAATATGTCATCAGCGGCATTTGTTTTTTCCCTCTTGCTTATATCAGTTTACCTTTCCATGAAAAATGTGTATAATAAATATAGTCGAAGTTAAAATTATAAAAATAACAATCGTAAATATTGCAACATTATGGTAGGAGAAATATTTTACAAAATTAAAATTTTTTGTAAAATTCTAGTGTTATAAAAAAAAAAAAAAATCTTATAAAGATTCGGATAGATTCATTTATCTAATAAAATAAAATAAAATAGAATGAATGACAAATTTGAATATGAAATAGAAATCACGCGTGAAACAATTCTCATTTTTTATTTCAACTCATTAAACAAATTTCAGGACAACTCAGACCAATATTTCGTTTTAATGAGTTAATCATGTGACTTATTGTATATATATATATACATCTTGGGTATCTCAAAAATGGCTCTAACGATTTTAATGAAAGTTTAGGATTAATGAATTTTTGTGGTGAACGATTGATTGGATTTCTTATCAACTTCAAAAAATTCGTGTTCGCTGTTAGCTGTTTATTCGTCGGTTTAAAAATAGGACAGAAATTGGAAATCAGTTTTCGGGTTTACTCGAAAATGATTGAACAGGTTGAACAGGGAGCAGCCCCCGCTCACCGCTCGAAGAGCGGTGTTGAGCGCTTCCAGGAAAATCCACGTGAGCTGCTCTGACATTTATTGAGAAATCAAAAAAAAAAAAAAAAAAAAAGAAAAAAAAAAAAAAAATTACATCATGCATCGCCTGGCTTAGCCAGCCCGCGACAAGGGGCGATGCAAATGGGCATGGGTATTTACAAGAGCGGCGCCAGACACAAGTCTACCCGCGACACGGGGCGCCGCTTGATTATAGGAGAGAGGATGCGAGGCTGTGTGGCCTTCCGCGTTAAGCGGCACGCTGCCAGTTTTTTTGATGAACGTTTGGGGATAAGGAATTTTTGGAGGCATGAAATCGATTAAATTTATCCCGATCTTCAAAAATATTCGCGCATGTTGTTGACCCCTTATCCGCCGTTTGCAAAATCTGGGAAAAATTGGGTTTACTTGGAAATGGTTAAAACGATTTTGATGAAAGTTTAGCGATAAGTGTTATTTGGGGTGCAAAATCAATTACACTTATTCTCATCTTCAGAAAAATTAGCATTCGCTTTTAAATTTTTGTTCACTGGTTTCAAAATGTGTCAAAAATTGCGTTTACTGGGAAATAGATATGAAGATTTTGATGAAAATTTGGGTTAAGAGGAATCTCTACTTATCGTCCCAGGAAGCCGAAGCATGTGTTATTCTATGGAGTTTTGCCCCGTTATAATTCATTAACTAATACATATTTTTAAATTTCGTTTTCACATTCAGAAAATTCACAACTATTAAATAGGTTATCGCTTTCTCAATTTATTTATTTATTTTTTATTTTTTTGAAATTGTAAAATGCGAATTTTCACAACGTGAAAATTTCTATTTTTTTAGCTTAAAGATGAAATCTTAAACACTAAGAAAATAAATTTTTAGAAAGCTATAACTTGTTTAACAGTTGTTAATTTTTTGAATGGGAAAATGGAATTTAAAACTATGTATTAGGGAATGAGTTATAAGGGGGCAAAATTCACCACAGAACAGTGGTCGGCAAATACTCATTATACACAAAGAGCAACAGTACAATGATTAAAATTTCTTATGAGAGCCAAAAATTTTAACTTGATTTATATGGGTTGGCTGATTGTTTTTAGGATAATTAGGGTAAACCTAAGCCGACCTTTGCTAAAAACATTCTCAATCTAACTGAAGTACTTTCGCTGATATCAACCCCTTCTAATTCTCGCATCCACATTCGTTTGGTATACATGCATACATAACTTTATACATGCACGTATACGTATTTTCACACTTGTACACATACCTTCAGTTTTTATACACCTTTCTTAATCCTTTAGGCTTCCTCACTGGCCACTGCATTTTCTTTCACTCCAAAACACTCTCTAAAATTTACTTAATTTTTTTTTTTTTTTTTTTTTAAGTTAAATTATAGGTACATAGAATAAAACTCGATGTCATATATAACGAGGATATTAATTAATTTTAAAGTTAAATTACAAGTTGTCCATAAAATTAAATCATGTCAATGACTAAGAAACGCTAAAGTGAACAAAACTAATATCTTGCCTCTAGATCTTCCTGGAAAGTTTCGGTAAATCAGGTTTGTATATTTAATTTTCTGCACAAGTCCAGGTTCTCATCAATAAAAGGAGTCTCGATAAGGTTAATGCTTGAAAGTAAAATTTCGCATGAATATGTAGACCCCGAATGAAGAAATAATAGCAAATGCTAATTTTTTTCAGCTGATTATACGAATCTATTTTAGTTGGTGAAAATCAACATTTGCTGTGAACTAACTTTGCATTTTTCACCTACAAAATTTCTGTATCAGCACATAAACGTTCAGATATTAAGCCCCACATTTTTTTATTTTTATTTATTTATTTATTTTTTTTTTTTTTTTATTTTTTATTTTTTTTTTTATTTTTAAATTCAACAATTATGATTCAAAACTGCCAATTTCAGTAATAACGGGAGACAAAATTAATTCTGTTGTAAATAGCATCAAGAAGTATTTTATCTACAGTCTGCGTCGCTTTGTCATTTCTGAATTCTTGAACCCATTGAAAAATTATTTTTTAACGTGTTGTGTTGAATTATTTGTTAACAAATGACAATATCAGAATTTTTTTAAGTAAAATTATCAATAGGGTTGGAAATGAATGTTTTTCGTTTAAAATCCTGGGGGAAAGAGAATTTGTTCTCAAATGAAATGTCTTCTTATAATGTGTTTACTTTCCCCTGCAGTATGTAATTAACTAATTTAAATGATATATGTCTACTATGAAATCAATTTTTAGATACACTGATTGTTCATTAGTTTTGGATAGTGAGAGCACTTCTTAAGGAGAAGTGTTGTAATTTTTGTAAATTCTACGTATTCACTCTTAACTTCAGCTAAAATCCCTTAAATTGGTGATGATTAAGATATTTAGCTATAATGGAATTGATAATCTTAATCGCCAATTCCATAACTTTGTAAATTTCTTCTAGAAATGTCAGCTTCTTGATGAATGATACAATGGCATGTTTATGTAAATAACTTGTGATAAATTTTCTTTTTTAAAATAGCAACAAACCAGCTTCTTACATCGGTCGTACCTTCTGCTGAAAATGTAGAAAATGTATTGAGTGAAATGCGATATTTTTGAAAATACTCAATCATAGTATTTGTTATGTCCCCTCTAGGTGTTTAAATATTGAGTGACAATAATCCTAAAAATTTTATTTAGAACCTGTAGATGAAATAAATTGTACAAAAATTGAAACTTATGCTATAGCATTTGTTTTAAGATTCGAAACACGAGATTTTCGACTTCCTGGTTAGCTCTATTCAAAAACATATTAATTCTTGTATACACTGATTTAGATGACAACGGTAAGTCTTTAAATTTTTTTAGAATACGTATATCCTTTGTTCTTAAAAACCCTCAATTTTGAGGCATTCATAAAATACATTTTATGTATTCTCTGTGTATATATGTTTTACTTTTCATATCTGTTTCTTGGCCAACCACAAAAAAGGCAATATTAACATTTTTGGAGGATTGCACCCAGTAATTAAATACAGAACATGAATTTCCTTGACTCTTCTGGGGTTCCCCAACTGTTTTGTCCAACTGATAACCAGTTCGGCACTTCTCACATAATTTATGATAGAATGGAGTAGAAGGCTGATTTTTACCAACTATGTGAAAAATACCAGATCCGGGAATCGAACCCCGGGCCTTCCGCTTAACGCGCGGATGCTCTAACCACTGAGCTACCCTAGTTGATAACCAGCTCGGCACTTCTCACATAATTTAATGCAGACTCCGTGACCTTGCCAACGTAAATTATGTGAGAAGTGCCGAGCTGGTTATCAGCCAGAGTAGCTCAGTGGTTCGATTCCCGGCTCTGGTATTTTTCACATAGTTGGTAAAAATCAGCCTTCTACTCCATTCTATCAAAATGTATAAGAACAGTTTAAATGAAACCATTCAAATAAGTTAAAAAACGAAAAAAAAAAAAAAAAAAACCGACGGAAACGTTGATTTTTAACAAGCTTCAAATTATTAAATAAAATATAATATACATAAATATTTTTTGCATTGTCTTCGATAAATAAAAATATAATAATAAAATATATGTACGAATTAAAATATGCAATTTTAAATACTAAGTTAAAGCTAGGAAAGTTTGCGCACAATTATATATATATGTATAAATAATAATAATAATAATATAAAAATTCCAAATATTGCAAAAGTTTTGTTTGAATTATTTTGAATTCATTCGATTCTATGTTTTTCCATTACTATTTTGTTGTTATGATATGAATTAAAGCAACAGCTGTAATAAAAGCAAGGGAGCTATTTGCGCTTAATTATAATTACAATTAAATTGTAAATAATAATGATTTCACTTAAAATGACATTGCTATAAGGTTTTTTTTTTAAACAAATATATATATATATATATATATATATATATATATAATTTTTTATTTTTTTTTTTGTATTAGGAGTGGCTATTTCAATTTAATAATAATAATAATAATAATAAAAAGAAGAAAAAAAAATTAGAATTTTTACTCAAAGAAAACTTTTTAAACGACCAGAAAGAAAACATGAACAGATAATACGAAGTAACATTATGCTACTAGATAACACGTTTAACTTAAAATTAGTACAGTTGTTTTTCAGTTTGAATGTTTTTTTGTTTGCTGACTTAATCTGCTGTTGTCCACAATCGTTGTACTTATAATAAATGGTACAGCGTTCATGCAACCACTTGCCACAAGTACATATATAAGCTAGTGACTAGTTTATACAAGTCTATAAGAAATTGTTAAATATAAAAATATTTTATAATGATACGATTCTATACAAAAATTCCTAGGAAGAGTTATGAAAATTCAAGCAATCGTCTTTGGAAATGAAACAAATAACCAAGTTTTATCTGAGCCATTTGAAGCAATCAACACTCACATTTGAGTCGGCACTCCAGTATTGATGTTGCATAACTACCTGGAGTCTCAGAGCACCCCTTCTACACCTTCTCGCCGATCCGCTATGTGCGCAATCTCTCCTAGCTTTACCTTGTATGTAAACGATTATGTTGTGGTGACTATTAGAATTATCTTCTGTGACGAAGACGGAAGATTTTCATCTCAGAGAAATGTAACACTAAATGTCCAAAGAAAGTCAGTTTTGTGTACATGTCTGGATAATATATATATATATATATATAATATTTCACTTAATTTCTCATTCTATAAGGTTCTGCTCCTTCGATCGGGGCGTGAAATGACATAAATTGCTATGATTAGCAATATTGTTTTACGAAATCGATGCAGCTTCCACAGCTTTATGAACTACTCGCCCCCTGATGAGTATACTTCTAATTATAAGCATTTATATCCAATTAATTCTGTGGTTAATTATTTGTTTTCTCTGTCATTAGTTTAATGGTCCTTTTTTATTATCATTCATGTCGGCGTAAGTATTTTAAGTTATTATTGTAACTCATTGGTTCTTAATCTATATCGCAACTTTTTGTGTCAGTCTTTCCTCTATGTTAAATTCAGTTCTATATTCTTGTGTGTTGTTATTGTTTTAGTTCTATTAATTTCTAAATTTTAAGATTAAATTTTATTACGTTATCTATCATTTATATATATATATATATATATATATATATATATATATATATATATATATATATATATATATATACATACATACATATATATTCTTTATAAGTGTTTCTATCTTTACTGAAAAAAAAAAAAAAAAAAAAAAAAAAATCGATAAATTTGTTTAAAATTCTGTAGTTTAACCTTTCGTTTTAAAGATATTGCCGTTTTTTTACTTTCCGAACACTATAGTGAGGAAAGTATTGTAATCATGTCAAAAATCCGAATTCGAGATTTTGATGTTTCTATACGTTTCGAGGTCCAACGAGTCCGTTTTCACTATTTTTACGATGATGTATGTATGTGTGTGTGTATGTATGTGTGTATGTATGTGTGTATGTATGTGTGTATGTCTGTGAGTGAACACGCTAGCGTCTAAACGCTTTGTTCGAATAAGCTGAAAGTTGGTACGTATATTGTAAGTCACCATAGTACGAACCCTATAGATTTTGGTGAATCTAGCACTTATAGTTTTTTTACAGGGACACAAAGAAAAATTCTTTATCATTATGGCGAAGGGACCAAAATCTTAAAAGTGCGATAGCATCTAAACGCCTTATTCAATTGAGCAAAAACTTCATACACATATTATAGGTCACAGATACTCAATCTGTATAGATTTTGGAGAATCTAGCACTTATAGTTTTTTTACTGGGACACAAAGCAAAATTCTTTGCCAAATTTTTAAAAGTGTGATAGCGTCTAAACGCCTTATTAATCTCAGCAAAGAATTTGTACACATGTTATAGGTCACATTTGAACCAACTGTATAGATTTTGGTGAATGTAGCACTTACAGTTTCTTTACAGGGACAGAAAGAAAAATTCTTTATCTTTATGGCCTATGAGACCAGCGATAGCATCTAAACGCCTTATTCAATTGAGCTGAAAATTTGTATGAATATTATTAATCACTGTTGCACTAACTATAAGCATTTTGGTGAATCTAGCATTTATAGATTTTTACAGGGACACAACGAAAAATTCTTTATCATTATGATCTAAGGGCTCAAAGTTCAGTAGCGTTAAATAAAACCTCGTGTGATATATGGAGAAAGATACTCAAACACTCTGTTATGGTTTTCTCTTTTTTGTTTGTTTAGCAACTCCTCTTTCTTTATTTTATCTACAAAACTGTTAGTTACTCAATGTTCGGAAAGTCGAGTGGAGTCACTCCAGATTTTTTTGAAAAGTCACCCATATTGAAAACTTTATCCTCTCCCCGGGGGGTTGGCGGAATACGTTGCCCTTACATATACAAAAAAATTTTCTTGTTTACTATTACTGTCATAAATATATTTTTTAATTACACACTGAAAAATAAAAAATAATTTCCTTCAAGCACATTTATACGAAATTTTTGTCCTAAATTACCATATTACAAATAAAAAAGGGGTATGACAGCGCTAAGTGTTGAGCGATTGATTTCAAATGTATTCTATAATAATAAAAGAAGATGTCATCAATAAAATTTAAATCAAGTTCAAACTAACTATCAAATTTGTTAACTTGTGTCCAGCAATTCGTGAGATACAGCGGCTACAAGTTTATATTCACTCACACATTTACTGACACACTGGCAGATAGAAAAAAAAAAAAAAAAATTAAATCGTGCTCAGAACATCCCAAAACATGTAAATCAATCGAAATCAAGAGGTCCAAAATTTTTGTGAATCCAATACTTTCTTTATATATATATATAGAAGAACGAAAAAATAAAGAGTTTAGAAAATGCGTCTTTAAATCCGAAAGTCAAAAGGCTAAATTGCTATGTTAAAATGTCATAAGTCAAATTACCTGAAATATATTTTCTCCGACATTATTTCACATTTAACTAGCTATTCAAATTACGTAAATAAATAAAATTTTAAAGTAAAATACTAGAGTTTCTCGACAAATTTAACACTTGAATTTATTGCTATTATGCTTAAAACGGTATATTGATATATATTGTTTGAAACATAAAATGAGATATTGATTTAGAGAAAGAAGTTGTTTGGAATAGTAATGTATTAAAATTATAAAGCCGCATTAAAGGAATGAGAATGCAATCTATTCTGCGTTTTATATTTTGGAATGTTATTGCAATACATTTTAGCTATAAAAAAATTTAATTAATTATCATCTATGAAATTAAAACAAATTTAATCCATTACAGATAAAAAAAAAATAAAAAAAAAAAATAAAAATATGTACAGTCGGTAACAAAAGTGTCCGAACACTAGCAAAAATTCCTATGTAAAAAAAGTACATTTCATACGGTTCTGTTAAAGAAATCCTTGTCGAATCATGTTCTTAGACTGACTAAGAACAGGATTTGACAAGGATTTATTTAACAAAACTGTATTAAGTGTACCTTTTTTATATAGTAATTTTTGCTAGCGTTTGGAGACTACTGTTACCAACTGTAGCTGCAATGTCTTCCTTCCTTAGTGTTCTGTAAAATTAATATTCTTGAAAGTTTCCGAACGGAGAATCAAAATTGTGATAACATTTTTGTCCGACTGTTCCTGAAGTTAATCCCCTCCACTGACGTTTCGGCAAAAATTGGAAGTCAATAGCTTGATTTTTGCGGTGGCTATCGCGGTACATACAGATTCTTCCCATAGGCCGTAATGATAGAAAAACTTTGGCATGTCGTTGTACACGAACTACAAATGGAATACACACCTAAAACTATACAGCTGATTTCGTGGGGCTCATGAACATGTGTACCAAATTTCAAGTCAATAGCGCTATTTTTGCGGCCGCTATCGCGATACATGCAAATTCCTCCCATAGGCCGTGATGATAAAAAAAACTTTGGCGTATCATTGTACACGAACTACAAATGGAATACATACCACCAACTATACAGCTGATTTCGTAGGGCTCATGAACATGTGTACAAAATTTCAAGACAATAGCGCTATTTTTGCGGCCGCTATCGCGCGACAGAGAGGCAGACAGACAGACAGATAGACAGACAGACACACAGACCAAGCCCAAAACCGTTTTAAGTCTCAACAGAGGGTCTCCAGTGACGTTTCGGCAAAAATTATACAGCTACGTATATGCAAAGCTGGAACGTGTGCGCCAATTTGCAAGTCAATCGAAGGACTATTGCGGCCGCTATTGCGGTACATAAATTCTTCCCATAGGCCGTAATGATAAAAAAAAACTTTGGCGTGTCTCTGTACACGAACTACAAATGGAATGCACACCCAAAACTATACAGCTAATTTCTTGGGGATCATGAACATGTGTACCAAATTTCAAGTCAATAGCGTGATATTTGCGGCCACTATCGCACGACAGACAGACAGACGGAACACAAAATCCTTTTGAGACTCAACAGAGGGCCTCCACTGACGTTTCGGCAAAAATTGGAAGTCAACAGCTTGATTTTTACGGTGGCTGTCGCGGTGCATACAGATTCTTCCCATAGACCGTAATGATAGAAAAATTTTGGCGTGTCCCTGTACACGAACTACAAATGGAATACACACCTAAAACTATACAGCTAATTCCGTTGGCCTCATGAATATGTGTACTAAATTGCAAGTCAATAGCGTGATTTTTGTGGCGCTATCGCGATACATACAAATTCCTCCCTTAGGCCGTAATGATAAGAAAAATTTTGGCGTGTCCCTGTATACGAACTACAAATGGAATACATACCAAAAACTATACAGCTGATTTCATCGGGCTCATGAACATGTGCACCAAATTTCAAATCAATAGCACTATTTTTGCGGCCGCTACCGCGATACGTACAAATTCCTCCCAAAGGCCGTAATGATAAGAAAAACTTTGGCGTGTTCCTGTACTTCAGTGTCAGAATAGTTACCACACCCATCAGATTTAAGGGTTATAAGAAAAACCCACGGGTGCTCTAACTGATCACCCGGTATATATGTATATATTGCCGCCTGCGTCCTTCCTTCTGTTCTTGTGTTTCTTGGGTTATTTTTTCATGAATTTCATTTCAGTTTAAGCTTTTTTGTTGGGATTTTGTTGAGTTGGTTTGTTGTTTCGTTTGTTTTGCGGGCTGTTGGTTGATAAATTTGGTTTCTTTGGATATGTGTCTTTCATAGCCTGATGAATTTTTTTCACATATCTGAGCTTCTCCTGCATGGAGGGAATTTTTTTTTTCAAGATGGTGTGTTTTTCTTGTGTAGTTATTGATGCTGATTACAAAAAATCTATTAAAAAAGTTCCATCACGTATAGTTTTGAGAAAAAAATGGAATTTTTTAAGCTTAAAGCTCTACTTTTTCAATTCCTATCTTAGTTATTTCCCGGAAACTTCTGGGTGGTGTGATTGAAGAACAAAGATAGCTATTTCATCAAGACTTCAAAGGAATGCAGAGGAGGTATCTGGGACGATAGGGAGTTAAAGTATTCGCATATTATTGTTGGCCATCAAGCCGTCCAATGCCCGTTGGCTGTTGGCCTAATGCAAAAAGCTCTAATGGGATCTCATTGGAAAGGAAATACATTTAAAAGATAATGATAGCCTATTTTAATATACTTTATATACAAATAATTTCGAATATATTACATCCTCTGAGTGGCTATTTTCGATCTTCATCCTTACTTCGTGAAAAATCCTTACTTGATGGGAATAAAAGACAAGCATTTCTGAATTCAGCATATCAGAACGCATTCCCAGGTAGCACATAATATTGTTATAACGTTGCAAATAAGTCTGAACAGCGAAAAATTAGTTATAACAACGTTATAACAGCGTTATGTGCTACCTGGGTTAGAGATACCCAACGCCGTAAAAATAAATAAATAAATAAAAGTATGATTTCGCAAGCCTGTGTATTTTGAGAATTTAGCCAGAATGATGTATGTTATTGAAGTTGTTCACTATGGACTATTCCCTATTTAAAACGGTATAAGTAGCACATTTGGTTTATGTAAAGTAATACCCCCAAAATGCCACGTTGTGTTTTATGAAGACATTTTTATAAATCATATTTAAAAAACCGCTTTGTATTACAAAAATCAAAATGAAATCGATATTTATTATTCCTATGTTATCCCCCCCTCCCCCTATAGAATATGATATGTTTAGCGTTAAGGTTAATAGTAATACATTAAAATATTTAGTTACATAAAGGGCTACAACTGGAAATTGCTGGAATGTATTACCGTTTAGTATTAAACTTTTTTCACGTTTTCCAATAATGTTTAAGAGTAATTATGAATTCAATTAGTCTATATGTCTGACTTTATGTCCTTCTGCATATCCGTTGTATGATCAGGTAGGCAAAGTATATTGAAGTTTAAAAGGTGCATCGAGCATCCACAAACACTTGGAAAGTGTTTATAATCTGTGTAAGGTGCATGATTTTTCATCCTTATTTTAGTGTTTATCTATTTTTTGTTAAGTATTTAAGAAATTGTTAGCATTTAACATATCAGTGATATTATAACTAATCTTTATTTAATATTTAAACCGTAATTCTAATTCATTAAATACTTTTAGGCGACATTAATTTAATTTAATTAATTTATTTTATATGGAAGAAGGCTGTAAACTAAATAGATTTACAAGCCATGCATTATTAAAATTTCTTTCTTTAATGAGATGTAAAATATAATCAGTTGAAATGTAAGTAAATATTTCTAAACTTCCGTAATGGATTATTTTAAAAAAAACTTAAAATAATTATTGAACTGTATAAAGCATATGACGTTGTACAACTTTTAAGTTCTTGATATATATTATTTTTCAATTATTTATTTTTCAATTTATTTATTAGCATTAATATTTTCTAGATAAATATGATCTCAGTTTAAAAAGAAATCCATCTTTGCACGTAGTTCTGATTTAGTTTCATTTTTAAACTAGCGCTAAAATAAATTGTCAAAAGAAAACAGACATGAGTTTTTATTCAGTACAGAAGATATACAAGGTGATTATATTTTAAGTTACGATTTCAAAACGATATAATTTTAAAAC
Source organism: Salticus scenicus (assembly GCA_963930645.1). NCBI lineage: Eukaryota > Metazoa > Arthropoda > Arachnida > Araneae > Salticidae > Salticus > Salticus scenicus. The sequence continues at coordinate 19,728,421 of OZ005649.1, forward strand.
TACCCATCAGAGTGATTTGATATTTTACTAGAGCAATCGTGAGGTAATGAAATTTTGTTTGGCAAAAAAAAAAAAAAAAAAAAGAGTGCCAAAACGTGCCGTTAATTATCCGTAAAGTATTTGTTTCATGAAGCTCCTCTTTTTCTCTTTTCACTATGACTGTTTCCGCTGTAAACACGTATCTTTATCTTTTTGCTAAAAAAATTGTAGTAAACCTTTGAAGGCTATTGTTTCCTGCAATTTCATTGTGTTGCTAATAACGTTCCTGTGTTTAACGAGTCCATTTAGGCGTTTCCCCTAACATTACCCTGACAGCGCCATCTACATGGACATGTTCGAACTACTTTTTTCTTCCCCCAAACAAGATTTCCTTGCCTCACGACTGCTCTGGTAAAATATCAAATCGCTCTGAAGGGTAGTTTTAAAATTATAGCGTTTGGAAATCGTGACTTTAATTATAATCACCCTGTATAGTATATGTAAAAGAACATTCTAAGTGTTAAATTTCTTGTTCATATTTAAAGGTAGTTTAAATATTATAAAAACAAAATCTCAAAATTTTAATATAGAGCATTTTTTTATGGTAACATTTATTTTTTGTTAACTACTACTCATTTAAAAAGTGACAATTTTTTTTTTTAATAATTTAAAATTATTCACAAATATAACTTAGCACAACTTTTAAAATAATATTTAAGCAAAGTTGGTTAGTGTTTCAAAAATATTTTTAAGCAAGATATCGTATTCTTTTATTTTATTTATTATTATTATTATTATTTTATGAGATAAAAGAAATATATACACATAGCGGCATTTAAAAGGTAAATTTTTCTTTATCGTTTAAAGATATGCATGTACATTTCAAAGTTTATGAATTAATTTTTATTATACTGACACCATACATTTTAAAGATAGAAAGAAGTATCTACATATAACTTACAATGCTTGACGCATTTATTTCATTTCCAGTTGATTGCTAAATAGTTAATTTAATTTTTAACAATAATATTAAAATTAGTGCTTATAAAAAGATGTTCGAAAAAAAAAAAAAATAATAAATAAATAAACATTAATCATTAAATATTCTGAATTTAAACGTTCAATTTTAGTGAGTCAAATTATTTTTTAATGAGAATTATATGACTGGTGAGATGCATTACTTTTATAAGTACGAAAACCTTCAAAAATATAACAATATGAAAAATTTATTTTCTAATACATCTATATCTTCCTAGTAAAAATACTACATTCTACATTATTATTTTAGCAGCCAAATTTTATAAATGCTTTTCTATACTCACACAAACTAGTCTTTTAGTGTTATTTTACAAATATTTCAAATGAGAAATTCTTATAGAAACACGGTTAACATTTAAATACTTTTTACTGAAGTATACAGTTTTAAATTCAAAGGAATTCATTTTTAATTTAAACTCAAAGGGAAAAGGTCGATTCTTTATAATATAGCACTGCAATTTTTATTTACAATAATATTACTTTTTGAATTTTAAATGTGCATCTAGTTTTTCGTTAAGCATTTCGTGTAGCGTTATTGATCGTTTAGTGTTATTTCTTGATGCCGAAAAGAGGATATTGTTGAATATTTTATATTTTAAAGTGATTCCCTTTACTTGGTAGTTTGTTGATTTTATCTACCACGGGAAAATACACTTGAAAGAAGTGGGAAATAATATATCTTTTTGCCGATACAGCGATTCTTTATTTAAGAATTTTTAAATTATGCATTATCAATATGTACTTTCTTTCCTAATATATTCATATTTGCTTATTTGAACTTGTTGCTTAAGAAATGTGACAGATGAAAATTTTTATATGTGAAAATAAGAACACTCTATAAATCTGTATCTATCATATAGGGTAGGTGCTCCAGTAATTGACATCTATCCCGAAATAATTAATAAATAAGAAAAAAAAAATCATCTATTTTACATGTAAGAATTTTAACATTTTATGTCAAACACTGGAGCTTAGGGTGCTAATAACTAGTAAAATGAATCACTAGCAGTGCAAACACTGGAACATAGGGTGACAATTACTAATGAAAGGAAAAACTGGCAGAGTCAATTACTAGAACATTGAGTGGGTGTCAAATAAAAATTCATTAAAAGAAATAATTGTTATCAAATATATGTATTTTAACATATATGTGGCTCTGAATGTCTTTCATGCCATATGTACAGTCGGTAACAAAAGTGTCCGAACACTAGCAAAAATTCCTATGTAAAAAAAGTACACTTCATACGGTTTTGTTAAATAAATCCTTGTCGAATCCTGGTCTTAGTCAGTGTAAGAACATGATTCGATAAGGATTTATTTAACAAAACTGTATTAAGTGTACTTTTTTGACATAGGAATTTTTGCTAGTGTTCGGACACTTTTGTTACAGACTGTATTAATTTAAGATTTCTAAAAATATTTTCTGATGACTAGAACGTTAAAAACTTCAGAGATTGCTCTAAAAGTGTCAATCACTGGTGCACTTACCCTGTACTACTAAAACATTTTAATAAAAATAAGAATTGCTAAAAGGTGTACTGAAAAATACATTGGGAAAAAAAAATTAAAAATCCCGAACTTTCTTGGGACATTTATATGAATCATGTGTCCATCATTTACAAGTAATATTCCTTGAATAGGGACGGTTCAATGTAAAAGTGGTGTGACTCTATATTTTTTAAATATATATTTTTTTCTTTAATTGTGTACCACATTTAGTCCCATCTTTCATTATAAAAGTGAAGAAACTCCCAATAATTGCATTAAAATCCCATAAATGGTATTACTTGTTATTTTAATAAAACTATAACTTCTATCTATTCATTATAAAAATGAAGTTTCTAAGTTACTTTAAATTACATTTAATATAATTTATAAATTCTTATAATTCTGAGTTGTATTAAATACAAAAAATGTATAACATTTACTGAAACTTGCCTTTTTTCTATACGCAAAAATTTACAAAAAGATCGTTATTTCAAAGTCCATTTACAAGGAGATAAATCAATTTTATTGTCGGTTATTGTGAACGACCCATATATTAGTAATCATAGAACATGTCATTAAAAGTATCACAAAATTCCTGAAATCAGGAACCTTTCACTGACCAAAAAAAAAAAAAAAAAAAAACTGTTGCTCTCAGAAAAATGCTCCAAACTTATAAAAACCAGGAATGCATGCGATATACACTCGATAACAAAAAAAAAAAAAAAAAAAAACGACGCACCACGAAGTGGGGACAAAAAATTGGTAGATGGGGTGGAGTGGGCGGTCCGAATGGGACAAAAATTAGTAGATGTGATGTACATGTGGAGAAAAACAATTGATTACAGTTTCAGAAAATTTGAATGATTTAATCAAGAGAAAGGGCCTCACAAAGTAAACAAGTCAATAACATGTTGGTCCACTTCTGGCCCTTATGCACGCAGTTATTCGGCTTGGTATTAATTGATAGAGTTGGCAGATGTGCTCCTGAGAAGTATCGTGCCAAATTCTGTCCAATTGTTGCGTTAGATTGGCAAAATCCCCAGCTAGTTGTAGGACCCTTTTTATGATGCTCTAAACGTACTCAGTGGAAGAGAGATCCGGGGATTGACCTCAACCCCACTGAGCCGCCTATTAAGAGTATTTGAAGTCAGTGAAGTACCAGTTGCACGTAGAATCAACGATAATGATGAATTGGTGCTTGATTCCATCAAAACCTGTATGTATGTCAATTTGAGCGCAGTTTGCATTACTCCTTCTTGATGCGTCACTTTTTTTGTTATAGAGTATTATAAGAGTAAAGTTAACAAACTTTTTTACAATCTGCAAAAAGAATTACATGTTTTAGTCCTTCTGAGACTGTCATCAGAATTCACTATTCGTATTTTTTAGCGTACTTTTCACTAGTTCTGAATTTTTAATAAAACTAAAATAAATGTAAGAAAATATAAGGACTGAAATAAGTAGAAATCAACACGTTGTATGTTCATTTCAAATTATTTTCTTATTTCTTTAGTGATGGCTTCCTTTTGGAAGGGAGGGGGGGAGGGTGCCTGCTCTGTAACAAATTTTTGTAAGTTTACTGAAATATTTAGCTAGAATCTCTGTAAATTCATAATAAATCTTAATTATAAGTAAATAATAGAGATTCTCAATCTTTATTCTGTATTTTTAATTATTTAATTATTTAATTTATGAATAAAAAATTAAAAATGACTGATTCTACTTTAGAAAAAGCAATCTGAGTCACAAATATATTCTCCACAATAATTAATTAAATTAGTATTAGTCATTAAAATTCGTATATAACGTATATTTTTAACATCTGTCTATTTGTCTCTGTAATTATATGTAAGACTTAAGATAATTGTCTACCAGCAGTTTTTCTGTTAACATTTTTAACAGTGCATCTTATTAAATTATACAATCGAAAGAACTACTTCCATTTCGAATATATTTCTTGTTTTTTATTTCTTATCTAAATTTAAAATATCTTTCGAAGAGAAATTGAGGTATACAGAAAAAGTAGTAAATGTTGCATTTTTAACAATAAATTTTATACATGATCTAAATTCTAGTAATATGTTTAGAGGTAATTTTTTAATGCATTTTGTTTTTTTTTTTAATTGTAAACACTTATTTTAATTTTATTTCTATTTCCACATAATCAATTTATATTTGAATGTATTAACTTTCTTTAATCAAGACATTTTTGTTTACCCATTACATTTAATTAGTTGCCCTACTCTTAAAAATCAGAAAAAATGTACAACAGATTCTAGTTGCACTGTTTGAAAATATTAAAAAAGGTCTTTGATCGATGTTAAACAGAATTTAGTCTTTTGATGACTAACATGTTATCCACATACTAAATGTACTACATTAAAGGGAGCTACGTATGGATAACAAAAAAAGTGTATTATATTGAGTGCATAATGAAAAAATACACAATCTATGTGTTTGAGAATGGCAATTAAAGATGTGTAGTTTCTTGACAGGAGAAAAAAAAGGCCATTTTCCAAGACAGTTTTAACGGTATGACTTTTCTTGATGGACAGAAAAGTCAAATTAGTGTTAAACATAAAGTCTACCAAGTTATTAAGCCGTTAACGCCCGAATTAATTTTGCAAAATATTATTAGCTGATTATTTCACTTCTAAATTAATATAGACAACTGATAGTAAAATATATTAATTTAAACAATTCTTCTGATAGTTTTAAATTTAAAGCCTATCCTCATTTATTGACGTTTAGTGTTCTAGTGAGAAAACTTCGAGATAACAGATTAATTTCCTATTATATGTTGACAAAGATCTCGAATAATAACAGGAGACTTGGCGTTGGAATATTAAAACCCAAATAAACTACTACGTCAGAAACGACAAAGAAAAATATTGGAAATGCATACAGCTGTTTCGGTAGCCTAAAGCGTACCGTCTTCAGTGCAAAAAGGATTCTGAATCAGGAGAAGTGCTCGTATATATAGAAGAGGGGCCGGATTTAGTTCAACCAATAGGATTACGGGAAAGGTGGGGAGAGTGGCCAATAGGAATTCAGGAAAGCTAGCTGTGTAAACAATAGAAAATTAAGAAAATGTGGACTGAATATAAAATTTCCAACAGTCAGACAAATAGGGAATAGCGAATTCACAATTTACAAGGTTTTCAAAATTTTTATAAGTATGTAAAGCTTCAAAGAAATCGAGTTCATGAATGGATTTAGGTCTGCAAATTATTTTGGCTGAATTAAATTTAAAATTATGATTTTCCTCCCAGCAATGTTTAGAAATAGCGATTTATTGGTTTCTTGTTTGCGGACGTAATTCATATGTTCTTTTAGATGAAATTTAAGACTGCGTTTAGTTTGGCCAATATATGATAAACCACACTGATAGGAAATACTATAAATACCCCAAGAATTATGCATATCAATGGGATCTTTTAACTGAGAAAAGGTGAGTTTATTGGAAGGCGAAAATATTATTTTAAAATCATATTGTTTGAGAATTTCAGCTATGGTTTGACTGGATTTAGGAAAATAGGGTATGACAATACTGATATTAGAAGAGACTGATTTAGTAGACGAAATACGAGGGAGTTGAAATTTTTGGATAGCTTTGTCTATAATGGCTTCCATTATAGACAAACTGTTACTAAAAAGCAGAAATCATTCCATGAAACCACAAAAAAATTACGTGCCATTTTATTAGCTGTCCTGAAAAGAGGACACTGGGCGCTAACGGGTTAATGAGGGATTTAAGTATTGCATATCTTCTTTACAACAGTTATCGTTACAGTTTTTATCCGTTAAGGGGGCAGTGGAGTGCAGCAATTTGTCTGCCTAACATGCATCCGAGTTAACATGATTCATCTTTATTTTATTTATTTATGCTCATATGTACAAAGATTATCTATTTAAAATTATATCTGGTGTCATTATAATAATAAATTAATAAGTGAAGTTTCATTAGAGGAAAAAATAGTGTCTCAAGCGTTAACAATTGGCTAATGACTATTACATAATCGTAGAAAATAAATAAGATGCATTTCTATTAAAACATATTGGCGATAAATCTGCTTTAAAGGCTCGAAATGTTGGCAGCTATGTGTTAAACTATTTTACTGCCTTATGGTTGCAGCTACAGTAATACCAAAATTTGTAAAAGGCAAAATAAATAAATTGTTTAGGAAATTTATGTTAAAATCAGTTAGTAATTGCGTTTATAAAAGCTCTTGAAATATATTGTTGAGTTTAACTTTTTAATTGGCAAACGGTAAAAAGATGACACGAACATCTGCAAATGTATTGTCATCTAGCGGCAGTCGATGATAATGAATCAAGACGACATCTGTTGGCTGCTTTGAGACCAACAATGCCAAATAACAGTCATTTGAAATTGTAGGTATTTAAAAAAAATAATAAATAAATAAATAAATAAAAGATAAACAATTTTGACATTCCAAAAAGGAACACATTATTTTTATACAATATAACCGAACGCTGGTGAGAGATTCAACAGTTTTTCAAGCAATTGCATTTAGAGCGCAGCGTTAAGTTTAATAAGATAATTCATTTATATATATGCGTCTAACATATTTCAAATATTTTTTATTACTAATTTGTTACCATATGTATTAATTTATAGAGATGCTGTTTGAAAACTTTCAATTTTTAATCTTAGAAATGAACTTAAAATACTAATTTCAAATCTGCCTCAGGTGATATTAGTAATTTTATGTTGCGGTTCAGTTGCAAATAAAGAAAAAAGAAAACTTATTAAAACTTCGGATTAAATCCTAATTAAATTTTCGAAAAAGATTGGTTTAAAAAACAATACGAAGTTCATTTTCATAAATATAACTCCCAAATGACACTAAATTTAATTGTACTTTTAAAAGACGCTCAGACATGCTGCTAATAATGTTATATATACATTTAATCTGCTCTATTCTATGAGATTATCTTTATTTCTTGTATGTAATACTTCACTGCAAAAAAGTTTTAAAGGAATCTCTTGGTAATTTATTAAACTGAATTTATGTAGTATTTCTTTACAAAATACAAATTTCTAAAAGTATCCGAGTATAAAAGTAATCTCTAGAACAGATTTCCGTCGTTTCCTTGATATTATATTAAATAGTATTATAGAAAATAGTATTTTACTTAAATTACAAGCAAAGTAAATATCCGAGTGTATTTCGTATTTCAATATATTTGTAGTTTAGAATGCTTCATCTTAAATTTTATTTAAATTGAAACATTTTTATTTCAGAAATTTTTCACGGTATTTGAAATGTTTTTCGAAACTGGTTAAAAACTTTAGTATTATGTACTATTATGTACTTTAGTGTTATGTACTAGTGCTTGGTACTTCAAATCTGTGTAACACTAAATCTTGATAACATGTACAATCTTAAGGCGCAAGCTTGTACATGAGACAGATTCTCTCTTACCCATTCCCCGTTTTGAACTGTGGGATAGTTGTTGCTTCGTATTATAAGAGTATTCCGTTCAAAAACAAAGATTTTCGAATTCTGTTTTATTTATTTATTTATTAGTACGACATGACATACAATTTCTTCCAATCGGCTGTTTCTGTATCGTTATCAGTTTTTATTTATCACCTTCAATGAACGTGCAAACATTTTTGTTTTTATCTAACAAGGAGACGGCAAGGGTGTGGGGTCCTCAAATCGAACGGAGGTTCCGTGTGTAGTTAGCACTCAATGAGGGCCTTATTCACCAACTTCTTAACATTCGGATTAAACCTCGGATCAGTGGTAATTGCTCGATCATACAAAAATCGGTATTCTCCAACAAAAATCCGCGGTAGATCTGTAGAACAGAGGTTCACTGGTGTTTGTTTACATTTTGACGATATTATCCGTGCGCCAACGAACCAAGGAAATGAATTTATCTTATGGCAACCTTACAAAACGTTTGTTTACGTTCGAAATGAAAGAAATATTAATGCAGACGACTATTTAAAGTAATTAAATAAAATTATGGAAGAAATTTCATAAAATGGCGATGGTTAATTAACTTTTTAACTACAATATTTTAATAAATAAGCAAATACTTAACAAAATGCACGTTTTGTCATCGAAGTTTTAAGAGCAAATTAATTTCAACAACACAATAAATGTAATTAAATAAATGACAATTCAGAATAAAAATATATCTTTAAAAGTAATTGAAAAAAGCATGAAAACTTACAATATATGCAACATGAATTTTATTTATTTATTTACTTTTTTTTTTTTTTTTTTTTTCATTTTGAAATTTCTGTTGACTCCATAATACGTAAATCACATATCAAATATTTCACTTTGCGCTCAGTTAATTCGTAACATTCGAGGATTCTAAAACCGAAATCAAATGAATCGAAACACATCGGTATAAAAATTATGAGAATATACAAATAAAATAAAAAACATATTTTCAAGTTATCAAATGATACGCTTTCATTTCTCCAGACACATATCGTTTCGAATTTTTCATTAACACTTACATTTCAGCGGAGGGGAAAATTCACTATTTTTCATAAACTTCACCAACAAGTGATTGAGTGAGTGAGTTTTACGTCGAACTAGTGCTACGTTGTGGGCAATGAGTACGGCAACCAAATATCCCCATTTTCTATAGACAACGTTTACTTTATTCGCATTATTATAATTTTTTAAAAAATTATAGAAAGTAAACTATTTAATATTAAAATTTTATTTTTAATGCTTATTAATTAAAAATGAAAAAAAAAAAATAAAAATACATGCATAATTAGTTAATTGTAGCAATTTAAAGCTTCTCTGTTTTAAAAGTTCACGGATCCGGCCACTGTAACGACGGAGGATGAATTGGGACATACCCCTAAGGTATATGAACCAACAAAGAAACATGGCTGTATAAAGCTATGAATCTGAAAACTCACGTAACTCGGCTCCGCGGCAATCAATGTCGCGCATGTTAAAACCAAAAAAACATCACTGGACACCCCCACCTCGCTGTGCATGAATCTGAAAACCGCACGTAACTCGGCTCCGCGGCAATCACTATCGCGCATGTTAAGACCAAACTTTCCCATAATGTAGCTCTAGTGCAATGTAAAATATACTCAAATCAATAAAAAACAAATGAACCAATTAAATATCGCCTAATTTCCCATAATGTAGCTCTAGTGCAACGTAAAATACACTCAAAACAAATGAACTAATCAAATATCGCCTAATTTCCTGTAATGTAGCTCTAGTGCAACGTAAAATATACTCAAAACAAATGAACCAATTAAATATAGCCTAATTACCCATAATGTAGCTCTAGTGCAATGTAAAATACACTCAAATCAATAAAAAACAAATGAACCAATCAAATCTCTCCATACTGCATCATAATAGAATTGTTAAGTTATGTTTACAAGGATAGGCAGTTTCTCGCTACGGAAGTTCGCCAAGCAGAAAGTGAACCTCTATTCTACGGATCAACCAAATCCGTTGTTCACCGGCTACTTTAATTCTCGGATTTGCTGATCCATGGTTTAAACTGAGTGTTAAGAAGTTGGTGAATAAGGCCCTGAGTGTATTCATATACTCAAACCCTAGAGCGCACTACTTAGCCATCGCCGAGAAAAAAATTCCTGAAGTTTGAAAAAAAAAAAATTAATTTGTATTAAAATTTAATAAATCGTTATAAACAATTTCTTTTCAACTTTTATACATTGTTAAATCGCGAATTTAATGATTTCTAACTTTTTAACATTAAACATATGGAAATTTATTATTCGCATGTGGTTGGAATTAAATAAAATTTAATATATCAAAAATAATATGAAGAATTTGCGTGCTCCTGTAAAAAAGCTGCGTTTATTTGTTGTGCAAGTTGTCGACAAAATTTGTGTTTTTTTTGTTTTTATGTTAAATATCATCCAGGTTTGTGTATTCGTAAAGATGAATGATTGAAAGAATTGCTAATGCTATAAACGTATAATCATAAATATTCATTGTGTTTAATAATATGTTATTTTATAAAAAATAAATGGTAATGTTTAAAAGAACTGTGGCTTTTGTATTTATTCTATCTACAGTTCTAAGTTCTAATCGTTAAAAAGTTAGAAATCATTAAATTCGCGATTTAACAATGTATAAAAGTTGAAAAGAAATTGTTTATAACGATTCATTAAATTTTAATACAAAGTATTATATATTTTTTAAACTTCAGGAATTTTTTTCTCGGCGATGGCTAAGTAGTGCGCTCTAGGGTTTGAGTATATGAGTACACTCACTAGTATATGAGTGCTAATTGAGTATATGAGTGCTAATTACACGCGGAACCTCCGTTCGATTTGAGGACCCCACACCCTTGCCGTCTCCTTGTAAATATATAATGCTAAAAGTTGTCATTGTATCTGTCCGGATTTTTTTTTTAGTCCGGAATGTTATAAAAAATAGGTACACTTATTAATTAGGACAAAATCTAAATAACGCTGTATTTTTTAGTTCAATGGGATAATTGGTTCAAAAGTTATTAAATAAAAATCCCATTTCAACTTTAAAATTATTAATAAGAAAAAAGAAATTGGTGCCAAAAATAAATAAATAAACAAGTAAATGCTTATATTTCTTTTTAAGTTTAAAGAAAATGAACGTGCAAGCAACTTTTTAAGATAAATAAAATAAAATTGGGAAAAATCGGGCTAAAAATATAGAATATCTTTAGTATAGAACCCCTTGGCAAATTGAAATTTGGCACCAAAGTATCTCGGACTATTTCTCGCCAAGATCTTCACTTACGCAATTGCGATAGTCATTGCTTAAGTAAACTTAGGACTTTTCTTTTCAATCTCTAAAAGAAACGCTTATATTTTTTCAGAGTGGCGACACATTCAAAATGTAATGGAGTTAAAACTAGAGTTCAGTTCGAGAACGTTTAGCTTCAAGGGGTTTGATTGTCCATAGCGTAGCACAAGCGCAACATAAAAACCCCCTCACTCACTCCAGAGAGTTTGATTAGACTCTAGTAAATAAATGAAATCTCATAAAATGGGAATGTTTAGTCACCTTGCTCTAGTACAGTCGGTAACAAAAGTGTCCGAACACTAGCAAAAATTCCTATGTAAAAAAAGTGCACTTCATACTATTTTGTTACACAAATCCTTATCGAATCCTGCTTTTAGACTGTCTAAGAACAGGATTCGACAAGGATTTATTTAACAAAACCATATGAAGTGTACTTTTTTTACATAGGAATTTTTGCTAGTGTTCGGACACTTTTGTTACCGACTGTAACTAGAGTAAGGCGACCAAAAGTTTCCATTTTTTCGTGACAGCCCCCACTTTTGGTAGTTTGTTTTTTTATCCTCCCGTATGAACTAATTTTCTAAATAAAGGTTTCGTCGCAATATATAATTCAAAATTGATGTTTCTGCACATTTTCTAAGAACTGCTTTTATCTCCATTTCTTATTTTGAAACTGGAGTTCCCGTGCTAATTTGTGTCCAGTTTTCTCTCCAGAAAAATTTAGTCGCCTAAGACTAAAGCTTTCTCGGTGAGCTGCTGCATATTTTTATGAAGCCATTTCTGCAAAGATGTTAGTGACACTGGAAACTGTTTTAAGCAAAAAAGTATTATACTATTTGTATAATTTATGTTCAATAGACAATTTGCACACTTTCTGATTTTATTCTTATATATAATAGAAAATGAAAAGGTAAGAATATAAATACATACAATTTATTTATTTGAAATCTAATGACTGATTTATAAAAATTTAAATATCGCACTATTTACTCTATCGAGAAAACGCAGTATAATATATCGCGACGCCACTCTTTATGACAACAATCGGAAGTAATCGTTGTCTACATTCGATTTCGTGCTTTGCTTTGCTTTTTGAATCAGTGAAATAGGTTTTGTATGTTATAATAATGACAGATATTAAAAAATCGCAGTATAAATATTGCATTGTACCATTTTGCACTACTACAACGGCTAATGCTGCTCAAAATTTATTCTTTAGTGTTCCGCAGGATCCTATTAAACGAAAACATTGGACAACCGCCATGAAAAGAAAACAATTGAAAATAAGGATTATGGAAAATGATGATAATGATTATAAATGATTATAAGATGAAAAGAAATGCTCAGAAATCACATAAACAATTGATAATTACGAAAGTTAAAACGAATTGCTGCTTACTAATCGGGCTAACAAAATGTAAACATTGAAGAATTGTAAAATGTGACGTCAGGCAGCGTTTTGAAGTCACGTGATTTTTCGGTTAATTCTAAAGTTATTTTTTAAATTAATGAGAACTTTTTTTGCATTTTTAATAAAATTTTTGAAATTTATGGGCCTAAAATAACAGAAAAATAGGATTTTGTTCAAATTGCGCATGTGTGCAAATTCCTCATTCTCGCCAGTTGTTTAAGGCAAATGCCAGTTTCAATTTCTTCATGACATGCATCATAGCTCAATATTTAGTATCTTGGACTAGTCATCTCCCTGTTTATTGAAATTGGAATAAATTTGTTAAGTTTACTATCGTTCTTCTTGTTTTACTGGCTACATATTTACAGCTGCAACATTGTCGAATCAATAAGTTCAGTGTAAAGCGACCTCCCAATTTTATCTGTATTTATACTTTCGGAATAATGACCAAACATTTTCCAAAAATTTCTAGAAAACACTGTTAGACACGCTGTTGAAGTCATCCGTTTTCAAAAGATATATCATACCGTATTTTAGTGAAGACAAGCCGTGGGTTATCTTTAAAAACACATTGATTTTTGGGGACTGCGGCTTATCTAATGGTAATGCCAAATTTCGTCGTCCATACTTCTTGAAACAGTCGGTATCCCCAGAAAACGGAAGTTTAGTATTCGAATTTCTCACTGATTCACGCTTATAATCTCTTATTTTCACGCTTATAATCTCTTAATTTCAAACTAATAATCTCTTATTTTGATTAATTTGCATATACGTCTGGAGTTCGCAATCTTGTTCCCTTGTGTTTGATTTTTTGCATCATATTTCTATACTAGCTTTGTTTTAATTTTTTCTTTACACATAGTCCTTTAATAATTTATTACTTTTATTCATAATTAATTATTTTTATGACTTTATATATATGCCCGGATTCCCCCGTTTTCTTCCTTGTTTCTCATATTTGTTACATTAAATCTGCATACTGGTATAGTTAGATTTTAATTTCTTTACACAGATTTTTTTTTTAATTATTATTTTTATTTATAATTATTAATTTATTATAAACTTGCGTAGATGTCATAAAACTGATATCTTTTTTCCTTATTTATCTGTCACATAATCGCAACAATGCTTGCATAAGCCGCGGCTTACCTTCCGGTGCGGTTTATCTAAGAGTATTGTTTTTCCCCCGCTACATTTTAACAAGCTGCGGCTTATATACACTAAATTACGGTATATACTTTCACTATCAAACACTGGTCCTTTTAGGATAAATAGATGTATGTCATTTGTTTTTTACCTGTGTCAATTGAAACAAATAAACGAAATAATTACAAATTTATTACTATTAGCAAATTCATTTCGGAATAGTAAAAATAAATTAATGAATGAATAAATAAATAAATTACAGAGTAATATAAAATTGTTAGAGATATAAAAATAAATATATTTAATCGAAAGGCATTTGGGAAATTTTCTCTAAGGTTAATGCCAATCAAGAATTGTAATTAGTTTTCTACATTTCATTAAATTAGTTCGCGATAAATCTTCTTCTGAATTACCGAATCTTATTTAAATTTTATCAAAAAGAAAAAAAAAAGGGGGAATATGCTTTAATAAGAATAATCTATACGGGATATGACTGAAAGCTACAATGCCAATTCGTTTTTTATTTTCTAAATAAATAAACAAAATGAAAATAGAAAGTACATAACGAATAACTTTCTTTGTGTACTATTTGATAATTAATGTTTGCATTAATTAAAATATATAATTAGTGAATTTTTAGATGTAAATGTTATAAAGAATGTTTGAACATGATATAATGAATCTAGAGCATCTTCATTTAAATGATAAGTTCATTAGATAAGAAGAAATTAATTTAAATGATTAAATATCTGTAAATAAAAGCAAAGGGGCTATAAATATTGTACAAAACTTAAAGTTTAAGCCGTATTTACATCACTTATTATTGCAGATAAAATTATCATTATTTTTTTTTAATATAACTCTTACTATTTATATTACTCACATCACATCTTATAAAAAAGTGATATTTCATACAGTAACTTACGATTTTCAAGTAATTTCTATTTTCCTTTAAGTTTACTAATCATATTTGTCTGAAATTGATTCAAAAACGTCCAATATATTATTATTATCTTTTTTTTTTTCAGATACTTTATGAATACATTATAGTAAAAATAAACTTTCATTTTATTGTATTTTTCCCAAGTTCTTATGTACTTACTGTCATTCACTACGGTATGTTTGTGAATCTCAACCAAATAAAAAATGCGCCTCTGTTTTAAGGTAAATACGTTTTGTCATTTGCGGCTCCGTGGCTCAGTTGGTAAGAGCTCCGTGTTAGTAATTCGGTGGTCCCGCGTTCGTTACGCTGAACGTCCAGAATGTTAATATTTGCAGATAATTAGTAGAAATGATGTCAACTGATAAAAGGAAATTTATCGTTGACTACACAGTATTCTAAGAAATTTTGAAGAGTTTTTTTAAGAAGCCTTTTTCTTACATCGCTTTTTAGAAGCAAAAAAGAGTTTTTTGTGGACTACAAGCGCCTTCTATTGGGCGGAATATTGACTAAAGTGTCAATGAAACAATTAACAATACAAAATAAAAATAATTAGGAAAAACACATAAACATTAACCAAATCAGTAAAATGTTAAGTTATAATATAAAAAAATAATAATAAACTAAAATAATAATAAAAAGGTGCCTCAAACGAATAATTAAATTGCAGATATTGGCCCTTAATCAGAAAATGAAATCACAAAACAGATGGTCCTGCCATCTGTTGTAAATTTTAAGAAATATTTTCTCTTTTCTTAACACAGTTCAAATTTCCCCAATTTTGGTTAATAAACAAAAAAGTTACACTTTTTTTTTGCAAATTAAATTTCATTCTAACTTCGAAAAAGGTTTATGTGATACGTTATAATAAGAATTTGGGTTTTAAAAGTTTCTTTAAATAGATTATTGCTAATCATTTGCAATCTGTGACCATAAAGATAATATGTATATAGTGTCACTTTGAGACTAACGTACACAACATCATCTCTAAGTAAAAGTTTCTACCACTTTCTTTTACCTTTTATATTTCAGAATAACTACCTTGATTTATAAAAGGTAACAAAACCACTTTAAAACACGTATATACAATATTTTTATTAAAAACTACACAAAGATTTTCGCTATCATAATAATAGCATCATCAGGTGTAATTACGTTACATAGAAACTAGCAATATATAAATAAAGAAGTTCAAATGGTTTAAAGTTACGGTTACAATAAAAATTTTAATTTACAGTTACAATAAAAATTATTATTTTCAGTATTTTTTTTTTCTCTATGAGCACAACGCGTGCCAAATTTTATGAAGTGATGCAGCGTCCTTGGAGTTAATAACTTTATTGTATTTGATAATATTTACGGCTTCTGTTATTAGCAGGTCTTGAAAGTCTCGAGGGGCTGAAATAACTTCGGACTGGGTCCACATAGGAATAGCATCAGGGTGTTCGTAAAGAAAGTCTACTAGAATTGAACTTTTTTTCTCTTTAACATTACGAATGTGTTCAGTAATTCTTGCTTTAAGTGTGCGACGTGTTTGCCCAATGTAGTAAAACAGTTCATCATTATATTTGATAGGGATTTTATAAACCCCTCCAGAAGGTCTGTTGATATCTCTGTCATTAACAACTAAGTTTTTAATGGTACAGGGGGAGGAGAAAGGAATGCATATATTAAATTTACGTAAAATAAACTGCTTAAAATTTTTAAATTCATTACAGAAAGGTAGAATATTCGGGTAGCCCCTCGAGACTTTCAAGACCTGCTAATAACAGAAGCCGTAAATATTATCAAATACAATAAAGTTATTAACTCCAAGGACGCTGCATCACTTCGTAAAATTTGGCACGCGTTGTGCTCATAGAGAGAAAAAAAAAAAGGTACTGAAAATAATAATTTTTATTGTAACTGTAAATTAAAATTTTTATTGTAACCGTAACTTTAAACCATTTGAACTTCTTTATTTATATATTGCTAGTTTCTATGTAACGTAATTACACCTGATGATGCTATTATTATGATAGCGAAAAGCTTTGTGTAGTTTTTAATAAAAATATTGTATATACGTGTTTTAAAGTGGTTTTGTTACCTTTTATATTATTTATACACGTGAAATGTTTAATAATTTTAAACTTTTAATAGTTTTTAATCTTAATTATACCTTGATTTAATTTATGTTTCTCGACAGACTTGTGTTTTATTCTACAATGTGCTTTTTAGTACATTTTTCTGCGATTGATTTAACATAGTACAATAATATTCTTTTTAGAATGTTATTTAATTAACCATATTAAAAAAATACCCTATTTAAAAAAAAAAAAAAAAAAAAAAAAATTATAACCCAAATTCTTATTATAGCGTATAATATAAATCTTTTCGAAGTTAGAATAAAATTTAATTTGAAAAAAAAAAAAAAAAAAAAAGTAACTTTTTTGTTTATTAACCAAAATTGGAGAAATTTGAACTGTGTAAAGAAAAGAGAAATTATTTCTTAAAATTCACAACAGATGGCAGCACAACACGACTGCCTATAAGTTTTGTGATTTCGTTTTCTGATTAAGGGACAATATCTGCAGTTTAATGATTCGTTTGGTGCATCTTTAATTATTATTTTTGTTTATTATTATTTTTTTATATTATAACTTAACATTTTACTGATTTGGTTAATATTTGTGTGATTTTCCTAATCATTTTTATTTTGTATTGTTAATTGTTTCATTGACATTTTAGTGACTATTCCGCCCAATAGAGGGCTCCTGTAGTCCACAAAAAACTCTATTTTGCTTCTAAAAAGCGATGTATGAAAAAGGCTTCTTAAAAATACTCTTCAAAATTTATTAGAATACTGTATAGTCAACGATAAATTTTCTTTTATCATTTGACATCTTCTACTAATTGTCTGCAAAAATTAACTCTCCGGACCTACAGGGTATCGAACGCGGGACCACTAGATTACTAACATGGCGCTCTTACCAACTGAGCCACGGCTAGAAAAATGTAAAAGCTTGTACTTACCTTAATATAGAGGCGCATTTTTTATTTGGTTGAGATTGACAAGCATACCGTGGTGAATGACATTAAGTACATAAGAATTTGGGAGAAAAAAAAACTTTTATTGCAATGTATTTTAATACTAATTAGAAATCTATTGCTAAAGTGGTAACAATATCATTCATTAAATCCACCTATTCTACGATATTCACATGCTCTTTTATTTTCCTATACAGTATACAAATGATATTTCTTAACATATCACCATAACTTCCAATTAATCCCTAAGTTACTTTAAGAGAATAATGTTTATTTGAAACAAATTTAACATCATACAATAAAGACATTCTCACATATTCTTTGAATAAATACCTAACCCTTTCATTATGGCATTTGCCTTAATGATTTAGTATTTATTGCTCAGTAATAATAACTATAAAATAATTTTAAGATAAAAAGCTTTTTATAAACCATGTTTTTAAATTTTTTGTTGAATCATAGCTATAGAACTAACTACATTAGAACTTTATCAATGCGTATTGTTACGAAATTGTAAATTGTATTTACTTTTGTATAAATTCTTTCAAAGAGGCTTAGTAAGTTGATGAAAAGTCAATTTTCTGCCTTTCCAGCTCTTTTTCACGTTAAAATGGCTTAATTTTCCCTTTAAAACGCATTTAAAAGCTCCAATAGGCAGGTAATGGATTTGGAGCCAAAATTGGCGGCTTTTTGCCCTTGGTGACTTTTTTGGCGAGAATATAATATAATGTTGAATTAGCTTTCATGCCAAGCGCGATTCATCCGTGCCAAAAACATACTGTTTAAACAAAGGGGGCGGGGGGGGGTATCTAAAATTGATGTATATTATTATTATTATTTGTATTATTATTTCTTGTTTTTTGATAATGACGTCAATTTTTGTGAGATGCATAATTTAACTTTTACAATTTTTTAACGCTCACGTTTAATCAAATGTATTTATTTTTATGTCGAAAGAAAATGAATTCTTATTTTTTTTCTGGCAACAATTAAATTATAGCTAATATTTTAATGGTTATTTATAACGTATAAGAAGGTTATTATTTTCATATTTTAATTAATTATAAGAAAACTATTCTAAAATTCGAAAGTCGGACTTCAAAGTATTGTGCGGTCTTCGGGTTGTGAGCTACTGTGAAAGTTTCAAATGTCTAGCTAGTAGGGAAGTTAGTTTAAATTCAGTTGCAAGATTTGTACCGGACAAACAAACACACACACAAACAAACAAGAATTGAAGTTAATAAAAACATGGTAATATAATTTTGCAACTAATATTCACAATTTAATCTCGATATCACAGTTTTCTCCAATTTCTATTTCTGCTCTTTATACGTTATATATATGGTAGATAAAGTACTTTTTTTTTTAGATCAAATTTTCAAAACGGCGTTTTTATTTACACTTTTTGAGGGGTCCCCTGATTCCAAAAAAACTTGGTTTTAGCGGTTGCTCCGTGTGTGTCTGTTATCATCATCCTGAACAAATACAGTCCGTTAAGAAATTATAAGACCACTTTAATTTTGTAAATTATAAGAAAAGTAAAGATTCTAATCATAATTTAAATACATAAAATAACATATTGCTCTATATTTTTATATAATTAGCTTGCAATAACTTGGTATAATGTAATAAAAGTTTAATTAAAATATATATTAGAAATAAGTGAAAAATAACCTGTTAATAAAATATAAGACCACTCGTCAAAAAACAAAATTGTATAAAAAATTAATATGATAGTGGTCCTCCATTTTTCCTGATGACTTCAAACACTCTGTTTTTCATTGAAGTAACCAGGTGGTTAAGTTCAGTTTTAGAAATATTGTACCATTCTTTTACAATGGCTACTCCCAGTTCAGTGGCAGATGAAAATTGTTTATTATTAGCATAAACTTTGCGAGATAATATACCCCATAGGTTTTCCATGGGGTTCAAGTCTGCACTTCGACTTGGCCATGGCAAAACATTATTTTTTTCTTCCCTAAACCACTCCTGTGTGGATTTAGACGTATGACAAGCAGCATTGTCCTGTTGAAACTTCCAGTTAGCACCACCCAATAAAGGTCCAAACGGTATCACATGATCATATAGCATAGACTGATATTGTGTAGAGTTCATATGACCCGAAATCCGCTCTAAATCACGCAAACCCTCATAACTGAAAGCTCCCCAAATCATTACTGATCCTCCACCCATTTGTCGACTGAAGCATTCTTTTGGTTCCTTTCTCAAGTCATGCCAATAGTATTTGTAATCATCGGGACCATCAAGGTTAAATTTCTTTTCATCAGAAAATATAATTTGTTTCCACTCATCATTCCATGACATGACATTTTTAACTCATCTTAATCTTTCTTCTCGATGGCATTTCAATAACTTTGGTTTTTTCTTCAATTTCATACATTTCGTATTAATATTTAATTTAAGACTCTTTCAGACTGTTACATGTGAAGTTTTCTTGCTGAAACGTTTAGAAATTTCACGAGTTGAAAGACCTTTTTTAGTTGACAGTCAAAAAATTTGTCTATTATCACGTGCTGTCAAAATATTTTTTCTACCAGATCATTTTATTTTGTTTGAATAATCTTTTCTAATTATGGCATTATGAATGGCAGTTTTAGAACGGTTCATTAACCTCGCAATATCTCTTTCAGATTTACCAGAACTTTTATAAAATAAAATTTTTCTTACTTCGCACTCCGATAATTCTTTACGTCGAAGCATCGTCAAATTAATCGTAGATAACACATTCAAAACAAAAGTCTTTGCTTCTTAGGTAATGCCTTTATGAAATACTGACGCATACGCTTTATATTGAGTTTGACGTCATGTATAATATGCTAATTTTCTCAGGTGGTCTTATAATTTCTTTACAGTCACAGTCTTTAACTTTTAGAAAAATGAATAAGTTTTAATGAAATTTAATTTAATTTTAAAAGTTGGAATTAGCATAGGAGGCGTTTTCCTGTCTATTTTAAATACGTAACTAAAAATTTGCATATTATGTTCTCTTCTTCAAAAATGAACCAATACGCTTGTGGTCTTATAATTTCTTAACGCACTGTAGTAGCAGAAAGCCCAAATTCGGTATTCTAAAACTATATCGTATAGTGATGCTATACTAAACTTTTCGTTGAGATCAAGGAAATTCGTCATGTACAGGGACATTCAAGAGAATTCATATACATTACGACTACGGGGAAATTTCTAGTAAGTACAGTGTAACGTCTTCAGGCTGATCTATACAAAATGAAACGAACCTATATTTTTATATGCATAAAAGCATGTTTTATGTAGATTGTTACATGGAAATCATTTGTTTATAGGTCTACCCAAAGTATTTGGATATAATGGGACCATACTTGGAAAATGTTGGAAGTTTATTTCTTTTTGTGTTAAGTGTTTTTGATATAAAACTAAATCTAAGGACACAATGTGATGTGAATATAGTTTATAGACAATACCCTAACAGTACAAAATGTTCCAGAAACGTAACAGTCATGTAACATTGAAACATTTTAAACATTTCAGAAACGTTTCGAAACGATCATTTTGCTTTTCTATTCGTTTCAAAAACGTAGAAATGTCCGCGATCATAACAAAAAAAAAAAAAAAAAACAGATACGTAATAAAAACGTTTCAATCACTTAAAAGATGGAACATCAAAAAGAGCGAAAGTTTCAAAAAGGATTCGGAGAGCATACTTAAATGTGTTACGATAATGAAAGGTTGTAAGCTTTTTGCAACATAACTGAAACATTCTGTGCTGTATAAGTATACAGGGCTACCTAAAATAAAACTGAACGTTCTTTTCTATCGAATGAAACTGAGGGAAGTTCTTTGCTACATTTTACTATATCGACGAACACTGCTCAAGAAGGAAAATAATTTTTTCATATTCAAACTATGAATAAAGTATTCTTTGACGTTCTAATTTTAACTATGGTTTTTTTGTATAATATCCCGTTTCGAGGTGCTCTGAATACGAAAATAAAATTTTTAGCTGTTGATCTATTTATATATCTATATCAGCATAATTTAAAGACAAATATATGTAAAAAATACAAATTTGGTATTTTGAAGTTCGTTAGGTTACCACTCGAAAAATTTGAGCAATACTGGCAAGTTTGAACACACAGCATTATATGTCGCAATTCCTAAACCTATTTTAGTGTTTATTTTACCATGTTTTTATTAACTTCGAACCTTGTTTGTTTGTTTGTATCTTTGTTTGTTTGTCCGGTACAAATCTTGCAATCGATTTTTAACTAACTTCCCGACTAACTAGGTATTTGAAACTTTCAGGACAGCTCAGAACATGGTGACAATACGTTTTTTTTAATACTTTTAGTCAACTATTTCAGGTCCCGCTGCCTTCGGCAGAGTTTATGTGATTCATCAGAAAATTTATTTAGCTAACTTCCCGACTAGCTAGATATTTAAGACTTTCCGAATAGTTCAGAACACGGTGAAAATGCGTTTTTTTAATACCTTTAGCCAACTGTTTCGGGTTCCTGCTGCCTTCGGCAGCGTTATCAGTACAAAGATTGAAGTCGATTTTTCACTAACTTTCCGACTAGATAGCCATTTGAAACTTTTATAATAGCTCAAAACGCGATAGCAATGAATATTTTTAATACTTTTATCCAATTGCTCCAGGTTCCCGCTGCCTTCGGTCGCGTTTATATGATTCAACAGAAAATTTAAAAACATGGTAGATAAAAAGTTCTTTTTATCTTGTAATTATTTTAAAGTAGATTGAAATTTTTTATTTTACCTTATTGATCTTATGATTTAATCTGCAATCTCTCTATAATATTAAAATGCAGGGTAAGAGAAAGTCGTGTGAGCAACACACCAGATTATTTTTTTATACAAGGCCAGTGGAATTTTCTTTTAATATCGTTATTTTATTTCTTGAATTATTTGAGCATTGTATATACCGGGTGTGTCAAAAGTTCCTTAAGTTTTAAAAATCTATAAAAAAGGAAGGATTAATGATAAATATGTGTGATTTGTAGGGTGACCAAACGTTCCCATTTTCCGGGGACTCTCTCCAATGTCGACCATCTGTCCCCAAAAACAAAAGCAGCGATTTGGGACCACATTTTCTGTAGTTTGTCCCCAAATGCCCCCAATTTCCAAAAAATTTCGTAAATATTCATAATTGTGTTTCTTTTTCTTTCTTTGTTTTCTTTCGTTTTATTCGTAATTTATGTGGTGGAAAAAAAAAAAAAAAAAGTTTCTACTCATATTAACTCTGAAAAACATGAAAAGCTTCTATCAGTGTTTGTAATGATCGATAGATGACGCTTTTTCAGCTTTTGTTGTTAGTAAATATAATAGCCACGTGTGTTTATTATTGTTCTATTGTGTTACTACTTAATATTCGTGGTATAATTTCTCCGCCATTACATCATGGAAAATTGATTGCTTTTGGAAAAAATATTTCAGTTTATTCAAAGTTCGATCGGAAGTAGATATTTAACTGAAGCTGAACAAATATTAGTTTCAAATCATCTGATTAATTCTTTACTTCCATTAGCCGAAGCAACTGAAATTTTAAATTTGTCATTTGGAAATAAATGGAAGCTTAATTATGGATTTCTTGATTTTTGGAGTTACACTGTGGCACACAACAGTAAGTGTTATCTTTTTTACTGGATTTCATTTTTATTCAATAAATATGTGTGAAACTAAACATCGGCAAGCAATGGCGTCTGGATGAAAGCCGAAAGCTATGCATGTTAATTGTAATTTCACCTTAGCCCACCAGAAGGCGAGCATTTCATTACAATCGCGGATAGTTGTATGAACATAGTCTACAATGAAAGTGTTTTGTCAGCCCATAATGCCAGTTTAAATATTGCTCTGGCTGAAGACACTTTCACTTTGACATGCACAAACTTTCAGAGAAATCGACTACCTGCTCAAAATATTAAAGAAACTCTTGACCTAGCATATTCTTGTGGCCAAACAAAATGTGAGGTCATTGTAGAAAATGTTTTTGAATCTAGGGCAATGAAATGAACGGACTTACATTAGAACTAGAAAATGCATCATTTGTAATCATAATTTCATGTTCTGACTATTAGAACCATTGAAATTTTGAAGTCTTTTCCATTATGATATGATGTTATAATCCTGACAAAGGTGTATGCGTGAAGCTCTTGGAAAGAAAAATACATGCTTATGTATTGCGTATATATGTTAAGTGTATACTTATTGTATTTTAATGTACACTTTGAATTAAATACATGTCCCCATTTCTGCATCTGAAAATTTGGTCACCCTAGTGATTTGCAAGAAAGGGATAATAAAGAAGCAAAAAAATCCGATTTCTGGTTGTGGGGCTGTTTGAAATCACTTGTGTACCGTTCATCCCTTTAACTTTCGCCAAGCTCAAAGGATCTATCTGTCACGAAATTTCTACAATTCATTCCGACATGTTGCATTCAGCTGTAACAGATGTTGTAAGTCACCTTTGTAATGTCGTAGAATGTGCTGAAGTTCATGATAACACATGTTATTGCCCAAAGAATTGAATGGAGTGTACTGCTGTCCTGTTCATTGTGTTTCAGATAATCGGCGCCCTCTAGCAGTGACTTTTTTAACAAATGATTTTTTGCTTCTAAAGGAAATCCAACTTCTTTTTAATCTGTTTCTTGAACACCGTTCTTTATCATTATTCCTTCCATTTTTAAAAATTTTTAAAGCTTTAACAAACTGGCTGGTATATGTTTAATATTTATACAAAAATATATAATCAGAATCTTTATTTAAGAAGTTACCATTATGGTTTGAAAAGAAATCTTATTAATTCAAAATTTTATATTTTAATTTTATTATTGTAGAGATAAAAAAGAATTTTTTTTTTTTTTTTCCTGCGTCGGCAGTTTTTATGTATTTTTTAGCAGATTTTATGTGTTGAAAAATTTTTAACAAAATTTATTACTTCTATTATGCTATTATTTCTGTTTGCTATTGAAAAAAAAAAAAATAAATAAATAAATAAATAAATAAAGTACCTAACACAGAATGTGATAATTACTTACATAGCAATTATCCATTCGAGAATTACTGTATAAAAAAATTTTGTGAAAAAAAAAAAAAAAAGGTGCGTTTTGCCATTGCTACAATAAATTAAAAAAAAAAAAAAAAAAAAAAAAAAAAAAAAAAGCTGGTCTGTATATGGGATTTATTTTTCAGATTCATGGGTGAGATTTTATTTATTTATTTATTATTTTAATAATTTTGCTTAGATGCTAAAAATCTGCCTTACTTGTGAACATTCAAACATAAAAATTAAAAGTATTTTTAAAATACGCAACTTAGCAACAAATTCTCAAATAACTACCAGAATCAGGTTAGAATATATTGTAAAACTACATAATTTAAAATCGAGAAGGAAAAATATATAAATAAAAGCGCTAGCAGGAAGTATTTATTTATTTATTTACCTTTATTTTTTCTTAAGATAATTTAGGTTTCCAGAAATATTATTGTACTATACCATTATATTTTAGTCCATATGTATAAAAAGTTTCATAATTAAAATATATATATATATATATATATATATATATATATATATATCACCCAATTACATTTACAATTTTTCCTTTTTCTAAAGATAGAATATTCTTCAGCAAGATTAATTTAAAATTTTCCTGTTGAAGAAAACTACTTTTACTGAAAATTAAATGAATATATATATATATATTTATATGCATTCTTAAGTATAGATATATAAACATTTATATATTTGCAGTACATGTCCTTTTAACTAAACTTCGAAATTATTTTAAATTCTAACTTCAAGGAAAGAGGTTGTTTTATAGAGCAATATCATAGCGACCTGTAGATATAAAAGATTTAAGTGTTTACTGACTAGTTACATCAGAAAAGTATTTGGAAAGTTTTCCAGTTTTTTAATAAAATCCATGGAAGAAGTAGTTCTTTGAGAAAGTGCTCCGGTAAGGAACTAGGAAAACAGCTGATGTAAGATAGATTTTATTCCTCCATTTTATCAGTATTGAATTTGTTTGAATTTTTTCAGAACTAATAAAACGAATTTATCCTTTTTTTTTTTTTTTTTTTTTTCGTTTTAGCCTCAGTTTATATCTTAAACATTCATTAAGTGGGCCAAATAACAAGATATTCTGCAGATTATAGAAGTTAATCTTAAGATGATTTTCAGTGAGATCTACAGAAAATTTTTGCATCTAAATCAGATACAGGGAAGATAATTATATGTGAAGTAAAATATAAAGTCTTTTCAAATTTAATATTTTATTCATTTAGATTATTTTAAATATCTTATTCAAGACAATGCTGGTTTAGAAGAAATTATATATTACTAAATTATTATGAAATTTTGCATAAGACAGATCTGTTTATACATATTCACACACAAACACACACACACACACACATATATATATTTACACTACCCGACATAGAAAATGCAACACCAGGAAAGAGTGGACAGAATAGGATGAAAATTGATTCAGAGAATGCGTATCTTGATAAGTAATTTTACTGACAAGGAGATCACTTTGATACAGCGATGAAATACAGGGTGATCAGTAGAAGTAGGCCTGCCTGTCGCGGTGATGCAAGTAGCAACTCTATGAGGTACTGATTCAATTAGTGGGTGGAAAGCGTCCTGAGTAATGGAAGCCCCTATGCTCTCAACCATCGTCCATAGTTGCCGAGTACATCATTCTCCGAGTGAGGTTGGGGCAGAGTAATAAAGCGGAGTAAAGCGGTAGTAGTTGGTAGTAAAGCGGATGGTTAAAAAATTTTTTTGTATCTGACATCCGAAAATTATCTTTCGAAAAATGGGAAGAGGATAATAATAATAATAATAATAATAATAATAATTCCTATATACGCTATTATTATTATTGTTTCAAGGTTCTTTTAAAACGTCAAAATTATGTCTTATATGTTATTCTGCTATTAGTACATTTAGTTAATTTCAGTTCCAGTAGAAATACAATACATCTTTTCTTTTATCATTAAAGCGGGCAGAGATGTTTTGTTGGCAAAACTGGTAGACGGGAAGTGCCGGGTTTGATCCTAGGCCGCACTTTGACCTAGCTGTTCAAGATTTTCCTTTTTTTTTTTCAACTTGCTTAAATATGGGCTAAAACCTTCATGGAAGACACACCACACAGGCCAAGCCTAGTCAACTGGCCTTAGTTCTAACACTTATACCATCATTAAAGCAGTGAATAGAAATAATTTCAGCTTATTTTGAACTTTTTTTTAGTTTTACAAGATTTTGACAAACTAAAATTAATTTTTGATTATTTTCATGCAAAACGATTATCAAAAGAACGAAATTAAATTCTTCTGACTATCCTTAATTTATAAATCTGAAAAAGAAGTTATCAATATATATATATATATATATATTTTTTAAGTTCTTCTTATTAAAATATTTACAGTTATTGCAATAAAAATTTCTAAGAAAACAAAAATTTAAAAAACAAAATTTTATGCTTTCCCAAATACGATTTTCAGTTTATATATATTATTATTATCTCTATCTCTATATATTAAAAAAAAAAAGTTACTGTCACTGGCGTCAAATTTTTTTGTCTGCGACAGCATCTTTTAGCGGAGGGTAGTGTCCTTCGCGTCATGAGAGGTATCAATGTGTTCCGAATACTCTAAGGAAAACCTTTCAGCTGCTTAGAAATTTCTATCATTTTAATTAAAGAAGTTAATAACTAAAAACGACAAGTTTATGAAGGTACTCTATTTGCCATTTTGAAAAAAGTTTCTCCAAATGACGTTGTTCTTTTGTCATGAAGTCATCTTACACTGGAAAATTAAAATATGATCCATGGTTGTACCTAGGTAGGTAGGTAGGTAAGTAGGTATGTTCGATTTAACGTCGCACCAGTACTGCGCTATGGGTAATTGGCGATGGTCTGGGACGCCCCCTAGAGATTCTCCGGAGACAGGCCATCACAATTTTGATCCTTCACGGAGGGGATCCCCCCTCCCCGCTTTAGTGATCCCCAGAGGTATAGTGTGGATGGGAACATGGATAACTTTGTGGCCACGGCAGATTTTATGTGCACCAGTCACCATTACTTTACACGACAGTCTTTGGCCGACTCAAGTATCGAATCGGCAATCTTCCAATTACGTGGATGACCGAAAACCGAAACCATGGATGTAAAAAAGAAAGAAAATAAATATCAACTTTTGTTCTCTACTTTTAGAAAATTAATTTTCTTACACGGGGAAATTAAAATATGATCCATGGTTGTAAATAGGTAGATAATTAGGTAGTTTCAGTTTGACGTCGCACCATTACTGCGCTATGGATTATTGGCAACGGTCTGGGACGCGCCCCTACGGATATTCCGGAGACATGCCACCACAGTTTTGATCCTACACGGAGGGGAAGGCTCCCCCGCTTCGGCGATCCCCAGAGGTATAATTTTGATGGGAACATGGAGGATATTGCAGCCACGACATATTTTACGTGCACCAGCCACGGCGGTCTTTGGCCGACTCTAGAACCAAACCTACAATCTTCCAATTACGAGCTCGACGCTCTACCGACTGTGGTACCGCGGTCCGGATCTAAGGTTGTAAAAAGAAATAAAAAGGATGGTATAAAAAAGCTGTAATTCAAAATGGTATAGATATTATGAATTTCTTTCTATTAAAAAAATATAAATATTATATATTTCAATTTGATATTGAATATGAGGATTTCTATAATAACTTTTTGTCTTTGTCTTGTAATATGCACTATTAATATTCCTTTTCAGTGAAAGAAAGCAGCGAATAGGCGGGCAGAGCCCTGCATGTGTTAATAAGTAAAGTGAGTCCGGGGGGGGCTGGGGGAGGCGAAGCCTCCCTCGGGGGTTGATGAGCGGAGCGAGCAGGGGGGCACAGCCCCCTAGTATTTTTACAATAGTGTAAATTTGGACATCCAGTGAATACATAGTATTAGAATGAATGGCGTTGCTTGAAATATTAAGGTTAAGATACATTAAAATAAAAGTAGGAACAAAAGAGGAAGTAAAATACAGAAATCTCACAAGTCAAGCAAAATTAGGTTATTCACTGAAATTTTCTTGTTAAGAAGATAGTGAAAGTTAAAAATCTTTCTTCTAAATTACTATCTAAGTGTAATAAAATTTCTGGAAAATTATGATATATATATATATATATATAATTCAGAGTTTTATTTTATTAATCTTTAATGCTCTCTGCTGACTGACTTTTGATTTCTTATCCCCGCTATTTTTCGTTATTAATGTTTTCAAATTACATATTTAAACATGTTTGAGTTTTAATTTTGGAACAATTCGTAAGTTAATTAAAAAGAATGTTTGATTACTCAAAATTTGCATTCAGTTTCATTATTATTATTATTATTATTATTTTTTTGTTAAATCTAAATCGTTATATTGTTGCATTTCGATGCATATACGCAAATTTTCACCAATCTAAGAAAGTAATTTCCAAAAACTAGATTTTTGCTTGTTTAAAATTTATTCTCATTGAAGCGATTGCGATTCCTCGTTAAAACGTAGCAATCTTCGCCAAATATGTCGTCTGCTCTCGAATCACATTAGAAAGGATAATCCCACTCTTGAACGATAGGCCGCCCTAGGAGCGATTAGGGACCTTGGATAGAGAGAGACTGGACATTGAACAAATATGGCGGTCATTTGTTCAAAACTCATTCGATCGACGTACGACGTAATTTATTTTTACTAGCGTCTGATACTTTCATTTTAATTAAAATTTCGATAGAACTTTGTCGTTTATCTCTAGAAAGCCTTGCAGAGTGTCATTTGAAATTTTACAGAGCATAATGATATCATATATAACAGGCTGAACAAACATGGCGGATCATCTGGCGGGTCAATGTCCAGTCTCTTATCATATAGGGTCGCTAGGAGCGATTAGATTCATGCGCCATCTTTCGGATTTCACTGAAATTAATATCATTATTGAGGGTTGGCCATATTATCTGCATTGCCCATATTTGCATCATTTACCTTATGTAAAATCTTTACTATAAGAAGCTATGTTGAAAAGAATTTGTGCTTGTTAATCGACACTTTGCGTCGTTATATATAAAATCATATAGAAAATAGTTTTCTGATGGTGACAATATACTAATTTACTAGGTAAATAGGTTGAAACCTTGTTTTCATATCGATAAAGAATGTGGCAACGATTAGTCTTGCTAAAATGAAAATAAAATATGGCTGGGAGATTTAGCTGTCAAGAAACTTTTGTTTATTTTAATAATTTAGAACCAGTTCAACTAGCTCAACTTACAATCCATAGTAATAGCAAATTTGTTGAAAATAACTGACATATATAACACAATAAAAGACAAAGACAAAGCTATATTATAATTTGTTTTATTTGAGTCTCAACAATAGCAATAGCTAACATGTATATATACAACTATAACTATACATTAAATAGATTTATAGAATAGCACACGGGCGAATAGTCAAGCCCTTATACTTTGAATGAAGCAATTACAGTTTCAAAATTCGAAAAGGTGTTCAATAGAAAAATTTCAAATATTATTTATTATTTACAATTTTTGTATAATTTTTAAAAAATGTCTTTTTTAATATATTTACTATTTAAGGTATATTCTGTAGAAAATTATTATTTATTTCCTGTAGAAAATTTCTTTTGTCAATAAATTAATATTTTATTCAAAATAAATCTGTCAATAAACTTCGGATCAGAGAAGAATCTAAATATTTTATTTCAAAAAATTTTAATAGAATCAGATATTTCAAATGTATTTAATATATAAATTGATGTTTATGTTTTTTGACAAATACTAAACTGCCTGATAACATGAGTGGGGAAAGATGATATGTGTTTTATATGGAGAGATATTTACAACTATGCATACACACATATGTATATATTCATCCACAAGTTATGTTTATACTTTTTTATATACATATGTGTACGTGAATATAAAAGAATTTTTAAGTTTTACTGAATGAAAATTTATTAAAGTATTTGTACTGGCTTATTAATGATAAAAAAAAAAAAAAAAAAAAAAAAAAAAAAAGAACTTGATTAGAAAAGCAATACCATAAAATTTATTCTTATTAATAAATTATTTTATTTTTTTCATTTATTTATCTTTCCCTGGATTTCTATGTCTAAATTATTTTTTTGTCAATATTGTATAAATTAAATTCCCTGTAATTTAATGTCTTAAATAAAGCAGATTAAAAAATTTAGCAAAATATTTTCATTATTCCAATTTCCAATATTTAGCCATCCTATAACTTCTTTTTTACAACTTCACCGTGTCGATTTAAAAATACCTTTGGAATATTTGTAACAGAGATATTAAAATATGTTTGCATAATATCTGTATAAATTTTATTACTTGCAGGAAAATTGAAAGTGGCCATCGTAAAGGAGGACCGCTGTGATAAAAAACAAGGCGTGACTACAGTAAAAAGCACGTTGTATAGTAAAGTCTCGTACAACGCGGGTGCAAGTTTACCTCATTAATAATATGAATAATACAATTTTATTTTTTAACACCACTAATTTTATATCAAAGCAACTCTTTTGAAAGCTTTTTTTTTTTTTTTTTTTTTTTTTTTTTTTAACAAAGCTTGAATAATGGCATCTTTCATTTCTGTTACAAATTTGAATCATATTCTTAATTTCATATCACCTTTAAGAATTGCCCACCTGCATCCAAAGTCGTTTCCGTGTGTCATGCTTTCAGTTTGAATTCTGAATTTTGCTATTTCAGGAATGAAACACGGACGCAGAACTCATACTACTATCAATGTAAGAAAATTTTCCACTTCTTAAATCAACGATATTATGTAGAGGTCCTCCAATACAGGCTGGCTCATCGGGCATTTTGTTTCCCGAATTTCAAGTGTTATCAAAACACATAAAATGAGGGTTGCGCAGCTGAAAATTACTCAAATCATACCAGAACTGCTTTTAGAATGTTTAGTAGATTTCCAACAGATGAAGAAAAGCGAAAGAAATGGGCTATTAATTGTCGAAAAGAAAATTGTACGCCTAGCTTTCAATCACAAATTATGCAGTGTACATATGATATGTTTTCTTGCAATTTTTGTATCAAGTATTTGTTTTTAT
Organism: Salticus scenicus; assembly: GCA_963930645.1. Classification (NCBI taxonomy): domain Eukaryota; kingdom Metazoa; phylum Arthropoda; class Arachnida; order Araneae; family Salticidae; genus Salticus; species Salticus scenicus. Next base: position 19,760,390 of record OZ005649.1, read on the forward strand.
TGCTATTTGATTATCTAAATTTTGTATTTTACAATATACACTACTTTTCAACGTGTATAAATATTAAAAATTAATTAATTTAACAGTAATAGTGATGTCTACTTTTACTTGGGTTATGAGAAAATTTCGCCAAATATTACCGCCAAACTTATCAAATGCAAACAGTATTTCGCTCTCCTGTTTAGACAAACTCGCCATTTTAGGCGATGAAGACGCAGAGTAATACGTCTGCAACTAATCGTCGCCAATCTATATTACCGCTGGGCAACAATGGTCAGCTGTGAGTCACCTCGTATTGTAGGAGCCTTAATATTATGGGTAGAGAAATTTCTTAAACAGATTCTGGTATGAATTATGAGTCCGTGTTCCATCCCTGCATTCATATCTGCGCATGATTTTTTTCGTTTGTCTTCATGTGAAAAAAATTAAAAATTAATTTCGTAGTATACACATAAAAAAGAATTATTGTTTTATGCTCCAAACAATTTCTAATGCCTGTACTGTATGGAGTAAAGCTTAAATAATATAGCGCAATTGCTAATTTTTACTCTTTTAGCTATTAGGAAATTGTAATAAAAATTTATATTTTATCTAGTCAGGGAAAACTGTTAGATAATAAATTTAAAAAAAAAAAAAAAAGAAAAATTCTAATAAAATTTTCCGGTGGTGAAAATAAGTAAAATTTGGGCTATTATTATAGAGAATAATAATAATTATGTATAAAACATAATCATTAATTTTTTTCCCCTGTATTTTAGCATTTTTTTTTATTTTATACATAGTATTATTAAATTAGTAAATCTAATTTTTACTTTAAAAGTAAGAGAACATAATTTAAAATAATTAAAATTTAAAATACAAGTAAATGTGCTGTATATTTTCTAACACCATGGAAGAAATTGCAAGTTAAAGTAATATTGATTTTAAAAGTCTTAATTACAAAAATTGTGTTATAGGATTTAAACTCCTCCAGGAAATTCAAATTTATGGGATACAAAAATAACCTCCTATCAAAATTTCGTTTATTTATTTGTTTTTTTACATGAAAGTACTAATTGGTCCCAGTTTTTTATTTTTATTTTATTTATTTATTTATTTATTTTTATTTTTTTCATTTTACTAATATCGTTTATTACTAAATGTACATGTGCATGCAGAAAGAATTGAGCCACAACGAAGAAATTTGGCATAAAAAATGTTGTTTGAAAAATTGGGAAAGAAATCGATCAATCGTGCAGCATAATTGAGCATTGTGTAGGGATATAACGCGTACGCAGGACCTGATTACTCAAAAGGCTCAGGAAGCATAAGCTTTCCCTCTAAAATTTAAGAATGACTAAAAAATGACTAAAAACAGGTTCTTGGATTTTCTGTTTCATAATTTCACCCTCAGATTGAATTTTTTCTGAGAAAGGTCGCCTGAAGCAAGGTAAAATACTCACTATTTCGGGAAAAATCTGTTATTTAGTCTAAAAAATCTGAATGCTCTTATTTAATAAGTTATACAATTTTAATGTTGTGTGTAGAAACCACCCAGGTGTATAAATGAAAAAAAAAAAAAAAATACGAAATGAAAAAGTGACCCAGTAATGATACTGAACTTCCCCTAGCTTCAAAGCGTGATCGGGCCCTGTGCGTACGTTAATGACACCGTGAATTTAAATTGAAAGGGCTGACTGGTGCGTTCAATAATGGATATTTATAACTGGACTGATAGATTCTAATGCATGGCATTGACACATAAGATACATTACAGATGTACTTAGTTCTCACCAATGTATGGGCAGTTCTTCGATGTTGAAAGAGGTAGGCCTCAGATAGACTGTTTGCTAGAACAGATTGATCGAGAGGTATGTTAGACAAAGCGTTATGGTACTTAACCGGTGTTGAAAATTGGGATTCAGTGAAGGTAAGAACAATCCTCACAGAGACTCTGGACGCCCTTGGGATAGGGGCTCAATACGCGGAATGATTGTTCAATCGGAAGAAGCACTAATAACAACTCTGTCAATAATTTAACACCATTTACCAAATCATTTGAATTATTATGATAAAAACCATTCAGAGACGATTAGCTGAGACTGAGTTAGAAAAAAAACGATTATCACGACACCCTTCTCAAACCCAGAGTCATATAGAATGGTATCTACACGATCAAACTGAACAGCTTTCGAATGAGGAACGCCATTTTTAGCGATAGCGAAAACTTTCACTCGAAGTTGATGACTGTCGTACACCTATGGAGCGAAAATAGGTAAGTTATCTAATGAAACATGTATTCCAGAAAAGGTATACAGCACAGTTGCCAAGTTTCCCGGTTTTCAAGGCAGACTTCATAAAAGAAGTTTTTTACAATGATTTTCAGTTTATTTACTCGTCGAAAATACAAATGAAAATCTTTTTTTTTTTTTTTTTAAACAAATACCGGTGATAAATTTGGTTTTAAAGTCAGGAAGTTGACAGCTATGCATACAGTCATTATATCTGTGTGACGGTATACGAAGCAATTTTCTAAGCTAATAACTGAGTGCTAAAGTGTACTTTCACCGCTCGCAACCGACGGTATTTTGCGATCAGTGCGGTACTGCCTATAGGATGTGCCTGGTCATGTTCTATTTAGAGCAAGACAGAGCTCGTCCATATAAGGGTGGGTTATTACAACAATGCTTACGAGGTATGAATGGCTGTATGTATAGCCGCCAACTGTTACGCTTTTTAGTAACTGGAAAATTGTAATAGATATTTTTATTTTATTTAATCAGAGAAAACTGTTAAAATAGTAATAATCATGATAATTAAGTATAAAAAATTCTAGCATAGTTTTCAATAGAAATTATTATTGTATTTAATCAGCGAAAAATGTTAAATTAAATGAAATGAAAATGATAAATAAATAAAAAATAATTCTAGTAAAACTTCTTTTGGTAATCAAAAAGCCTAAAATTTGATTACTATGTGTATATTTTAACAATAGAACATTTTTGGCAATGGTGTAAAAGTTCGAAATACGGAATTGGTTTTTTTCATTCTAAATACGTTCGAGTCTGCTTACCAACTGCCATATTTTTATAATGATCTACTGCAGTAGGAAATTGGCAGGTTTATATACTCTATTTCCCAACCATTATCTGCGTGTATTGAACCCAAGGTGGCTTACCAACTGTTGAAGCGAGTTTTTTTCCTTTAAATTTTTTTGTTGCAAATAATGGAACGGTGTTTTGTTCCCATTGAAAAGCCCTTTAATTTACTCGCACGCAATACACAAACTCATAGTTGTGGCTCAATTTTTCCTGAACGCATACATTTTTTTTTGCAACAAAATTCTTTAGAATTTTTTTTTTTTTTTTTTAACTTTTTAACTTTTAATAAAACTTTGTAAAAAAATAAAGAAACAAAAATTTTTTAAGTGCAGTAAATTGCTTTTTTTTACCCCCTTACTGCATGAGTAAACATTTTCATTCCAAAGAATGTCATGTTAAATTCATAAAAAGAACATATATTCATGCAAGTAAAAGTATGTACGTATTTTCATGTAAAAGTATGTATTTTCATGAAAAAATACATTATTAATGAATAAAATATAGTAAAATGTTTCTTTTAATGTTATATTTAGACCTGGGAAATAAATTAGCAAAAATAAAATAGAAGTTATTATTAAAATATTTTATACTTTATATTAAAGAAAACCTTTAGACCATTTTTGAAGTTCCAAATTTTTGAAGAAAAAAATTTAAGTTTTCAAGCTGATACTTATTATATCTCGTGAATTACTAATTATTATAGTAAAAGTATTTCATATTCATAAAACTGAAAATAGATTATTAATTACCATTTTTTTCATATCTGTAAACATTTATCAATTTATTAACAAATTAAAGTATTATAAATAACCAGAACTGTTTTACAAATAAGTATATAAATTACGAAATGATATAAAAATGAGAAAAATTGTTAAATTTAAACTACAAGGTTGTTCTACTGATTTTCAAATGGAAATAAATAATGTTTAAGGATTTTTTTTTCATATCACAGTTTTTTAAATACAATAATTTTAAAATAGTTTATAATTTATTATATTAAAACACTTAATCCTTAATTTAGTTTTTTTTTCTTTTCAGAGTTAACTGCACTTCTATCACAGACCATCCCTGTAACAATATTGATATATAGTTTGAAATTTATTTTTTAAAAAAATTTACAAACTCTATTTATAGTTCTTCTTAAATTCTTCTGACGTTTTAAAAAAATTATTTCATCAAAATGAATATGCGTAAAAAATGGATTTCAAAAATTTTAAGCATGAAAATTCATTGTTTGAATTATTGAATGAAGTAAAATTATGAATATTTCTGGGTTTCACATTCACTTTGTCGTCCAAAATATGCAGGAAGTTTTTCTAAAAATCGACATCCCATCCTGACTCTTCATTCTCTGGTTCATGTAAATCTCGTGGAAATAAATCGAAATTTCTTGTGTCTGTTGGATTTTCAACCTGCAACAACAACAACAAGAATAATAATATTGACAACAACAGTAACAGTGAAAATCATGCAATAATAATGAAATAATATTACACTTAAATTGACTGCTATAGGTTACACACAAAAAAAAAACAGGATTATAGTTAAGGTATCTGCCTAAATTAAAATGGCCATTTTTGAGAAAAAAATCGATTTTCTGTTTTCTATTTGGTTTTAAAGAATAGACTTTTAGCTTTCTAAAACACCTTTACTTTTGTTTGTGCGCTAATTAGAACCGAAGTTATAGCCAATTGAGTAAACCAGAAGTGAGATTTTTTAAGACAGGAAGTGCTTGATCTCGCCAGTTTAAAGAGCTGGCAATAGGTAAACTTTGGTAATTAGGCTTGATTTCACATTTATTTTCAATTTAAATCATTCAGTTTTTTTTATTATTGTATGTATTGCCCATGTATTATTGCCCATGTATTTATTTATTTTTCCCAACAAATAATTACACTAAGTAAAATCTTTAAATGCGTTTTCTGAAAAACTATATTTTTCGATTTTTGTGTTTGCGATAAACCTGATTTCTCCAAAAGTTTTCAAGTTATTTCTATGAAATTTTTTTACAGTATATAACAGATTTTCAGTCACGCAATGAACTAAAAGATAAGTTCTATGTAATATTTTGAAGATTTTACATGTGTTTATTTTCTAAAAAACAGATTATTTTTCGGAAAATTCTGCATTTTTCTCTGTTAGTTACCATATTTCAGTCAATTTTAAGAATATCTCTTAACTTTTAGTTCAATGCACAAATAAGGGTCATACCATTATGTATTTCAATGGACATTGAATTTATATTAATTTTTATTGAGTATATGAGGTTTGGCGTAAACGTGAAATTTTGCTCATTTTTTACACAAAATCTCCTATTTTTTTGCAAAATAAAGAAATATTTGCTTAAAATGTACTATTTTTCATCATTCTATGTCCGTTTATAACTAAAAACATAATTACTTAATGCATAGTCTGCTTTTTTAGAAAAAAGTGCACCGTAAGTAGGCAGGTACCTTAACAATGCTTATATGGGTTATTCATTTTAAAAGAGAATTATCTCCTTGTAAACGGGATTTGAAGAAACGAGCTTTTTTACAAATGTATGTGTAGGAAATAATACAGTTATTCAGTTAGTATTGCCTATTTTTTATTGTTTAATATTAGGTTTACCAGAAAGTTCTGTAATTTTGAATTAACCTTTTAATCGCCTCATTCAGATCCGGGTGTAATTTAAATTAGTTTTTTACATATTTTGCCTTCTAATGCTTTAGTTTAAAGAACTCGATCATTAAAATGTGTATATATATTTAAATATAATTTAATATTATTATATTTACTATTATTAATTTAATGTTATTATATTTTAATATTATTATATTATATTTTAATAATGTACGCTATTTTAAACATGCCAGCCCATTTTTGGAAGCATTTGCTTATTTTTCTAAATTATGTGAATTTTTAAACTGTGAGGTAAAAGAGAAAATGATTAAAATTTTCTCTACATTTCCCCTTTTATGATTGAACCGTAATTTCTATTGCAAAAAATCAAGTCCTCTTTCTATTACATCTGATTTTTTTTTTTTTTTTTTTCAAGTCAGTATTCATGATATATAATTTTTAAATGAATTTTTAATTCCATGTTTCCATGTATGAAACATTAGCGTGTAAAAGGTTAATAATCTGACACCGGAAATTTTTGTTTAACAATATTTATATGATACTTTACCAATTACAAACGTTTAACATCTTTTTGCGAACGAGAACATTGTGAAATTTTTATTAATAAGGAAAACCGGGGCTAGTTGGCCTAGATTTTATTTATTTATTTATTATATTTTGTGCGGTACTTAGAGAAATTCTGGTGAATGCAGAGCAAAGTTTAATCTTTAGGCTTCAAAATCATGTATATAACCTATCAATTAAATGCGCGTTTTAGCAACTCCCAATTTTTTTTTCCTTGCAACTTGTAACTATGCCAGCTAAAGCCGTATGCGGGGGTTAGTTGGCATACCTGTAGATATGAGTTTTCATAACTTGATTTTGATAGGGATACTTCAGCAAAAAATAGCAGTTTTCTAGGAAAAAGATTTTATTTTATCAAAACAATTTATTTTTATAATATTTAACCAACAATTTCTGTTTAAATGCAGGAATAAAAAATTAATTCTTAAAAAATAAATAAATAAATAAAATTATGCTTCTAATTAAAGCTACTTGTATTTATTCAAACAGAATTAGCAATGTTTGAAATCAACTACAACATGTAGGAGTTGCGATTTCATTTGATTTATTTGAACAAATGCGATCAAGTTTGGCACAATTTTACTTTGGTCGTACAAAATTAAATCATTTTCGCTTGGACATCTCCATTTTTCCCATTTCTGACCGTGGAAGACACGCAGTTCTATTGCTTTCATCAATCTTCTTAAGGTGCTTTCTGACATGCTATTTCACCAAAATAAAGTATAATCTATTTTGTACTCAGGTTGGTTAAGAGGTCCTTGATATTTTGGGGATTCGTTGCTGGTTTTTCTTTGGTATGACATGTTAGCATTTTTATGAGATTCATCGGAGTTCGGAGAAAGTATTAAATAAAAACCAACGAGATATAAAAAGTAGAGTGATAAATGGTAACCCTTGAGAAGGTCCAAGATGAGTCATGTGACATGCTCTCCTTGCACCTGCGTATTCGATGGTTCCCTTGGTAACAGCTTATTTTCAGTAAATTTCGATGGCAACGGTTTGGAGATTGTTCTTCGCATAAGTCATAAACGCCAATGTTTTTGTTTACTTATGTAGTTTAATATTCTCTTGTTCTAAATCATTTTGATTTTGATTTTACTTCTCTTTTATTTCGTGTAGTTGAACTTTAACCGACAAAATGCTTAAAAATAGTTGAAAAATTATTATTTGTTGTTAAATTTAGCTCTTTAAAAGTTTAAATTTTCTTTTATAAACACTTTTAAACTTTGTTGGGAAATGATAAAAAAAAAAGGTATTTTATTATTTATTAAAATGTGAAATATGTGTAAAATTATTTTAAAAACAATTTATTTCGATCATAGGACTGTCATGTTACCTAATAATAATGATAATTTGTCGAACTGATATTTTAAATGCCAAAATAGCGATAAAGAGCCAAACACAGTAACCTACTCGAGAATGCCACGTGATTCATCTTGAACCACGAAAATTTAATCCTTCATCCATTGAATCAGCACTCTAATTTATATATCTCGTTGATAAAAACCCTCACCATCATCTTGCCAGGAGGGTGAGAGTGAAAGCTCTTCACTTTGAAGAAGAACTTAGGCCTTTGAATTATCACTAAACAAGGCCAAACTATCCCGTAGCTATCTAATAGCAATGCCATCTTACCCCATATCTAACAATGCCAAATAGCCCCAGAGGGATAATTTACCCATGGTAGATACATAGCCTTCTAAACTACATGCCTGTCGCGTGGCTCGGAAACTTGCCTACAGTTGAAGCAGTAGACAGCGCCACCTGGTACAGATTACGCGACTTTTTTATTCAACAGCCACCAAAAATTTTTATAAGTGGGATATGATATGCATAAAAGGCGAACAGAATCGAAGAAACGTCGCGCGCAATCTGTACCAGGTGGCACTGTCTACCGCTTCAACTGTTGCCAAGTTTCCAAGCCCCGCGACAGGCATCTAGTTTAGGAATGTATGATAGATACCACAATGTTCCAATACATCACTAATGAAAGATTACGATACATGCATACAACTCGCCAGTTAACAAATTTTTTGAAAATTGCCATAAACAGCGTCTTAATTTGATCTACAGGTTCACCAGTACAAAAAATAAAAACAAAAATAAAAATAAATAAGTAAATAAAATAAAATAAAGTGCAAGAAGAAAATGTTGTTCTATTTTGAACAGTAATCACCGCCTTTTAGAGCTGATAAAAAAATAAAATAAAATAAATAAATAAATAAAAAAGTCAGATTATTTAAAAAAAAAAAAAAAAAAAAAAAAGAACGATTTTATGCATTATTTGTGTTTAAATAATTAAAGTTTTGTTCTCAGTAATAGATGCAGTAAATGCCACTGGCGTATACAGGTGGCACATAAAGTGCTGAAGTGATTACAGAAAATCCCTTTTTTTTGTTTTAAAGTAAAATACTGTTTTAGAGGAACGCCTAAAAAGCGTGTCTGGTTATCCTAAAAAAAAAGAGATAGAGAGAGAGAGAGAGAGAGAGAGTACTTCCATGGGCCCGCAAGCAATATTTTAAAATGTATTACGACAAGTAATGGAGCATTTTTTTTTACAAATTAAAGAACGTGCAAAACATGTGGCTATATGACGTACATTTTATTTCTGTATGTAAAAATATCAAACATTTAAATATCACAACACAAGAATTAGAAGGAAAAATTAAAACAACTTTATTTTAACGGTTTTACTTACTTTAGGAATTATGGGCGGAGTTAAATTTTCGTTTCTTAATCCTTCCCAATGGAAACCTTGGAACCACCTGTCAATGTGTTAAAATTGTGACATTAATTAAAAATAAATCATATACGCCTTTATAAAATAACTTACATTTTTAGATATATATTGATTAAGGAGGATGGGTGGTGTTGTTTGGCTGGTTGGTTGGGAGGGGTTTTTGTTGAATTAAAATTAAAAAGGAAAAAAAAAAAAAATATTGCTATTGCAAGTTCCACTCTTCTTATTTTTCTGGTTGATATTATGAATTATGAACTTTTTTTTTCGTTAAATTTAATTGAGTGCATTTGGCTATTAGTGGCTTCCCATGTTTAGTTTGAACGATAAATCCAGTTTAATAACAACAACAACAATAATAATAATAATAATAATAATAAAAACTTTAATAATTGTTGACTGCCTTGTATTGCTTATCCTTACATGTGTGCCTTTTGGAATTATTGCTTGTGCTCGAGTCTTTTTATAACTTAACACTTAATTCTTACTAATAACTTTGAATTTAAGATTAATTATTTTAGGATTAATAAGATTAAGATCAACTAATTTCGTTTAAATATTTTAGTTCAAACATTATCAAGATCCACTAATCAAATCTCTAATTATTTAAATGGTGCTATATATTCTCTTAATTCCTGAAGTTAAAACTTCTTAAAAATACTCCTTATAGCATTCGTTTGTTTGAACCTGAAATAATTTAACTGACTTATTGTTTAAAATCCGAATAAACTACTACGTCAGAAACGCCAAAAGAAAAATATTTGCGATGCATACAGCTGTTTCGGTAGCCTTAAGCGTACCGTCTTCAGCGGTGCGTCTGCACTGAAGACGGTACGCTTAAGGCTACCGAAACAGCTGTATGCATCGCAAATATTTTTCTTTTGGCGTTTCTGACGTAGTAGTTTATTCGGGTTTTAATATTCCAACGCCAAGTCTCCTGTTATTATATGACTTATTGTTTATCTAGCTAAACGCTAGATGGCGCTTGCTCACTGCTGACTTAGCTTTCTAACATTAATTTCCTTTCTATGAAAATGTTAATGTTCATTGATTTACGTACAATTTAAATTAAAAATTTAACTAGATTAAACTTTAACTAACTTAAAATTAAAACTTCACTAACTAAATAAATAATTACTCAGTGAATTTAATCGTTTATGAAACAGCTCAGACGTTAATTCTTTATCGATTAATCGATGTTTGCAATGCTTTTATTTTTAATTTCAATAATTTGTTGGCAGCTTCCTATTCTCCAGTTTGTGTAAAAGAAAAGTTTTACATGTGGCTACTCTGCTTTTTTCTAGTTTTCTCTATGGATTTCTTGATGATTTCATTTAATAATTTATTTAATTTCTCATTCAAATTGGTTTTGCTGCCTTGATCGGGGCTGCAACAATATAAATTGCTGTGATTAGCTATATTCTTTTACGAAATCGATGCAGCTTTCACAGCTTTATGAAGTGCATACCCCCCTAACGAGTTTTTACTTCTAATTTTAAGCATTTTTATCCAATTATTATTTTTGTGGTCCTTTAGATATTTTCTCTGTCATTGAGTTTAATGGTCCTCTTTTTATTATTATCATTCGTGTCGGCGTAAGTAATTTAAATTGTTTTTGTCTCTTATTGGTTCTTAATCTGTATCGCAACATTTTCGTGTCAGTCTTACCTATAATTTAAAATCAGTTCTATTTTTGTTGTGTTGGTATTGTTTTGAATCTATTAATTGCTACATTTTAAGGTTAAATTTTATTTCGATATATATATATATATATATAAATGCATTTACATCTTTATGCTTTATAATTGATTAAAATATAAATGTGTGATTAAATTAATTAAATACTAAACTGATGACTGGGCTCTCACTTAAAACATTAATGCTTACTTTTAAGCTTAATACATTTCTGTTACTATGAAGGGATATCCTTTTAAAAGATTTTATTGCTCTTCCAGGGGAATTTTAAAAGGTATTAAAGTAATAAAGCGGCACTCTTTGGGAAGTTAAATTAATTCGAAAGTCTAGACAGGTATATTATATGACAGAGATTTTTAAAGAGTATATGTGTTGTGTGTTAAAATAGACTAAGGTTCAACAAGATTTTTCATTTTGAAATAAAATCTTGTAGTTTTTCCAAAAGGTTTTTTTTTTTCTTTCTTGTTTGCAGTATGATCCTTTTCAGGAGCTTGTATACATGAAAATGCATATTTTTAATTAATATTCATTTAACAATGATTGTTTTCATCGGTTTTCCTGGAATTGTATTATAAATTTTTATTATTATTATTATTTATTATAACATAGCTGCCAAGTTTTTAAATTTATTCCGGAATGTTGTTAGCCTCGACCTTTTTTCACACTGTAATCTTTGTAGAAAAATTTTCTTCAATATATAATATCAATTAAATACGAAGAAAATTACTCTAAAAATATTACGGTGCGAAAAAGGGGCGGGACTATTAACATTCCGGAATAAATTAAAAAACTTGGCAGCTATGTTATTATTATTAATATAAAATGAAAGCTATTTGACATTAAGTTAAAACCATATAAAAAATTTCGTAGTTTAAGCTGAACAATATATTCCTTTAATGCATTCAGTTATAAACACAAAAGATATAAATTAATGATTTAAATACAAATGATTAAAATATAAATGCTTACTTATTTAAATATTGAACTAGTTTCGTACACTTCTTTTTATAGTTGCCAACTTAGCACCTTTTGGCTTTAATCTTAAAAATTTATTTATTTATTTATTTTACTTTATCAGTGAAAACCATTACAATTCACTGATTAAATGAAATAAAAATTTCTGTTAAATTTTTCAGGTAGCGCTAAGTTAGCAATTATACTTCTTTTACTAAAAAAAAAAAAAAAAAAAAAAATCTTTAAAAACATTTTATGATTATACCCTGTGTAGTTAACATAATATATATAACGTTTACGAAACGTATTTTATAATTTATTACTTTCCGAACACTATAGTGAGGAAAGTATTGTAATCATGTCAAAAATCCGAATTTGAGATTTTGATATTTCTATACGTTTCGAGGTCCCTTAAGTCCGTTTCCACTTTTTCTACGATGATGTATGTATGTGTGTGTGTATGTATGTATGTGTGTATGTATGTGTGTATGTCTGTGAGTGAACATGCTAGCGTCTAAACGCTTTGTTCGAATAAGCTGAAAGTTGGTACGTATATTGTAAAAGTCACCATAGTACGAACCCGATAGATTTTGGGGAATCTAGCACTTATAGTTTTTTTTACAGGGACACCAGAAAAATTCTTAATCATTAGAGCCTATGGGGTAAAATTTTTAAAAGTGCGATAGCGTCTTTATTAATCTGAGCAAAAAATTTGTAACCATGTTATAGGTCACAGTTGCACGAACTGTATAGATTTTGGTGAATTTAGCTCTTACCGTTTTTTTACAGGGGCATAAAGAAAAATTCTTTATCATTATGGCCTATGGGACCAAATTTTTAAAAGTGCGATAGCATCTAAACGCCTTATTCAATTGAGCTGAAAATTTATATGAATATTCTAAATCACTGTTGCATTTTGGTGAATCTAGAATTTATAGTTTTTTGCAGGGACAAAACGAAAAATTCTTTATAATTAAGGTCATGGGCTCAAAGTTCAGTAGCGTTAAATAAAACATCGTGTAATATAATGAGAAAAATACTTAAACACTCTATTATGGTTTTCTCTCTTTTGTTTGTTTAACAACTTCTCTTTCATTATTTTATCTACAAAACTGTTAATTACTCAATGTTCGGAAAGTCGAGTAGAGTCACTCCAGATTTTTTTTTAAACAGTCGTATTAGTATATTACGGTTCTAATAAAAATAGAATATTTAAACATGTTAAATGAGACATTTTTGAGTATTTTGAGTAATATAAACTGATGTTGAATTATCTTTTTTTTTTTTTTTTTTTTTTTTTTTAAATCACAACTAACATTCTATATGTTTATTTTGGTTCAACTTTATTCAATAAGTGATAGTCTAATGACAAACAACATAAACCGTTGAGCGACATAAACTAAAATCTAATTTGCTTCTAATGTTAGAATGCAAATATAATTAAAATCTCATGACAGTTCAAACACATTTATTCGTGATTGACGGCACTTAGAAAATCATTTTAACGTAACTACAGATAATGATAAACATTGGTCGGAAAATATAGTAAGTAATCAAATCACATAATCAATAAATGTATCACGTACTAGAGTCCAATTGTTAAAAATATTTATCTATCTGGTCTTTTTTTTTTTTTTTCCTTCTAGGGTAGGTGCTCCAGTGATTGGCATGCTCCAGTAATTGACATCTATCCCGAAATAATTAATAAATAGGAAAAATAATAAAATCATATATTTTACGTATAAGAATTTTAACATTTTACGTCAAACATTGGAGCATAGGGTGCTAATAACTGGTAAAATGAATCACTAGCAGTGTCAAACACAGGAACATAGGAGGTCAATTACTGATAAAATGAAAATCTGGCAGTGTCAATTACTGGAACATTGAGTGGGTGTCAAATGAAAATTCATAAAAAAAAATAATTGTTATAAAATATATATATATATTAACATATATGTGGTTTTGAATGTCTTTCATAACATATGTACTAACTTAAGATTTCTAAAAATATTTTCTGATGACTAGAACATTAAAAACATCAGAGATTGCTCTAAAAGTGTCAATCACTGGTGCACTAACCCTGTATACATATGAAAATTTCTTAATTTTTGTGTTATTTTGTATGAACAAATTGAATATTTAAGTTGATGCAAGATATATATGAAAAAAATTGTAGAAAATAGGGATTTTGTAATTGGATTATTTTAATAAAACGTCAAAATTTTACTGTTTTACTTATTTCTACGCGCATTTTCTATTTCTTTCAGTATACTTAGTAGTTGGGTAAAAGTTTATGGAAAAGCTACTGAAATACACTCATATGCTCTTAAAATATGCGATACTCAATTTGCATGATAAAATAATGCATAGTAATCAGTGATTGGAGTAGTTTGTATATTTAATAACACAAATTTTTATTGTAATCGAGGAAACATACTTCAAAGGAATATTAAATATTATTAAAAAAAAAAAAAAAGAAAAAAAGAAAAAAAGAAAAAAATGTGGTTTCCAAATTAGGAACTGCTCTGATACCCGATAGTATAGTTGCCAAATCTCCCAATTTTGGGTGTTCGATCCCAGATCTCACTTCTTGACATAGTCATTGTGAGTTTTCCGTGGTTTACTCCAAAACTTGGGTAAATATGGGATAGGACCCATAGAAAGACCCACTTGGAGGGCATTCCATTAGGCACAGATTTCTAGCGTAAACAAATGGCTTTAACTCCAACACTAAACACACTCGATTTCAGCAGGAGACTTCGCACCAGAAATTGTCTACGGCAATATCCACTTTATTTAATCGTAGAAAAATAATAAATAATATAAATAATATTCTCTTTAAAAATAGTGATGATAAATCTGATTTAAAAACGGAAATTGTTGCCAAGTATGCTGATAGTGGTTAGTTTTTGTAAGCTTTCTGTTAGATTAAATTTCGTTGATCCTTTGAGGCACTAGGTAATTTTTCTCATTTAATATCGGCAGCCACCAGAAATTACAATCAGAGTTAGAAGAAAAGAAATGAATGATATTTTGGCTAAGAGTTAAAGCAATATTTTATTGAAAAAAAAAAAAAATCCGGGATGACATTTAGCAGTTCGGAACAAAACCACCGTGCTTCGATGAGTTTTTTTAAGAAAGGATGGATTTGTACCCATCTCTAAGCGTAGGAGGCATGACCCTTCTGGGGTTACATAACACAGAATTCTAACTCCAAATATATGTTCCCGTAGAACGAATCTCTATTCTCCTGCTAATGATGCCCCCCCACCCGACGTCTGCAACTCTTTGTGTTTTTCTACAGTCGCGTACAGTCAACCTTCCTTCCTGTTACCTTATTTATAGAGCTTTTTCTTCATTTTGTAAGTAATTTTAGTATATTTTTGTATTTAAACCTTAATGTAACCTATTTATTTTACTTAATTTTAACTGTCTCTCGTATCCTCTTGTAAATTTTTGTATATAGTCATTATTTTATAACTGCCAGGAAAATTTCAGGAAAGCACACAGTTCTTTACTTATGTGGGTCCAAATGTGCCCTTTTCAAGGCAGTACTGTCTCAGACAGACCGAAGGTCTCTGAGGCGAGACTGTTTGCGATCCACTTATGTTAGGAATATTATAAGGGAAAAAAAAAATGTATATATATTTATATATATAAAATCGTTCTTCCTGAGGGGGGATTCATTTAAAAATAGGGACAAGCGAAGCAGGCGTAGCCTGCTAGTATATATATATTGGACAGAGCGTGTTTCTGGGATTCCATACACTGAGAAAAAATTCTTTAACTGACATCTAGAATCTAAATTGTGGCTCTAGAAAAAATAATTCCATGTCATCCTTATAAATTCTACTCCCCTTTGAAAGCGAGTTCTAGAAGTCCCTACTAGAATTCTAGAGCGTTTGCCTATATTCTCGAGGACAAAGTTATTTAAAAATCTCTGCAAATAAATGAGGCTACAAGAGGCGGGTTTCAGCAACTATAATCTTGGTTTTTGACCCAATTCTAGAAAATCAAGCGAGAATTTCTCGCAATGCAAAAGATTCAGAATATTCGGAAAATTCAGAATATTGTTTCACTATCTAGAAATGTGTACACTAGAAATTCTCGATAATTTCGTCTATTCAGTTTATTGGCGTGCCTAATGCGCATAGCTCGGAAATCTATATTTCTAGTTAAGGAATTTAGAAAATGGCCACTTATTCATTCTAGAGGAAGGCGGTATAATTTTTTTCTCAGTGTAATGTAGTTAATAGCTATTAGATCTCTTCCACTCCCTTCATTTTACTGCCTCTCCTCAGGTTGCTATGTTTTTTTTTTTTTTTTTTTTTTTTTTTTTTCTTTTTCATCATATCATCACGTCAAGTACTATTGAGTTCACTCCTGTCAAGAATAACGACCTAGCTTGATTAAGTAATACCTCATCATGCTTTTACAACTTCAGGTGGAGGTAAGCGGTGGTCTAGATCACCTCAGGTACTCCCTAATAACTTGTGATAATAATGATGATGCTTCGATGAGTTAAAATGACACAGTGTTCTAATAGAGTTAAATGTTTTATTTGCGTAAGCATTAATTTTTTTTTTTTTTTTTCAAATGCAAATCATCTATAAGTATAGAAAAGGATTTAAAAGATGATATTTTTTATTTTCGATATTAATTAATTAAATTGAAACACAAACATTTCCACTTACTTGTGCTTTTTTATGTCCGCTATCCCTGCCTTCTGGTAGCCGAGCCGTTCGCTAGGGTTGTCCCGGCAAAGCCTTTTGATGAGGTGCTGGGCGTGTTTAGGGATGGTGCGAGGGAAGTCTATCATGTCTATGCCTTTCAAAATGATCGTGTAAATTTGCATTGGATCGGCGGCACGGAAAGGGGGCCTGAAAAATTAAGAAATAAAGCTTTTTAAAAAAAAAAAAAAAAAAAAAAAAAAAAAAAAAAACTGGTAATATATTGAACGTTTTCTGGAACATAACAAGGGACGGATTAACCCTTTGCGACGCAAGACAATTCAGATCATTTAAATTATACTGCCACCGGAATTCATCAACTAAATTAAACTAAAAGAAATTTTAAATTTTAAGGTTAAAAAACCCGGCCTTTTTTGATATGGTATAAACGTAAATTTTTGCTAAAAATTTTCCGGGATGAATTTTTGCAGCTAGATCTTAAATTTTGCGCCCTCGCAGCGAGGACAGCGTGCGTTAAGGGGTTAAGGCTTTCAGTACCAGATGTAGCGAACACGAGGCATGGGCTCAGAGTCCCTGAATTTATAGATTTTCAAATTTAGAGGTATTAAAAAAAAAGTTGAAGATGAATTCTATGTCTTACACAAATCTGTTCTAGAGAATTATTATTATTATTTTATTCTTTTTAACTGTAATAACTTTTTCAAAACAGAATGTCGATTTAGTTATTCTACTGCCGTTTTAGTAATAACTGTTGCAATTGCAATTTATTTCAGTGAATGAAGACGAAAAATAAATATCTCTTTGGTAAATTTTATATTTTTGGCTTCATTACACATCGTAACTCTCTCATAAGTTAGCACATACTTGCACATGTAAATTGCTTAATGATTTTTTTAGTTAGTAAAATGTTCGTTTACAATATAAATCGTTTTTACTTTCTCTAACCCATAAGGTAGAGAAAGTATTGTTTCGGGGTTAAATTTTCGAAATTGAGTTTTTGTTATATTTACACTTTTCGAGGTCTCCTGAATCGAAAAGTCATGTTTTTAGCGGTTGGACTGTGTGTGTGCCGGTGTGTGTGTCTGTATGTCTGCGTGTCTGCCTGTTATCAGCATATCTAAAAAACAAATAATAGCAAAAATTCCAAACTTTGTATTCTAATTGTGTATGATATAGGGACGCTACACTCAATTTTTCGTTGAAATCAAGCAAATGGTTCGTGTAAAGGAACACCCAATAGAATTCAAATACATTACGTCTATGGGGGAAATTGCAGGTAAGTAGAGTTTAACATCTACAGACTGCACAAAACTAGGGTGCCTCGATAAGATAAGAGTGGCGACAGATCTGTGACAGATTCTCATTGGACAAGACTAACCATCAGCCGCCTGGAGCGATTGTTGGATAATGGTCCGTAGGTTTTACATTGAGAGTTTTGCATATGTCGAAAAAAGCATTTTTATCTCTTGATATTAAGTAAATTTGATTTTTTTTTCTTTCAGAAATACATTAAGAAAGGTTATTTGTAAAATATCAAAACATATTTTACTGAATAATGTTAATTATTAATCTGTTTTATTGACTTTATTGATGGACTTGATAAGCAGATTCTTTTACTAGCCTGTTTCATAGCTTATAAATTGATATAAATAGAAAAAATACTGTATGATTATTGTCATAAATGATCTGTAATCATCTTATTTATTAAATATATTACTTTTGTCCAAATTTTTGTGCTATTTTAAATTTTAAAAATAATGATTTTATTGATAACGGAAAGTAGAAACATTTGGCGATATTTAACATGGTACTTGGCTAGAGATTCTTCGCCAGTGTTTTGACATATTTTCTCAGAGAAAGCTAAAAGCTTTATAAGTGTGTATGTCTGTGTGTATTATATGTAAGAGTATGTACTAAGGAGTATATAAATTGTTTCTTATTTATTACGTCTGACTAATTACGAATTAATGTTTAATTTTCTTCAATAAAATTCATAGTTATTTACTATTTTGAAAATAAAGATAAAAATAAAATAACTAAAAATTAATTCATTAGTTTTTTTACTTCCTTATACAAAGTATAAGGAAGTATAGTAATCCCGATTTGCGAAATGGATTTTGTATTTCACATTGCTCGAAAACGAATGATCGCTGAATGTTGCCAATTTATACGTGTGACTGTCATGATGTATAGTTGTACACCTGCAAGTGTCGTCTGAACACGAGCTGTCGTTTTAGAGATATAAGCGATTTTACACGATTTTTCGTGACGTCTGTATGTGTGTGTGTGTGTCTCTGTGTGTGTGTCTCTGTGTGTGTGTGTGTGTATGTCGCATAACTCAAAAACGGTTGGACGTAGAAAGTTGCGAATTGGTACATAGGTTTGTTATAACATCTAGTTGTGCACCTCCCGTTTTGGACTTTGTATGATTTTCCGTTTTGGAGATATTTAGGAAAATTAGGTTCATAATGACAAAAATACATAGGTTTTGGCCATAATGTATCAAAAAACGGTAATAACTCAAAAATGGTTGAACGTAGAAAGTTGCGAATTAGTACATAGGTTTGTTATAACATATAGTTCTGCACCTCCCTTTTTGGACTTTGTATGATTTTCCATTTTGGAGATATTTAGGAAAATTAGGTTCATAATGACCAAAAATACATTGGTTTTGGCCATAATGTATCAAAAAACGGTAATAACTCAAAAACGGTTTGGACAAATCTTGCAATTTAACTGACTTCCCGACTAGCTAGACATTTGAAACTTTCAGAAAAGCTCAGAACACGTTTACAATGCGTTTTTTTAATATTTTTGGCCAACTGTTTCCGATACCTGCTGCCTTCGGCAGCGTTACCAGTACAAATCTTGCAATCGATTTTTAACTAACTTCCCGACTAGCTAGACATTTAAAACTTCCAGAAAAGCTCAGAACACGGTGACAATGCATTTTTTAAATATTTTTAGAAAATTGCTTCGTGTCACTGCTGCCTTTAGCAGCGTTTATATGATTCAACAGAAAATCTATTTAACTAACTTCCCGTTCCCGACTAGTTAGAGATTTGAAACTTCCGGAATAGTTCAGAAACACGGTGAAAATGCATTTTTTAACACTTTTATCCAATTGTTTCGGATCCGAAGTCCCCCCCCCCAAGGCACAACTTTGACATGAGTCCCCCCCAAGGCACATGAGTCCCCCCCAAGGTACAACTTTGACATGAGTCCCCCCCAAGGCATAACTTTGACATGAGTCCTCCCAAGGTGCAACTTTGAAATAAGGCCCCCCAAGGCCCAACTTTGACATGAGTCCCCCCAAGGCACAACTTTGACATGGTCCCCCCCCCCTCAAGGATTTTAAAATGAGTCCCCTCAAGGCACAATTTTATTTATTTATTTTATTTATTTTTTTTTTTACGTATGCATGCATTTTTTTAAAATATTTTTAGCCAACTGTTTCGGGTCCAGTGACAATATTTTTTAACATTATGTATATTTCTAAAAGTGTATAAGGAAGTCATGTGGTGCCCACATCAGATTTTTTTTTTTTTTTTTGAAAATAATGAGTTTTGAAAGTATTACAATTTATAAATATATTTAAACATTTTACAAAAGTTGTTTCTTTTTAATTGTTTGTTAAAACATTTATTTTGTGGGAGGCATATTATTTCTCCCCTAGTAATGTTTACATAGGGTGTGAATTAAATCTGGTGATATCTTTAATTAGAAAAAGAATGATGATACGATTTTAGATTAAGTTATATTGTGTGTCACTCACACGACTTTTTCTGACACTGCATTTCAATGTAATAAAGACAGATCACATATTAAGTCTTAAGTTCAGTAAGGTAAAATAATATAGTTCAGTCTACTTTAAAATTAATCTTAAAAAAGGTGTAGGTCATTGTTCCATTTGGCATAAACTTTTATATGAGGGGAGCTGCCACCTTCACCCTCCCCACCCCGTTTAATTATAGTGCTTACAATTAATAAATAAATAAATAAATAAAGTCTAATTTCAAAAACCTCTCTTTCTTTCTATGTTAAAGTGTATGTTAAAAGAAATTTGTGGTAGCTCGAGATCAAGATCTAATGGACAATATTTTACGAAAGTTTTTATTTTGTCACATTTTAGCATAAACTGGTGTCTTTCAACTTTTGGTGCATATTAGTTGACAAATTTCAGCTACTATGCTGAAATTCCTGATTTTTTAGAAAAGCTAGATCTCAACTTCTATAGTGTATAAATGTATCAAACATGATAGTTAAGATGGTTAATATTTAAAGTAGGTGAATGATTGCTTAAATATATTTGAATCTAAAAAAAAAAAAAAGAAAGCAAAATAAAATGCTACCGTTTTAAATTTTATTGATAAATGTGCTTATCAATATCTCCTGGCCTTCCTCGCAGATCCATTAAGCACATTTATACAAAATATCCACACAAAAAAATTGACAGTTAGTATCAATTTAAATTATTTATTTCATACATTTAATTAATTTAAACAAATAATATAAAAACCATAAATTCTGAAATCCTGCAATAATTATTTCGGGTAGAAAAAGATTGAACTCATATATTCATCAACAAGGCACGAGTGTAGTGTGAAAGCAACGATGCTCTGTAGCTACCTAAAAGTACTTATTATTTCAAAAATTAAACTTATTAAGGAAAAAATATTAAAGTTTATTTAAAAGAATTTTTGTGCTACAAAATGGAAAATAATGAAATTAAACCGGGATGCAAATTCCGAAATGAAAAATTTCCCTTAGTTCACAATAAACAAAAAATTTCTTTAGTTCAGTATAATGTTTTTGGTTTTTAAAAATCTAAGTTAAAAATAATGGTTTAATAATAATAATAATAATAATAATAAATCGAAAATTAACACACAGAAAAAATAAAAATAATTATTAAATAAAATTGTTAAAAGTCGTAAATTTGTGTTTCTAAGAGCAATTTTTCTTTTTATAAATTTGGCAATTTATGTCTATCGATAACTTGTTATTTGACAAAACTAAAAAATAACATAGTGAAAAGAAAATGCTTAATTTCAATACAATTTAAACGAATTATGAATAAATTAAGTCCGTTTTTACTTCTAAGAAAATTAAATATCCCGCCAGAAAAGTAAATGTTCACCAGAAATGTTTTCTCGCCAACATAAGATAAAGATCATATCTAGAAAGAATCAACTCCAGTCGTAGCTCACGCAAGCAACCCAAGATTTCATCCACAGTGGTTGCGCACTGAGAACTGTCGTCACTCTAGTAATATAGGCACCCTACACAAAACCAAATGAAACGACGTAATACGTAAAAACATGTTTCATGTCGAATATGGTATGGAAATCATTCACTATTCGTTTACAGGGCTATATATATAAAAAAAAAAAAAAAAAAAAAAAAAAAAAAACTATATTATAGTGCGAAAATACTTGAAAATTGACGGAAGTGTACTTCAGGTTGTGGCGTGCGTTATTAATATAGGATTATATTTATGTGCACCATGTTATGTGTACATAACTTTTAAAAGATATACAGGGCTGCCAATATTTAAGCCACAACATTCTGTTTTATTGTTAGTGGAAGTGTTTTACTGTAGTATTTTACCATATGCCAGGAAAGCTGCTAAGGAATTGAAATTTATTTCTCATAGATGTATGGTAAATAATGTTTTTTTTTTTTTTAAGCTAACTATTCATCTCTTGGTTTTTTGTATATTTAGACGCTTTGAGGCTTCCTGAATACCTAAGTTAAGTTTTTAACGTTTGATCTTTGTGTTTGTTAAAGTAAATTAAAAACAAATAATTTCTTGCAATCCAAATGTTGAATTTTGAAATTAATGTGTTTGTTGCTAGAAAAGTTTGATCAAGATTGATAAGTTTTAAGGAATGTTGGTGTGAAAGTCGTCCGATTACTTTTAAAGGAGCTTTTGCATTTAATAACAGATTTGGATTCTATATAAATGTAGGTACAGTAATGAAACGGAAGCCTCACACAGAACTTGTCAAATAAAGCTGTTTATGAGCCTGATTTGAATTGTTTTAACATAGGGGTGCATAACAGTACTCGTTTTATCTAACGTTTTAATCTCCAATCTGTATTTATAGTATGAAATTTCAGGGTAAGAGAAAGTCGTGCAAGTGACACACGAGATAATCATGAAAAACGACAGTTTTTCGAGTGACGCAAGCGGAGGGACAATTGGGACGCTGCGAACTCATTTATACAGTTAGTTTGACATCAAAGAGATTTGTAAAAGCCGGCACAATATCTCAGCAAATAGGCGATATTTTGTTCTGATCTTTTGAAAATAGTCTTTTATCGTCGGTCTTAATCTATCCTGAAATTTTTACATATCAACATGCAGTGTGTTTTGAGATACGAAATCTCAATTTAAAGCCAAATGGGGAAAAATGACGGTGTAAGTTTGTAATGGTCTAAAAATATCTCTAAAACGGCACGAATGATTTTCTTCTAATTAATATATTTTGTTAATGGGATGTTTCTGAATCCAGTAACGTTTTCGATTTTACAGGAAAACTCCTGTTTTTTATATAATTTATTTTAAAAATGGAACTATATTACTCCGCCAATTGCATGCTTTTATTCGGCGAAAACGCCGTGATGTGGTTCTTACTTGCAAGGCTTGAGTTGGTCTCGTTGGTTGGTTGACTAACGTAAATGCTGTCAATGAATTATTTAAATTTTCATTTTTTTAACGCAAAAATACTTTATTACATTTTTTAAATATTTATCGTACATATACTAAGTCAAATTCACTTAAATATAATTTCTCTTCTGTTATGAAAAAAATATTTTTTGTTTCAAAATTTCATATTTAGACAAAAAAAAAAAAAAAAATATTTAGTTAATATTTTAAATAAGGAAGTATTTTTGTAATTTTAGATATTCCATTTTATCATAATAATGATGAATTTACAATTTTTTAAGGCGAAAAAATTTTAATCATTCATGAACATCGATTTTATAATAGCCCAGTGATTTGCGATTCCTGTTCATGTATTCTTCAGCACCAGGGATAGGAAAAAACAGCAAATAGATTTTTGGTGCCATCTTCAGTTTTTAATTTAAAACATACACTTTCGCACACACACATATATATATATATATATTAAATTAAAAATCTCTTTTTAAAATACAGTTAGAGTTTATTCATTTATTTACTTTTCAGACTTTAAAATGATACATATTTTAAATATTAATATAATCAAACTGTTTCTTTTAATTATTTAAAGCAATAATGGCTAGGGGATAAAACAGGGGATAAATAAACTGTATATTAGAAAAACATGAAAATAGAATTAAAATTCATGAAAAATGTGTCAAATAGCATTTATTGAAAAACACGTGAAAATAAATATATAATATATTACTTTAAAACCCATAATAATTTAATTAAAAAATATAATTCTTCTTTTTTTTAATTAATTAATTTTTGCATGAAAATTTTTATTTCATAAATATATTTACAATTACAATAAACAAATAACACTCCTTTAATGTTAAATAACTATTTCTACCTGTTTCTAAACAATTAAAAGTTTTTTTTAAGGAAAAAAACTTAAATATGTATGGATACGGTTTCAATATAAGCTACTAGATGGCGCCATCTAATAGCTTATATTAAAACCATATACATTCCTATATTTAATTCATTTTTCTTAAAGAAAAAGAAAAAAAACTTTTAATTGCTTAGAAACATGCAAAAATAATTATTTAAAATTAAAGGAGGGTTTTTTGTTTATTGTAGTTGCAAATATATTTATGAAATAGAATTTTACGCAGAAATTTCGTTTTTTTTTTTTTTTTTTTTTTAAGCTTAACTCGTATTTTCCGTAAATTTTTTCTCCAGATGATTTTATCTTATTTTTAAAAATATAGTAAAGCTTAATTTATATTTGTCTATTCCTCCCCCCCCGAAATATTTTTATGAAGTAATTTTTACCTGCACTTTTGATGAAAGTTTAAATTGTGAATATTGGAGCAGTATCTATACTTAGCCTCAAAAGGGGAAGAAAATTAATACATAAATTTCCATTTTTAGCATTTACTTGATTTTTTTTAATTGTTTAATTTGCATTTGTAATTCTCTAAAAAGAAACTTGGAAAATGTAAATATACGTAATTCTAACCTAAATTTGAAATTTCCCACTTATTTGCTCTCTTTTTTTCTTTCTTTCTTTTTTTTTTTTTTTTTTTTTTAAGAGTTTGAGAATCCCACTCAATATTTTTTTGTATTGCGAAGCTTCTCCATTTTGTTTCCAAGTGGCAGGCTACTTGAAAATTTGTTAGCATGATAACGTTTGAAATACTGATTTAATTCAAACTAAATTTGTAGTGTAGATTTATCTCAGAAATGTATTTGATATGTTCATTTGCCAACTTAACCACCCTCTTGTTTCCCTGTGCCAGCCCACTGAAAATTTCAACTTTACATTAGAAAGGTTCTATGAACCGATTTGATTAAAACTTCATATATGTATACATAGCCTTCATTTATAAATCCAACGAGTCCATTAATAAATTGTAGCTGCTATTTTGAAAAGAAAAAAAAGGGTGGCAACTTCATAAGAAAAGTTGAATCAGTTTACCTTCCCTAGGAGCCAGATGTACTTGTTTTAATTTTTTGATCAATAAACTCTAAAAAGTAATGATATCAGTACAAAAAACTCGTAACGGGTTAAAAGTTTGTGACGCCGCTACTTTATGGCAATAAGAATTTGAAATATAAATCTTAAAAATAATGATATCAAATTTTAAGTGACGCTTTGCAATTAGTTAAAATATACATAGATTTTCTTAATTGATAATTTACTTTTTTCTTTTATTTATATAATGCAAACGTAATATTTTTAACTTCAAGATTAGATAGATATATTAAAATATACTCACTTATGCTTTTTCATTCGCATTTCAAATTCAAAATAACAGTTTTAACCCTTTCAGTCGCAGTGTTCCCGCTGATGGAACACCTAATTTTAATTCTTACTTTTTTCTTTTATTTATATTTATAATGCAAACGTAATATTTTTAACTTCAAGATCAGATAGATATATTAAAATACACTCAATAACACTCAATAAAATACACTCAATTAAAATATACTGCAAAAATTTATTGCAATGATAAGTTTAATTGTATATTATGCGGTGTAATTTTTTTTTTTTTTCTTTTTAACTTAAAGGAAAATTTTCAAAATATTCTTTTATGTTTCCATAGCTGCCAATATTATAATTTATTCCGGAATACTTTTAGCCCCGCCTTTATTTCACACCACTTTTTTTATAGAAAAATTTCTCCAATATACAGGGTGTTTATAAAGTCCCGGACCCATTTTGATGTTTAATAACTCATAAAATAATGAAGATATAAACAAACTTAAGGCATTTATTGATGGAATAACTCATATATTTTCTTTTCAGGTTTGAATATCTTTACTTTTGTAAATATCGTCTCCGCGTGTGGTTAATTTCAGATAATTTCATTTTCCAGTCTAAATATCTGTGCTTTTCTAAATATCGCCTGTTTATTAATTGCATTTTTCTCTCTTTTGACTTTTTTTGACTCTTTGACTCTTTTGAAATCCCCCATGAATACCGTGAGGCACAAAGGGATTTCCCAAAGGTTAATGTGTGGTGTGGACTAATGCACGACCGAGTCATTGGGCCTTTCTTTTTACTTCCATTACCCTACTACCGTAGGTAATGGAAGTATTGTATTCGGTCTGAAAATTCGATATCGGGTTTTCACCTGATTTACACGTTTTAAGGTCCCCTGAGTCCAAAAAAGTTGTTTTTGGCAATTGGTCAGTGCGTATGTATGTGTGTGTGTGTGTGTATGTATGTGGAGAATCTTCTGGCTATTATAGCTCAGAAACTAATAAAGATAGAGCTACTAAACTTCAGAATTGAAATACGTCTGGTGTACAGGTGAAATTTCCAAATTTTGGTGAAAATTGAAAAACCAGAAGTGGGACATCGGAAAGCGGAAGTGGGACCGTAAGTCCGTATCTCAAAAACGGCTCTAACGATTTTCTTCAAACTTGCTATATAAACACTCTATTAGATGTCCTTTCGAATGATATAGTTGGTTAGTTCAGGAAAATTGATAGGCGTGCTGTATAAATAGCTCAATTTCAGGCCTCGCAAAGGCGTTCCTTTAAAAACGGTTGTACGGATTTTTTTCAAATTCGCCATTTTAACTCACTTTTAAATATGCTTTTGTATGTAATTGTTGTTTTCCTGTCAATAATTGGGTTTAACCGGAAGTGGGACCGTAAGTCCGTATCTCAAAAACGGCTCTAATGATTTTCTTCAAATTTGCTATATAAACACTCTATTAGATGTCCTTTCGAATGATATAGTTGGTTAGTTCAGGAAAATTGATAGGCGTCCTGTATAAATAGCTCAATTTCAAGTCTCCCAAGTCGTTCCTTTAAAAACAGCTGTACGAATTTTTTCTCTTATTTTTTAATCTCGCTATATGTAAGCTTCGTTTTATATGTCTTTATAAGTTTCTCTTACTGGAAAAATTTTAGGTTTCTACTTCTTTAGGTCACTTTTATGTTTTCTGATCACATTATCTCTCAAAAATGCATATAATATGTGTAATAGTGGGTAATGGAAGTCGTGTGGTTGTTTCACACCAGATTTTTTACAGAAAAGACGGTCTCATCAGTCGTATAATTAGACATGTTGGAAAACTTCGTATTTCCACAACTAGAAGAGCTTTAGCCACATGTCTTTTTGCAACAAGATGCTGCACCACCTCATTGGGGTACCATCGTTCGTAGTTCTTTGAATGACCATTTTCCAGGAAGATGGATTGGGCGAGGAGGTCCAATTCCTTGGCCACCCAGATCACCTGATATAACGCCGCTGGACTTTTTCCTTTAGGGATTTGTAAAGGACAATGTTTACAGGAGGAGAGTGTCGAACATTGATGACCTAAAACTCAGAATTACAACCGTAATAGGTTCTGTGGATGCCGACATGCATGCCGCTACCTGGCGTGAAATTGACTATCGACTTGATATTCTCCGTGCGACGAAGGGGGCACACGTGGAAGTTCATTGACAAGGGTCATCAAACTTTTTGAGTCTATCTAACCATTTATGTTATTAATTTTAATCTATCTTTATTATTTTATGAGTTATTAAACATCAAAATGGGTCCGGGACTTTATAAACATCCTGTATAACTTCGATAAAATATGGCAAAATTACTTTAAAAAAAATAAGTGGTACGAAATAAAGGTGGGGCTAAAAATACACCGGAATAAATTAAAATATTGGCAGCTATGTGTTTCTATTTAAAGTGTAAAACAACAGTGATATTACAACATTTTTTAATAGTTATTATCAAATGACTGGAAATGTAATATATATTTTATAAGAATAATTAGTTTACAGGACGACGCAAAATGATTCAGATACAATGTGTAATCATTGGACTGACTGGATATTTGGTACAAATATTTATGAGTTATATGGCATTAAAAGAGTTCCACAAAACAATTATAATGTATTTCCTTCAGCAGACAGCATATATTTTATATTCGTTTGGTCATTAGTACTATTATAGTCAAAAGAAAGAATTTAACATACATTGTCAAGATGCTTAAATATATGATTCATGTAGAAAATTACAATTATACTTAATATCGCACTTAATTTAATAATTTATACAGGGCTACAGAAAAGAATATGTATCGTGCATGATAATTATTTATTATGTATTTTACGATTGTAATGCTTATTTAAGGATATATATATGTATATATATACACATGACTGATAACAAGAGGGATTGAGGGGTGCAGCAAATCTCCCTCAAAAAAAATCACGTCATGTAGCGAATTTATATATATTATATCGATTAATCGATGTTTGCAAAGCTTTTATTTTTAATTTCAATAATTTGTTGGCATCTTCCTATTCTCCAGTTTGTGTAAACATTTTACATGTGGCTACTCTGCTTTTTTCTTGTTTTCTCTATGGATTCCTTGAGGAACTGATTTAATAATTTAATTAATTTCTCATTCAAAATGGTTTTGCTGCCTCGATCGGGGTTGGAACAATATAAATTGCTATGATTAGCTATATTGTTTTACGAAATCGATGAAGCTTTCATAGCTTTATGAAGTACATGCCCCCTGACGAGTTTATACTTCAAATTTTAAGCATTTTTTATCCAATTATTATTTCTGTGGTCCTTTATTTACTTTCTCCGTCATTATTTTATTATTTTCATTCATGTCGGCGTAAGTAATTTAAATTGTTTTGTCTCTTATTGGTTCTTAATCTGTATCGCAACATTTTTGTGTCAATCTTATATATAAGTTAAAAACAGTTCTATTTTTGTTGTGTTGGTATTGTTTTGTATCTATTAATTGCTAAATTTTAAGGTTAAATTTAATTACGAAATCTATTATATATACATATCAATTATTTAAAATAGTATGGAATAAATAAAAATGATCTACTCAATAATGAATGATTGAAATGGAACATTGAGGATCCTGACCTGCAGATCTGCTAATTATTTAAAAGAAATTGCCGAAAATTTATAACTTCATTTAGCATGGTTTTATTTTCACTTATATTTATTTTATTCATGTTTTATTTTTGTTTTCTTATTTATTTTCACCGAGAAAATTATAAAGTGAAAAAGTTACTATTTTTATTATATATATATTTATATATATATATTGTAATAAAGTTGAAGAATGCAAGAAAACAAAAAATGAAATCCTAACAATAACCAGTAATACTTTTAATAAACGTAAGAGAGAGAGAGATAGAGAGAGAGAGAGAGAGAAAAGACCAGTAATTCTTGAGTCTGAGCTTACATGGATTATTTTAAGAATAAGAAACCTGAATTTTTAAACTATTTAATACTTAAAAGTTTTATTTATTTATTTATTTATTTTTTCCTTTGTTTAGAGATTTACATTGCTCGATTTTTTTTTTCCTCTGATTTGTTTTTCAAAACGTATACATTTTTTTTTTTTTTTTTTTTCTTTTTTTGTGTCAGATTTTAAGAACAAATCAATTAGAAGATCATTAAAGCAAAGTTTATCTTTTATTTAGTTCTTATAATCAACAGTGTTGCTTAATTAAAAGCATTGAGATAAGAGATTTGCAAGTATATTAAAAAAAAAAAAATCTTTGATTTTTAATAGCATTTTTTATTAGTTTAGTGGGAAAAAAAAAATTAAATAAATTATTTAAACGTTTTGTATTCAGAGAAAATATATATATATATATATATCGAATAAGAACTATACTCTGATTAACAATGAGTTTCTTTTCTTTTCTTTTTTTTTTTTTTTTAAGAAAATAAAAAAGATTTTAAAAAAAAGTCTGGAGAATTTTGGAATTTTTTTTAAAGAAATAAACGGTAAAAAATTCTCACAAAAAAGTAATACAAAGAATTAAAGACAATGTATTTAACAGTTTTTTTTTTCTTTTCTTAATTCCAAGCAATAGGGAGAAAATGAACTAGTTATCAGATTAATTGTTTTTGTATGATAAAAATTTGATAAAATATGAGATTTCAGATATATATTTTGAGATATATAGACTTATAGATGTGCATGTATGTATATAATGAGACTGGGTTGAAATTAAAGGATCAAAATCTGAGAATTTAATGATGATGATAATAATAATATATACGACAAATAATAATAATAATAATAAATACGACAAATAATAATAATAATGTATACGTCTTAGAACTTCTAAGAGGTGTGAGGTACATCAAAACGACTTGGAATCATATAGCACTGAGGGGTCGGAAATTCTTTTCTGAAGTGGTGGTATACACAGAAACACGAGGAATAAAAACACATCACGTAAATGCTTATTCCTTTTAATGATGAACGTAAGTGAACAAAAAAAAAAAAAAAAAAAAAAAAAAAAAAAAGTGGGAACACATGTCAAATATAGTGTTCGAAATACCATCCTCCAACATCAGTGTGGTACTCATTGATTATAAAAATGAAGTAAATTCATTTCTAAAACGAATAATAACTTATATGGCGTCTTTTTTATTTCTGACGTTTCTATGTATATTCATACCTGCCAACATCCTAATTATTATTCCGTAGAGTTGTTAGTACCGTTCTTTTTTTTTTTTTTTTTTTTTTTTTTTTTCACACCAGAAAATTTGGAGAATAATAGTCTCCAAATGCAATTACGATTAAATTTAAATTTAAATAATAATAATAATAAAATCTAAAAAAATTACTGCTGTGAAAAAAAGGCGGGGCTAATATTAGTACGAAATATTAATTAGGATGATGATAGGTATGGTATATCATTGCACCCAGAAAGAATTTCCGACCCCGTATTGCTAAATGATATCGAGTACCCTCTAGAAGTTCTGAATCTTGGTATTGATTATATTAATGAATTGATATAACAAATTCATTTTTTTTTATTTATTTAATCCTTAGCCCTTTTAGTGTCGAAAGACGATAGACCGGCGTTCACAACATTTAAAGTGGCAACAGCAATCAACCATTTCGTATGCGGTGGTGTCTTACTTATTCCCAACACGAGAGAACTCTGTCTCAAAATAAATATATAAAACTTTATAAATGGTTTCAGTTCTTTGTACACGAAAAGATTTTTTTTTTCATGGATTTAACTTTTTATTATATTTTATAATAGTTAGTGCGGACACTATGCAGACGCTGGAGCAATAAGACACACATTTACACAAACATAAGCAATATAGCAGAGCTATGAGCAAACGATGATTTTTTCTGTTTTATGATGTTTTTTATTTACGTAATTCACATGATTTTCAGTAAATATGGAAGTACACTTGGCATTAATTTATTCTCCCTTTATTTCGTAAAATGCTCGTTTTAGAATTTTGTAAACATCATTCTTATTATTATTTTGTGAGCATTTTTTCCAAACCTTAGCGAATTCGTCAAATTGATTCGTCAATATTCGCATAGATACGAAACTTTTGGTCGGCACAAAAATGATTAAAACGTAATAAGCAAATTCAGAGGCGTTCATTGCAACATAAATTCTTGCGATTAGAGATTATAATAATAGCATGCATATAGTTTCACGGCATTTATTCACATGCAGGGCATTATAAATTACCAAAGAAAAATAATCTGATGTGTCACTCACACGACTTTCCCTTACCCTGAAATTTAATACAATAAATACAGGTTTGAGATTAAGAAGATAACGAGTACTGTTATGTAAATCTATATTAAAACAATTCAAATTAGGCTTCGGAATAGTTTTATATGATAATTAATTCTGTGGGTGGGGGGCTACCGCCCCCCTCAACACCCCGTTTCATTACTGCACTTGCATTTATAAAAAAAAATAAATCTGTAATTAAAGTTAAAAATTCACTTTAAAATAATCAGACAACTTTCACACACACAATTCCTCGAAACTTATCAGTCTTGAACAAGCATTTCCAGCAACAAACTTATGTTAACTTCAAAATGCAACTTTTGGATCTACTACAATTATTCGTTTTTAAATTGCTCTAAAAGAAACAGACAAAGATCAAGCGTTAAAAAACTTGACTTCAGTAATAGGAAACCTCAAAACGTGTAAATATACAAAAAACAAGCGATGAATATTTAGCTTAAAACATACATTATTTACCATATCTCTATGAGGAATTTATTTCAATTCCCAAACAGCTTTCCTGGAAATGGTAAAATATCATTAGCAAAGCACATCCACTAACAACAAATAATCTGATGTGCCACTCACACGACTTTCTCTTGCCCTGAAATTTAATACTATAAATACATTTTGGAGATTAAGAGGCAAGATAACGAGTACTGTCATGTAAACCAATGTTAAACAATTCAAATTAGACTTCGGAAGTATTTTATATGATAATTAATTATGTGTGAGGGGGGCTACCGCCTCCTCAACTCCCGTTTCATTAATGCACCTGCATTTATACAGAATTTAATTCTGTTATTAAAATTAAAAGTTTACTTTAAATTATACAGACAATTTTCATACGCAACATTCATTGAAACTTATCAATCTTGAACAAGCATTTCCAGCAACAAACTTATATTAACTTCCAAATACAATATTTGGATCTCCTAAAATTATTCGTTTTTAAGTTACTCTAAGAGACACAGATAAAGATCAAACGTTAAAAAACTTGACTACGGTAATCAGGAAGCCTCAAAACGTGTAAATATACAAAAAACAAGCGATGGATATTTAGCTTAAAACATACATTATTTACCATATCTCTATGAGGACTTTATCTCAATTCCCGAACAGCTTTCCTGGAAATGGTAAAATATTATTAGTAAAGCACATCCACTAACAACAAATAATTAGTGTGTTGTGACCACCACATAACTTTCTTCTATATTTTCCTATACGAATTCACTCAGAAAAAAAAAATTACTAAAATTATTATTTAAAAAAATTATCTTCCGTGATAATGCAGACGATTTCCATACACTGTAAAAATAGACTGTTAAAAGCACAGGAAAAATCTGGCAGCTAGGTTGCCAGTATTTCTCCGTCAAATATACAGGACAAAACTGTACTTTTAACAAAAAACCTGTTTGATTTACAGGATTCCTGTGTAAAATATATGTCAGTGATACAATGTTACGGTTTTAAACTGTATATTTGACGGAGAAATACTGGCACCCCAGCTGCCAGATTTTTCTTGTACTTTTAACAGCTTTTTTTTTTTTTTTTTTTTTTTTTTTTTGCAGCGTATTGGAGAAGTAGTTAAACACTAAATATTGAAAAAAAGTTGAATTTATTCCCAATACTACATTAAAAAAAATTTTTTTTTTTTTTTTGGTTAAAAATGAAAAAAAATTGATAACTTTAATTTAAATTATCGCAGATCGATGGTTCAACCATTCGTTTTAAAGGTATTGGCGAGCTCTTTTGAAAGATACCCATCATGAAAATTTACTCCCCTCGGGGGGGGCGACTTCCCCCCCCAGGTGGGAGGAGAGGCTCCTACATGCACAAAATTATTTTCCGAGCTGACTATCCTCTATTACAAAAAATATATAGTCGTTTCATTTGGTTTAGTGCAGTCTATAGATGTTAAACTCTACTTACCTGCAATTTCCCCCATAGACGTAATGCATTTGAATACTTTTGAGTGTCCCTGTACACGAACCATTTGCTTCATCTCAAATAAAAGCTTAGTGTAGCATCCCTATATGATACGCATGTAGAATATCGAGTTTGTAATTTCTGCTATTATTTGTTCTTAAGATATGTTGATAACAGACACACAGACAGACAGGCAGAGAGACAGACAGACACACACATAGATCATTCGCTAAAAACATGATTTTCGTGTTCAGGGGACCTCAGAACATGTAAATATAACAAAAACTCACTTTCGAAAATTGGACCCTAAAACAATACTTTCTCTACCGTAAGGGTAAGAGAAAGTAATAATAACTAGTGTGTTGTGGCCACCGCATGACTTTCTTCTATATTTCCCTATACAAATTCTCTCAGTAAAAATAATTTATTAAAATTATTATATTAAAAAACTATCTTCCTTGATAATGCAGACGATTTCCATATTAGAGAATTAATATAACAGTAAATATAAAAAAAAGTTGAATTTATTCTCAATATTACATTAAGGAAAAAAAAAAAATTTGGGGGGGGGGGGGGGGTTAAAAATGAAAAAAATCGATAGCTTTAATTTAAATTATGGGTTTTCGATGGTTCAACCATTCGTTTTAAAGGTATTGGCGAGCTCTTTTGAAAAATATCCATGATGAAAATTTACTTCCCTCCCATGGGGGAAGTAGAGGCTCCTGCATACACAATTTTTTTCCCAGTTGACTATCTCTATAATAAAAAATATATATTCATTTAGTTTAGTGCTGTCTATAGATGTTAAACTCTACTACTTACCTGCAATTTCCCCCATAGACGTAATGTATTTGAATACTTTTGAGTGTCTCTGTATACAAACCATTTGCTTCATCTTAACGAAAAGCTTAGTGTAGCATCCCTATATGATGCACATTTAGAATACCGAGTTTGAAATTTCTGCTACTATTTGTTCATGAGATATGCTAATTACAGACACACTGATAGACACGCACATACACTGACCATTTTCTAAAAACATTATTTTCTTATTCAGGGCACCTCAGAACATGTAAATATAACAAAATCTCACTTTCGAAAATTTGACCCTAAAACAATACTTTCTCTACCGTAAGGGTAAGAGAAAGCAAAAAAAATGTTTTGGAGTCCTATATGTCTTTTGAAGATTATATACAGACCACATGCTGCACCTAAGTGCAATCCTATAGTAATAATCCACGGCACAATCTGAAATATACTTCCATCAATTTTCAGCTATTGTCGCACTATAATCTAGTTCTTTTTTGTAGACCTGTAAGTGAACAGTGATTCACTTCCCTACCATGTTCTACATGAGGCATGTTTCTACGCATATAAAAGATATATATTCATTTCATTTAGTTTAGTGCAGTCTGTAGATGTTAAACTCTACTTACCTGCAATTTCCCCCATAGACGTAATGTACTTGAATTCTCTTGGGTGTCCCTGAACACGAACCATTAGCTTAATCTCAACGGAAAGCTTCGTGTAATATCCCTATGTCATACATAATTAGAATACCAAGTTTGGACTTTCTGCTACTATTTGTTCTTGAGATATGCTGATAACGGGCAGACACATAGACACACACATACATACAGAGAGACACAGACCAACCGCTATAAACATGATTTTCGGATTCAGGAGACCTCAAAACGTGTAAATATAACAAAAACTCACTTTCAAAAATTTGACCCTAAAACAATACTTTCTCTATCTTATGGGTAAGAGAAAATAAAAAACTGAAACGATATTTTAGGAGGCTAGTAATATACTACAAATTTTTCTATTATAAAGTACCTAGTTATTTTAAATAATTATGAAAATTACTTCACTTTTTGGCCACATTGTCTTGAAGTTATTTTGCGAAACCAATTTGTGCCGTTATTTTATCAAAAGTATTTATGATAAAATAACGTATTTTATGATAAATACTTTGTGTGGCCATATATTGATACCTTTTAAAGCAACATCATTCAAGTCTTTAGAAGTGTAGTCAAAATCTCAAAATATTAAAGGTTTTAGGTTCTTTGGAGTAAAGAAGTGCGGTCCGCATGTGGACCACACCTCACCAGTTTTGAAGTCTACATAAATACTCGAGATCCTTGGACTTCAAAGTGTTCTGATTTTTGGATGCTGGTATTTTTATTTCTAGAAATTTTATAAATATTTTGTGACAGTTTTCTAGACTGTAAAACACTAAAACTTTGTTTTTAACCTTTCGCTGCCATAAATACTACGGTAAGCCATGAAATGTTTGGTAAGTATGACAAATTAAATAAGGTGAAAATGTCTATCATTTATATCAGAAAAGTGAATGGGTCTACACGGGTAAATTGTTATCGTCCCCGTTTTGTGAATGGTTGAGTGAAATGGAGGATCCATCTTATTGTGAAAGAAAGCAGAAGGTTAACAGCGTAAAAATAGCAGCAGACCTTAATCAAAGTCTCTTAAAGAAAGTCTCTGTGCACAGGGCCTGATTATCCAAAAGGTTCAGGAAGCACAAGCTTCCCCTTTAAAATTTAAGAGGGGGGGCCCATAAGGATTAAAAACATGATCTTGAATTTTTTGTTTCATATTTTCACACTGAGATTGAATTTTTTCTGAGAAAGGTTACCTAAAACAAGACAAATCACTCACTATTTCGGGAAAAATCTATTATTTAACCAAATAAATCTGAATGTTCTTAATTAAAAAGTTGTATGATTTTATTGTTCTGTGTAGAAACCACCCAGACGTATGAAAAAAAAAATTAAATAAAAATAATAAACACACACTATTTTTTTGGTCCATAGCATTTTTATATTACAATATGTAACAGGAAAACAAGAATTTCCAAAATGAAAGGGGGCCCCGAAATGATGCTGAGCTTCCCCTAGCTTCAAAGCTTAATCGGGCCCTGTATGTGCACTGTTTGCCGTGGTATGCACTGTACATGTTGTAGGGACCAAAGAGATCAGTGAAAATACTGTCAGAAGCAAACAAAAATAAAGCATTTCAAACTTTTTCAGGTACACAGGGATTGAACGGAAAAAAAGTTTAAAAAAGTAACATAGTCAAATTTATCCCGTTTTAAGCCCCTGTATATGGTATTACTCATTTACATAATTACATTATTATACTCATCTACATAATGTGTGAGTTAGAGTTTAGCGGAAAAATTTCAAGCCTATTGAGCATTCGTGGAATGAATCTGAAAGAGCCATCCGACATCTAGATCCACAACTATACAATCTCACACCACTGGGAAATTCTGTTCTTTAACCATATTCAAAGATTCCACAAACAACCTCTAAACATCTTGTACAATTCATACTAAGAAAAATCCATCTTGTTGAAAAATTCAAGATTGTACAGTCGGTAACAAAAGTGCCCGAACACTAGTAAAAATTCCTATGTGAAAAAAATACACTTCATACGGTTTTGTTAAATAGATCCTTGTCGAATCCTTGTCTTAGTCAGCCTAAGAACAGGATTCGATAAGGATTTATTTAACAAAACCATATGAAGTGTACTTTTTTTTACATAGGAATTTTTGTTAGTGTTCGGACATTTTTGTTACCGACTGTATTAAAAACAAAAAGGTTGCCCAACGAGTTACTGACCGGGCGGTCATAATAAAATAACCGCTCAATGTATTTATACAACAAATATATATATATTAAAATAAATATATTTAAAAATGCTTACATTCCGGTAAAAAGCTCATACATAAGGATACCAATTGCCCAGAAATCCACAGCTCTATCGTGGCCTTTGTTCAATATTATTTCTGGTGCAACATATTCGGGCGTTCCACAAAATGTCCAGGTCTTTTTACCACTGCGCAATCGTGTGGCAAAGCCGAAATCTACCTACAAGAGAAATGAAGAAATGATAGTCTTATAAAATATGCTCATAAATCTATTCTTTTGTAAGATATTCTTTAACGTAATCCAAAATGGTTTTTTATAAACAATTTTTAATAAATAAAATTACTTTTTTATATTACGTAAAACACTTGCGTATTTGCTGACAATTTTTTACGTCCGTTTGTAGATTTATTTTAGTTCCTTATAATTTTATTGAAGACATGAATCAAATTACTTTTGATTTTATAATTCTAATACATATAATATAAATAAGAATTTATATTAAAGTTTGCAAACAATTTTTGCCTCCCCTGTATATAAAAATACTGAAGTCGGATGGTACTTTTAACTTTGAGAAACTTGTAATTGATTTGAGTAATCATCTGCGTATATTTATACATTATTCATATTTTAATATTCTGCAATGAAAACATTGCACCGAAAAATTTTAAATTGAAAGAATATTTTAGCTATTTATCAGTAAACGAAAGTAGAAATACATTACTCTTTTTTAATTTATCAATTGCTGAAAAATTTAAAGCGACCAATTTTTACTCTTTTAAAAGGATTGGGGTCTTACAAAATTTACATAATAAAATTTACATAACATGTCCATAACAAAATTTACAACCTTAGGGGTCAAGTTTAAAATAAATATGAAATAAAATTAACTTATTTTCAAATATTCAGTAAAGTTTCAAATAGAAGAAAACCATTGTTTTTAACACAGAACATATGTTAGGTATTTGCTTTTACATACCCTGGTGTGCAAACATTTAGCAAAGCAAATAATATTTTGTTCTAAATCTCCACGAAATAGCGGAAGGCATGAAAATTGGAATGAAGAAAAGTTAAAAAAAAAAAAAACATACTGGTACAAAAAAGAAAAAAAAAACCGCAGACAGTATGGAACCAAACAAATAAACAAAAGGTAATAAAAAGAGTAGATAAAAATGATTGTATGACTGTTTATGAAGGCAAGGTACAACTACCATATGTGCTTCAGTAGGGAGTATGACCATCCAAAGTAACCGTGCTGTTAATTTAATAATTATTTGGTATTGTCTCTCCATACTCAACAAAATATTTTTCAACAGCTAATGAGGTAAGAAGGACCAATCCTTAACGAGTATCTATTTAATCTGACGACTTTTCTCCAAATAATATAGTATAATCAAAAACATTTTCTGAAAGTGCATCACACACATGTTCTTTGGAATTTATTTTAAAGGGATATGTCGGCTAATCAGTTCTGATATTCTAGCTTTAAAGAGAACCTCAATGGCAAGAGTAAGGCTTGCCCTAGTATTATCTTTCATAAAAATGAAATTTGGACGAATGGTACTTTGGAACCATCTGGACTGGATATTAGAGTAGACCGCGAACTACTAATCTTTTTGTTTCCGAACATCACATCTCCACCATTCCACCAATTCATTCGCCAAACCAATTTTTCTACCGCCAAATCGACATTCTACTTCCACCAAAGCAAGTTTCCTCCACCTTTGTTATCGCTGTTTTATATTTCAATTAGGTGTATATTAAACACAAACCACAACCTACACTAGCTGAAATGAAAAGCAAGTAATCTAATCCTTGTTGTTGATTGAAAGCTGTTCTGTTTGACTTTCCTTTGGAGTTTTGATGGTAAGAGTAACAAACCTTCTTAAACATGCAAAATCCTAAGAACCAGTTGCCAAGAAAGCGATTATCGCCAAAAGAAGGCGCAAAAACCGCACTGATGCACTGTTAAAAAAAAAAAAAAAAACACGTAAATTTACGTGCCTTCGCCCGTTTAATTTTTTCGATCACGACCGTTTTTTAACCTATAAAACGGGCAGACCCGTATTTTCTAATACGACTTGATATTTTTCGCTACACCAGAAGATTCTCAGCAGTCTTTTACCACTTTTTTTTTTTTTTTTTTTTTTACAGTAAACTTCATTAATCGTTTGTAGTACACATCTTCGAAGGAATAATACAAAAATTCATTTATATATAAAGTGGTATTCAAAATGAGAAATTACGAGCAAAACGTTAATTAAAGGGTATTTGGCGGAAACTTTTGCTAACGAGCAAAAACCCGTAAATTTTGCTGCATTTATTTTATAGTGTGTTCGCGGTATTTTTCGCCGTAGCTAGTATAGGAAATTCGTTCTCTACTTCTATCACTATTCGATGCTTTAAACAGACGCATCTAGAAAAAGAATATTTATTGAAAAAAATAATCGTTGGTAACTATTTCTTCTGAAGTTCTTTCCCCACTCTTCAAATTATTTTTCAAGATGAACGTGCCATAACTAACATAGCGATGACTTTTCACGATGTTCGTGGCATTAAACCGTGTAACTATCACTTTCTATATGGAATAGCGTTTTGTATCACTAGTATCACTGAAAACAATCTTATTTATGAACAGAAAATGATTTCAATAATGAGATTCTCAGTCTTTGTGATTTATTATACCAGTCTAAATACATATGGCAGTAACATTAGGGGGCAACGTTATGTCGAAGGGAGAATAGTTATTTATAAAGGCTTCTGGTTAGAGTGAATCACGATATTTGTCGTCACTCTGCCGTACGCAGCTACTGCTTAGTGTTACAGTCGATGGGAATCGATCACCTTTCGATTGTAGGACGGTATATCATACGTCCATCGGCGTTGACTTTCTTGACCAATTATCAACATAATGTAGAATCTCGTACATAGCGCTCCCACAAAACGCGATTTAGTATAACGCGACGAAAAATCTGCGACTATTACTCATACAACGCGATAAAGAGTCTCGTATAACGCGTCGAATAAAGGAAGCACGTGACATCTTTTCTACTTTCAACCTGTTCAAGGTTACTTACTTTTTCACTGCAGATAAGGATTGCCCCGTTACTATGCCAACACCCGACGCTTTTGGTCTCATTGCAGAATGAAATCGTCTGCTCAATGTATGTCTCCTACAACGCGATTTCCTATTACGCGGAACGTATCCCACCACGTTATACGAGAATCTACTGTATTTATTTACATTTGAATCTGAAATTTAGAAGGCACCAATCAGGATAAAATTAGCGACGAAAAAAAGATTATCAAAAAATTGTACTCATAATTTGTGAGGTTCTGCTCTCGAAACTGGTAGATAGTTAGTCCCGTGTTCGATACCATGTTTGTCGACCTAGCTGGTTAGAGATTTTATGACTTTCTTCAAAACTCGCGTAAATATAAGCTGGGACCATTTTAGAAATACATTGATGGAGGGTATAATACCCAGGTCTAAAATCTTTGTGCAGTCAACCAGCCTTTATCAATAAACCAAAAAATATTCTCGACTTATAGGAAAACGCATACGCGTATGTCCTGGTATCTCAAATGAAAGACATAAGAACGTACGCAGGTACAGTGTTGTACTTAAAGTTTTTATTGATAGGAAAGTATTCGGATTTGTACATTGTTATTAGCAGATTTCACTGTATTTCGTTTGTGAGATACCGTAGTACATCTAAATATCTAAAGATCTACATGTAAGTTTTAAACAATTCTAAGCAAAATATTCAAATTATTGTTTAATGTATTACCAGTTTTACGTATCCTTTATTATCAAGCATTAGATTTTCAGGTTTTAAGTCTCTGTAGATGAAATTTTTGGAATGCAAATATTCTAATGCTTCTACAACACATGCTGTATAAAAACGGGTGGTCGGATCATCAAACTGGTGTCTGAAAAACATACGCATATTGAAAATAACAATTATAACAAAAAAAATATATGATAAATTGTATAATAAAAGAGTGTCGCATTCAGATAATTATACTTACCTATCTCTTAAATACGTCCACACTTCTCCTCCTAAACAAGCTTCCATTAACATATATACATATTTCTTATCTTTAAAAGTCTTGTATAATCTAAAAGGCATAAATTTTTGCTTTGTAAAGTATAATCTATCTAAAATTTTATATTATATAAATTTTTATTATTCAAAGTTTTTATTATTATTATTATTAACTTTTTACAATTGTTTTCTATGCCTGATCAGGCATTTCTTAAACATTTTAAAATGTTCAAAAAAAAAAATTATATATATATACATATAAAATATACAAGAATAGAGATTAAAACACTATATTTCATAAAAGCACGTAGTACTAACTATCTTTTGAAATTTATCTTGTACAAAATAATAAAATATTAATATTTAGTAATACAGAAGTGTTAAATATTTTTAAAATATTATAGGATGCAACAAAGAAGTATATCATTTAAAATACTATAGTCTTAAGTACATAAGTATTTAAATTGTTGCATTTGAAAATGCCGAAACAGTATTGTTGAATAGCGTTTTTTTTTTTTTTTTTTTTTTTAATGACATCTTACACTTTTTTGTCAAAAAATGTTACGCATACATAAAAAAATTACTAGCACTATCTTTTATAGCTATCTAGTACCAACGTTGCAAAATATTAACAGTTATTAATGTAACTTAACATAAATGTTAAATATTTTAAAAGCAGTACTATAGCATCCAAAAAAAAAATAAGCGAAATCATTTAAAATACAGTTCCCGCCGCTTATTAAAATCACATTCGTTCTGAGCCAAAGTGATTTTATCAAGCGGCTGATTTTTATATCCGGCGAAAGTTCCTGCACTTATAAGGAAAAGACATTACTTCCCTGAATTTGGAAAGAAACTTCAAAAGGAAAGGAAAACTGGAATTGGTAAACAATATTAATTAATTTTTGATAGATAATTAATTAATTGTTCCTTCGATATAAGTAAATTAAACGCATTTCAAGTTCCCATGCGTTTTCCTTTGAGGAAAAACACCATTTACTTTACCAAAAGTTCACACTGTTCTTATACATTTAAAATTTTTCCTTTTAAACCTCGTGAATTGTAGTAATTTCAAAATAAGAACTAGAAATTGCCTTTTAATACTTAGAAATAAAAAATATATGTATCATTTCAAATCAAATTTGTGACTTGAAATTATTACGAAGATAAGTTATGGGACGTGTTTAATTTGTAACTGTATGATGCTGCACGTGTAAAATCTTCAACAATGAGCGATAACGGAGGGTTTCTTGCGCTTTAATTTTTTTTTATATTAAAAAAAAAAAAAAAAATCACAATGTAAATAAAAAATTTTTTTAGTGTGCAGAAATGATATTTTTGGCTGCTCAGGAGATATTTTTGAGTTTATTAACCGGCTATGCCGATTTGATTAAGCGGCGGCTTTAAAAGTAGTTTGCATTGATTTGATTCCGGTCCTGGCAGTTTGATCAGATTAAGCGGCTGATTTTATTAACCAGTGAATTTATTAAGCGGCGGTTACTGCAATCTATGATACATCATCTATAAATATAAATAAGTATTTAAAATAAGAATAATGTTACAGTAAAATGAAGCGTAATACTATTTTTGAATAACTATTATTAAAATCTTTATAAGCGAATACCATAATTTTATGGTGATTGCATTTACTGGTAATTTACTGATGAAGAAAAATTTGTTTGTTGTGATATCATACACTTTTATTCGAAAAAGTGACGGAACTAAAACAAAACTTGGATTTTTTAAAAATGGATCAAAATGTTTATTTGACGAACATAGTCTATGGAAATTTAGATCAGCAGATGTAATATAACACATATGAGGGATTTCTTTCTTTCTTTTTTTTTTTTTTTTTTTTTTTTTTTGACTTTGGACATAAAAATTCTGAAATATTTTTTAGTCTATAATAAAAGGTTTTGAGTTTGATAAAAACTTTCATCTATGT
The DNA here is from genome assembly GCA_963930645.1 of Salticus scenicus. NCBI lineage: Eukaryota > Metazoa > Arthropoda > Arachnida > Araneae > Salticidae > Salticus > Salticus scenicus. The sequence continues at coordinate 19,803,529 of OZ005649.1, forward strand.
AATGGTGTCATTTTTTGCAAAATGTGCGAATTCACACTATAACTCAATCATTAATAATTTTTAACTCGAATTTTCTAATACAACTCAGGATATATAACATACTTGGAAAAAATTAAAATTTATTCCGGAGTACACATAGTTCCCGGTTTTTTTTTTTTTTTTTTTTTTTTTTTTTCTTCTTTCTTTCTTTTCTTTTCTTTTTTTCTTTCTTTTTTTTTTCTTTTTTTTTTTTTTTACACGATTTTGCTTGTAGAGAAATTTACACCGTTACATAAGTACGATAAAGAAAAAATTCTTTAAAATCAATAGTATGAAAGAAGGGTGGGTACTAGCGATACTTCAGAACAAATTTTATATGTTAAAAATATAATTGCCAATTTTTACAATTTAAAAAAAAGGATAATCACCTTGATACTTTTAGAGAAACTTCTTATATTAATTTTCGGAGATTTAAGATCTCGAATCTCACTCTCTTAAAATTCTGGTGTAACGATTTCCAGAAAATAGGGAAAATGTAACAGCAATGGTTACCAAGTATGTACATAAGAGAGAGGGAGAATTCATGAAATCATTACTAAAAAGTATAATCTATTATAATCTGAAGTTAGACCCAGCATTAAAAAGAAAAATAAAGTGTAATGAACATTATTTATTATTTCTATATGTATATCTTTATATATATATTTCTTTTGTGCGTGTGTATGTCACTGAACTGCTCCTAAACGGCTGGACCGAGCTTAATGAAATTTTTTGTGTGTCTTCAGGTGGATTCGAGAATGGTTTAGATTTACAATTCAGTTCAATCGGATAATTGGATCAAAAGATATTAAATAAAAACTCCATTTTAACTTTAAAATGATTAAAAAGAAAAATATATTTGATGCCAAAATAAACAAAATTCACGTTTATTTATTTTTTTTTCCGGAAATAAAATATTTTTAATTTCGCGTGATAAACAATAAAACTTAGAAAAAAAAATAATAATATACTATGAAAATAATCGCGTGTAAATAAATATTTTCATAGAGATACTTGGTATTAGCTTAAAATTTTTATTTAATTTAGTAGTATTTTTCTTTTCTACAGTAAAACAAAATTTTCGTTTTAATTGATACTTTATATGTAACTTATAAAGGTTCTCTTATGTTTTCACCTTAATTGTAAATAGTAATAATTTCGAATTTATTAGAATTTTTTATTTTTATTTTGTAATATCATAAAACAGTTTTTCTTTCTTTCTTTTTTTTTTTTTTTTTTTTTTTTTTTGTATGGAACAGCTTTAGTTTGGAAAAATTTGAAATTTGGCACCGAAGTAGTACGGACATTTCTCACCAAGATCGTCAGTTACGCAATTGAGATAGCCATGTTAATTCATCGCAAAAAGGGCCAAAAATATTTAAAGTCGACAAGGGGGGGGGGTAGGTCTATACTAAAGCTGTGCCTTTGTATTTATCTTTATGTATATATTTCTTTTGTGCGTGTGTATGTCACTGAACTCCTCCTAAACGGCTGGACCGAGTTTAATGAAATTTTTTGTGTGTCTTCAGGTGGATTCGAAAATGGTTTAGATTTACAATTCAGTCAAATTTAAATTGTTCATTTAATTAATTTATCACTTATAAATTGTTGTTGATTTTGGAATGTTTCACATTGGATCCGGCAGACTGCGCTACGATCGTAGTATCGAATATTCAATAATACGCAAGCAAAGTGATGACGTCACTGGCCGTCCGTGGATGCAAGAAAAATATTTCCTATGTTAATCGCCCATTGGATTTTTTGTAAAAAATTACAAAATATCGAGGAAAATTATTTCCCGATTTTAATCCCCATATTTGGGTATAGATATGTATTAGTTATCATGTGCATGCGTTAGATTGAGTTGTTTTTGCTGTAAAATTGATAAAATTTGAATTTTTAATCTCAAAACTCTGTCATCCTTGGCGGAAAAAAAATATCGCCATATCATCTAGCGAACATATTTAATTTCTTTCAAAAATAATGGTTATTTCAACAACTTATATTAAGAGAGTAATGAATAATATGAAACAATTTCGTACAATACATATTACGAAAATATACATCTGGCATGTATATTTTCGTATTACGTTTTTGATCGCCAAATACAAAAAACGCCAAGGAAGACAGAGTTTTGAAATTTAAAATTAAAATTTTGTCAATTTGAGAGCAAAATAACTCAATCTAACACATGCATACGATAACTAATACATATCTATACCCAAGTACGGGGATTAAAATCGAGAAATAATTTTCCTCGATTTTTAATGATTTTTTATAAAAAATTCAATGGGAGATTAACATAGGAAATCTTTTTCTTGCATCCACTGACGGTCAGTGACGTCATACTTCGCTTGCGTATATTCTATTGTAATTCCAGTTTGTCCCGACAGTTGGTGCTGCGATCAAATTCAGGAAAATATTTTGTAACTTCGTGTTATTATTGTTATACAAAAAATTGTGTCCTATTTTAAATATTACATCAAGATGTAATTAGTGTTTGAAGAGGTTTGAAGTGTGCATAAAAAACTATAGATTTTGCAAATGTAGTGCGGAATTGGAGTGAGTATTTTATATAATTTTCTATCAAATTTACACGCGCGTTGATTAACAACCACCCTAACCTACAAATTTATTTGTGTAGCTAATTTATTATATTTTATTTATTTATATTTTGTATGGAACACTTTTAGTATCTGATCCCTTTGGCAAAATTTGAAATTTAGCACCGAAGTAGCACGGACGCTTCTCACCAAGATCTTTAGTTCCATAATTGAGATAGCCATTTCAATTCATCGCAAAAATGGCTTAAAATATTTAAAGTCACCAAAGGGGTCCCATACTTTTGTGCGTGTGTATGTCTCTGATATTTTATTTATTTATTTTTTGTATGGAAAATTTGGCACTGAGGTAGCTCGGACGCTTCTCGCCAAGATCTTTAGTTCCACAATTGAGATAGCCATTTCAATTCATCGCAAAAATGGCTTAAAATATTTAAAGTCACCAATGGGGGTCCCATACTTTTGTGCGTGTGTATGTCACTGATATTTTATTTATTTATTTTTTGTATGGAACACCTTTAGTATCGGATCCCTTTGGCAAAATTTGAAATTTGGCACCGAAGTAGCTCGGACGCTTCTCGCCAAGATCTTTAGATCCACAATTGAGATAGCCATTTCAATTCATCGCAAAAATGGCCTAAAATATTTAAAGTCATCAAAGCGGTCCTAATTTGTGGCTTAGATTTAGAAAATCCGTGCTTTTCTCACGGCCAATTATATGTTGCGTGTTCCAGGGTTGGAAAATCTTCGAATTTGTTTGTGTATACTCCTCAAGGATTAACCAAAAATATTGAAAATCCAATGGCATTACGATAAATTAAGTTTTTGTAGATTAAAAAAATATACCTGTTATAAAATAAATTGAGTTTCAAGTTTTTCACCTTTAATTAAAACGAGTTTAAGTTTTTATTTAATACGAACTCTACATTTCACTTCGCTCATACTATACACATACTCACATGCATCGATTGATGGAATTGTGATAAATGTACATGTAATGATGTTAGATATTGTAATAACTTTTTGATAAAAATTTTCATCAAATCGGTCCAGATTGTTACAGCTTATTCAAAAAAGACGGAATTTTCATGTGAAATTCGTTGCTATCAGAGATTCTCTCATAAATTGAAATATTTGCCGTATGAAATAAAATTTTGTGCTGTTCGACATTCAGCGGAGGTTTTAAATAACAAGTAGCAAGAAGCAAGTAGCGAAAATTTCGGTAATTATGTCTTTTACGTTATAATCGGAATTCACAGTCACCGTTCACAGCGCTCCATACCTGTTTCACTTATATACCACATCCTTACACACTTACAATAAGTTAGTTATTTTTTTCTAGCAAAATATTCTCTAGAAATAATTTAAATGACAAAACAACGTTTGTCGGGTCAGCTAGTATATATATATTATTTCGTAGTATTCTGCATATTTCCTTAAAGGCACTAAAAAGAATTAAATAATTTTTTTTTTCCTTTAATAAATATAAATATAAAGTAATTTACTATGTCAAAAAAGTTCTGTAATTATAGTACTGAAAAATCCCTGAAATAATTTCCTTGGTAAATGAAACAACGTTTCTTCAAAAAGAAAAAAATATATATTAAAAAGTAATAACATTTACTAGTTTGTCTTTTAGATAAATATCTATTTGCACAATAGTATGTTTGTTGGTGTGATGTTGAAAAATTCTTCAATATAAAAATAAATAAAAACATTAATAAGTAAATAAGTAAATAAATTTCCGAAATGAAAAAATATTTTAATAAATAAATAAATAGTAACAGGCAAACTTGGATTTTTATTTATAAAATGTATCCCCAAAAATTTTTAAGTATAAAATAAAAATATGTTATGAAAAAAATATGATATTTCTATAATGCAGTATAATTTTACTAGTGATAAAATAATAATTTTTAAAACAAAGTATACAAAAAATATATATAGATAAAATAAATGTAATGCTAAATAGTTTCGTTAATTTGCATTTATTCCCGATATATTGAGAAGAAGCATAAAAATAAAGCAAGTCGTTAAAGCCACCGAGATAAATAAATTAGAGTACTGATTCAATTGATAAAGGATTAGCTTCCGTAGGTAGATGTAGGTAATAAGCAAATTCTGTTAGCAGTTTCCCTATAGCATAATACGGGCTATGGCTGCCGTCGACGATAAGTGAGTACTTTCAAATTAAACGCGATGTGATCTATTTGGATAAAAAAAAAAGTACTGGCATATACGTTAAAAAGTTTTACAGACCTACATATAAATTTATGTCTACAAGCCATCATAACATTTTTCTCATTCGTAACGTGATGCTGCTGCTCCATAGATACAATTTGAGCTTTCTTCAAACACTTCAGGGCAAAAGCTTTATCTCTGTCCTTTGACCAACAGACCTAGAGAAATGAGAAATACTTAAAGCAATGTATATAACTTAGACACCATTAATTACCATCAATAATTACTCAAACTATTTTCATCATGACAAAATTTAAAAGTATAAATTCATAATTAAAAAATATATATATACCGTAAAAACCGGTGTATGAGCCGCAGTCAGTACTGTCAAACTGCGGGAATTTTTTAACCAATAGTCATCAATAATTTTTAAGAGTGATATTTCATTCATGTAATAGGCGACTACTCTTCGAAGTGATTAGACAAACGCTATAATTGAATTTTACTGGTGGCTACAGAATAAAGCACCGAGTGCGGACCATACGCCGGTTTTTACGGTATATAAGTTTTTCAAATATATAAATGAACTATATAAAAAGAAATAGAGTTTTCAATTCTTTCAATTAAGAAAAAAAATCAAGAATATTTAAGAACAAGTAGTTACATTTTAAGTTTAAAATTTAATCCCTTTTCAATAGTTTGTCACCTACTAAACATGTTTTCGAAAATTATTTATGATATTTTTAACCTGCTTACAATCTGCATATATTTTCTATACTGTTAAAAATTTATGTAAATTTAATGTAATTGTTTATCCAGAGTCTCTGTAAACTCAGTTAAAAATGAATAATCGAGATTTTCAATCTTTATTCTGTATTTTTACCTAATTTTATTATTTAATTTTTTAATTAAATTAAAAATGACTGTTTGCACTTTAGAAAAAGCATTCTAAGTCCGAGATATATTCTCACCAATAATTATTTAAATTAATATTAGTTATAAAATTAATGCGTAAAATAAGTTTTTTAACATCTCCGTTTAATTTTCTCTGTAAATTTACGTAAGACTTAAGATAATAGATTACATAGAGTTTTCTGTTGAAATTTTTAACAGTGTAGAAAAGTGCAAGATTACTCGAAGCTTTTTTTTTTTTTTTTTTTTTTTTTTTGTACAACAATTTTAAATGTTGCAACTTTAATTTTAAAGTAAAAGTTAAAAAAAAAAGTTATAAAGTTATTTTTTGAAAAGTGTAAATGCAACGTGTGAGTAAAATATTGTCTTGGTAATATCAAAACCATAAATCTAAATTTTGAAGAAAATTTCATAAATTTTCATAAAAGTTACGCCAGTTTTGACTTCTTGAAATACATGCAACGTTCATTCTTTTTTAGCTTTATTATTATACTAATAAATATAGTCAGCTTATGGGAAAAATACTTTTTTTCCTTATAAAGACTGAAAAAGCTATATGTTTAATATATATACTAGGACAAAATACAAAGTTTAGTTCCGAAATAAAAAAAATGAATGTGCCTGCAGAAATTTTATATAAAAGTTAAATATTTGCTTTTTAACATAAAAATATTCAAAGCTTGAATAAATAATATATCATTATAAAGCTGAATTTAAATGCAAGATGATAAACTAAGAATATACCTTAGTTTAATAAATTGTGGGCTTTTTAAGATCTCAATTATTTTCTAATAAATGTTTAATGCTCTAAGCATAATAATTTGATGAAATCTCCTTTCAGAATTCTTTTAACAAGAAATTTTAATGATCATTAAAACATCTTTTTGAAAAATATTCTTTTAACGTACTTTTTAGGCTCCATCTATTTATTATTGAAAGCTAAAAATAATGATATTTCAGATAATAAACAGATCCACTATAATAACTTCTGCATGGTAATTTCTCTTTTACTTTTTTTACAGAAATATTTGGTGAATTTAAATTTACTTTCTCTTAACCATATACAGAAGAGCAAGAATGAAGCTTTCAGTAGATTTTTTTTTTAAATACAGAGGCTGTTCGCACAATTTTTAGACGATTTTGATGGAGTGTACTGAAACAATTTCACTCATATTTCGTGTTTTACTTGTTCAGTTTGATAGCCCTTGTTCTTAACTATCATTCTACACCGTAATTTCTATGATAATAATGCTTTTTATAATATCGGAAGAGGTATATTTTTCTACTCCTCTTGAACGGCTTTCCAAAGTCCACAAAGCGTTGTAGGTCGGTGTTTGGATAATGCTGATTTTAAGAGTCGAAAAACACAAAAATCCAACACTGATACATCAGGAGATTTAGCAGGAATATCAGTGAAGGGTATGGTTTTAATTCCCGTTTTTTGTTCCATTTTTTTCTAGAAAAGCAATTGCGGATTGTGACGTGTGGCTGCTTGTTTTTTCTTGATACAGTTCAACCGATTGATAGTATTGTGGATAAAGATCTGGATTTTCATTTTAAAAAATTGGAATTAAAATATGTTCTTGATAGTATTTAGAGCTGATTTTGACATTTTTGTCACATTTCTTTTGCTTTTATCTTGCGCTTGTATGAAAAACCAGTTGCAATCATAAATCCTTTAGAAAAACTCTCTTTTGATGCTTTGAGCCATGTAGCAAATTTTTTTCTCCACTTTTGTGATAATAAATTGACCTTTTTTTATTGCAACCACTTAAATAGACCCAAGATTCATCTGTTGTTGCAACATTTTTCCATTTTTCTCTTGATAAATGCTTTTCATAAAGATTTCATTAAAAACTATCTTTGGAAAGAGCGGAAACCTATCCTTCCATCCACTGCCATTTTAAAAGCGCATTTTTGCATCTAAACAAAAAAATCTAAATATCAGAAGATATATAAAACTTCCAAAAATATAACTGTGTGAAAATAAAATTCTCCATGCGAACGATTTTTTTTTACTGCGAAATAAAATCGTCTAAAAAATGTGCGAACAGCCTCTGTATGAGTCAACAGAATATTTACACGTATTAAGGTTCCTTGAATCCTAAAATTTTCTTTTAGTGGGTGATAGATTTCTATGTCTGTCTGCGAGTTTGTCATGAGCATAATGCAAGAACAAATATTAATAAAAAAAATCCAAATTTGGTATTTTAGATGTTTATCTTTTGGGTTGCTACTTGAAACTATGTAATGAAATCGGAAAAATAGCTCGTGTAGAGGAACATTTAAAAATATTTAAATATTTAAATACTTAATACTTATGACAGAAACTTCTTGTTGGTACTTTTTATACTTTCCAGACTGCGTCAAACAAAGTAAAACAACAACAACAACAATATATATACATGAAGTATCCTTTTCCCCATTGCCTGGCTTTCCCGCAACGCAGAGTCCAAGCGGATGATCACCTGACAGTAGCGACTATAGTTAGCGACTAGCGTCTCGCCGCAGCGCCGGCTCCCTACAAAAATACTAACTGAGCATGCGTACAGACTTGGATTTTTGGAAGTTGTTGGATTCGAGCAAGTTAAACAGAGTTTGGCGAGGCACCACCCTTTTAGCACATTTTCTTAATTTATATGTATTCCTTTAATACAAAAATGTTTCAAATGACAAAACATCCCCACTCCTAAATATTTCTAATTATTATTATTTTTTTTTAAACAGTAACTTCATTTTTAGGAAAATTAATAGATAATTAAAAAAATACAAAACAAAAAAACTGCCATTTCCTTGAAATATCGTCAATACAGATTTAAATTTATTGCATTTTCTTTCTTTCATTTTTTTTTTTTTTTTTTAATCTCTCATTTATTTATTTATTTTTTTTTTGCTTAGCATTAAAGAAAAAAAAAAAAAAAAACTTGGATTATATTACAAATTTAAAATATGTAAAATATTTATTTTTATGTTTAAATAAAAAGCAAAAATTATTTTATTTAAATTTTAATTATTATATAAACTTGTTTAAATTTGTTAAATGCGTTATTTAAATTACTTTTTTTTTTTAAATTCCTTTAATGCAAAGCATTTCAAATGACAGAAAGACTTCCCCCCTCCCTAAATATTTCTTTCCATATTTTATTATAATGACTGCAATTTATGAATTAATAGACTACAAAGATAATTTAAAAAATAGACCAGGTAAAATGTTTTATTAAAAAAATAACACCTTTTTTTTTAAGAAAAGATAATAGATAATTAAAAGAAAAAAAATCTTTAAAAACGAAACAGCCATTTTCTTAAAATATCCTCAATACAAATTTAAATTTATTGCATTTATTTGTTATTTTTTATCTATTAAACAGTTTATTTTATTTTACTCAGCTTAAGAAAAAAAAAAAAGTGGATTACAATAAAAATTTATAATAGAATTTTTTTAATATATAAAATATTTATTTTCATGTTTAAATAGTAAACAAAAATTATTTCATTTAAATTTTAATTATTATTTAAACTTGTTTAAATTTGTTAAATATATTTCTTTTTAAAATTCCTTTAATGCTAAGATGTTTCAAATGACAACCCCCCCCCCCTCCTCCTAAATATTTCTTTCCATATTTTATTAAAATAACTTTAACTTATGAATTAATACACTACATTGAAAATTGTTTTTTTTATTTAATACTAGTTCCTGCGAAGATTAAAAAAAAATAAAATAAAAATAAATATTTTTATGAGAGTTATTTAAGTTAATTAATGTGAAGAAAATAAGAAAACTCCTCAAATTGTAAAAGCATTCAACAATTATTTCAATTTAATAAAGCATGACCCACCATCAGACAAAAAAAAAAAAAAAAAAAAAAAAAAAAAAAAAAAAAACAGGCAAATGTGCAACATGAATGCATCAGCACAAGGCAGCAATTTTTCTACAGAATTTTCAAAAGTTTGTTTCTGCCCAGAGAACATCTCACTCAGGCCTTATCCCACATTCAGAAACAAACTTTTGAAAATTCTGTAGAAAAATTGCTGCCTTGTGCTGATGCATTCATGTTGCACATTTGCCTGTTTTTTTTTTTTTTTTTTTTTGGTCTGATGGTGGGTCATGCTTTATTAAATTGAAATAATTGTTGAATGCTTTTACAATTTGAGGAGTTTTCTTATTTTCTTCACATTAATTAACTTAAATAACTCTCATAAAAATATTTTTTTTTTTTTTTAAATCTTCGCAGGAATTAGTATTAAAAAAAAAAAAAAAAAAAAAAAAAAACAATTTTCAATGTAGTGTATTAATTCATAAATTAAAGTTATTTTAATAAAATATGGAAAGAAATATTTAGGAGGGGGGGGGGTTGTCATTTGAAACATCTTAGCATTAAAGGAATTTTAAAAAGAAATATATTTAACAAATTTAAACAAGTTTAAATAATAATTAAAATTTAAATGAAATAATTTTTGTTTACTATTTAAGCATGAAAATAAACATTTTATATATTTAAAAATTCTATTATAAATTTTTATTGTAATCCACGTTTTTTTTTTTTTTTTTCTTAAGCTAAGTAAAATAAAATAAACTGTTTAATAGATAAAAAATAAAAAATAAATGCAATAAATTTAAATTTGTATTGAGGATATTTTAAGAAAATGGCTGTTTCGTTTTTAAAGATTTTTTTCTTTTAATTATCTATTATCTTTCCTTAAAAAAAAAAAAAAAAAAAAAAAGGTGTTATTTTTTTAATAAAACATTTTACCTGGTCTATTTTTAAAATTATCTTTGTAGTCTATTAATTCATAAATTGCAGTTATTACAATAAAATATGGAAAGAAATATTTAGGGATGGGGGGGGGAGTGTTTCTGTCATTTGAAATGTCTTTGCATTAAAGGAATTTTAAAAAGAAGTAATTTAAATAACACATTTAACAAATTTAAACAAGTTTATATAATAATTAAAATTTAAATAAAATAATTTTTGTTTTTTATTTAAACATAAAAATAAATATTTTACATATTTTAAATTTGTAATATAATCCAAGTTTTTTTTTTTTAAATGCTAAGCAATAAATAAATAAATAAATAAGAGATTTAAAAAAAAAAAAAAAAAAAAAATGAAAGAAAGAAAATGCAATAAATTAAAATCTGTATTGAAGATATTTCAAGGAAATGGCAGTTTCTTTTTTCTTTCTTTCTTTTTTTTTTTTTTTCTTTTTAAATTATCTATTAATTTCCCTAAAAATAAAGTTACTGTTTAAAAAAAAAAAAATAATAATTAGAAATATTTAGGAGTGGGGATGTTTTTGTCATTTGAGACATTTTTGTATTAAAGGAATACATATAAATTAGGAAAATGTGCTAAAAGGGTGGTGCCTCGCCAAACTCTGTTTAACTTGCTCGAATCCAACAACTTCCAAAAATCCAAGTCTGTACGCATGCTCAGTTAGTATCTTTGTAGGGAGCCGGCGCTACGGCGAGACGCTAGTGACAGTAGCGGAATATTGAGGGAAGTGCCTACTGCTGACGTGGATGGTGTCACTTCCTGTTTTGGCGCAGCTAGAAGCGCCGCTGAAGGAACGACGTTTAGTTTTGCTACGAGTCCTGGACGGAGCTGTGTGCTCATTAGACGTGCCGCTGATGACTGTATTTTATTTACTTTGAATTTCACGCTCGACGATGTTAGTGAAATGCCGGACGATTTCCTATTTTTATAAATTATGATTGACGATCTATTGACTACTGAACTTACTTTGATGATTGATTTTAAATGCTTAACTTCTATGTAAATATGTAAATACTTTAATTCTTTATTAAAAGTTAAGTAAATATTAGAATTAGTATTGTTCTTAAAGTTTTAAACCGCTCGCAGCCCACCTGATACTATATCAGAAGTGGGTTAGAACGCGAATTTTAATTTTAATTTAAATTTTGGATAGAACGCGAATTTAAATTTTAATTTAAATTTTGGATAGAACGCGTATTTTAATTTTAAAGTGAATTTTGATTTTAACGTGAATTTTCGAGAAACACGAACTTTAAAAAACAAACTTTATATAAACTTTTATAGACTGAACTTTTAATTGATTTTAAAACTGTGATTGAACTGTGTGTCTACGGTGTTGAATCACACTGAAGCTTTTGCGCGGAGTGCTTTTTCTGTTCTGCAATTTGTAGTGGATGATACAATGCGTAAAGTGTGATCTGTGGCTTAAGGAGTGTTAAAGTGTGAAAATTGTTCTTCAAGTTTCTTAAGGATTAGAAACAGCAAGTCGACTAATTGGAAATTTAGAACAACAGCTATTTCTGCTCTTCTAAGGTACGTACATTTTATCTTCTTATAAAATGGTATCTCTGGGAGATATTCCCAAAATTGGTATTGCACTAGGAAAAGAAAAGTACAGTAAAATTAAAATTCTACATCGGTTTCTCTTTATTGACGAAGGAGATCGTAAAAGCCGATGCAGAATAAAAAAATTTTCCGGCTTTAACTTTGTCGTAGATGACGAAAATTATATAAAGAAACAAAAATTCATCGACGAAAATTTTTCATTGAATGAATTGATTATTATTTGTAATGTATTAAATGTCCCTTTTGATGGGAATAAAGATGAGTTAAGAGACAGATTGTTGTTGAATCTGTGCGATATAGAATTGTTAAAACAGGAAAATTCCGAAAATAATTCGGATGAGGAAGATTCGGAAAACGAAAGTAGTGATAATGACGTCGAAAAACTTGACTCCTCTGTGCAATGCCATATAGAAAATAAGTGCTGTGATAATGTTATTGATGATTATAATAAGGGTAAAAAATGTGAAACTAACTGTAATAATAATGTGAATTCTGGATCACTTGGTGCAACTGTCTCTTTTAGTGACTTTGAAAACAATATTTCTAAATTTGGCGGCGAACCGCATGAAAATATTATTGAGTTTTTTAACGAATTTGAAGAGTTATCAGTAATGTTTAATTTAAACGAGTTACAAAAAATAATTTTCTGTAAAAGGTCTTTGAGCGGAAATGCTCTGTTATTTGTAAAATCCGAAAAAGGATTACTAAATTATAAAAAGTTAAAAAATGCATTAATCGAGGAATTTAGAATCGAAATTAATTCTGCCTCTTTACACGAAATTTTGTGTAAAAAGAAAATGAAGCCAAATGAAACAGTTATAGAATATTTCTTTAAAATGCGCGAATTGGCAAAAAACGGGCACATTGAAGATGCCGCGTTAATGCATTACGTGATCCAAGGAATAAATGACAAACCTGAAAATAAACTAATTTTATATGGTGCAAAAAATCTTCGCGAATTCAAAGAGAAAATTAAGTTATATGAAATATATAAAAAAGATAATGAGAAAAGTAAATATAGAATTGATAAAGTAGATTATAATGTAAAACCGAAGCACGCAGCCTATAACGTACATGAAAAATTTGGTCCTAAAAATGAAGTGAACAAATTATGCTATAATTGTGGGGAAAAAAATCATGTGTCTAGAGATTGCCCTCATAAGGCCAAAGGCCTGAAATGTTTTTCCTGCAAGCAGTACGGGCATAAAAGTTCCGAGTGCCCAGGTTCGAAACCAGAAGTTGATGCTCTGTATATTAATGTTAATCAAAATATGAGTAAAATTATACAAGTAAATGACATAAATTTCATAGGTATAATAGACACAGGAAGTGAAGCAACATTGTTGCGTAAAAGTCCTTTTGATAGGTTGAATGTAAATAAATTGAATTTAATAAGTACCACTTTGAGGGGGATCGGAAAAAGTTCTCTAAAGCCGTTAGGCTCAATTAAAGTGAATCTCAAAATTGATGAATTACAATGTTAGACTGATGTTTATGTTGTACCTGATGATATGATCCCCTATGATGTAATCTTTGGCATGACTGTATTAATGTTAAGTGAAACAACGATTAATGAGAAAGGTATTTTTATGAGAAATAAGTGTAATTCTCTAGAGGTAAATTTAGTAACAGTACTCCCTGTAAATACATATCAAAACGAAATTAAATCGAATGTTGTTGTTGATGCCCCTATTAACTGTAAGAACAAAAATTTTGAAAAATCCCTAGAAATGAATGAAACTTTGAATAATGCTAAAAAATGTGAAAATATAACCCCTCACCCTGTTATGCTGTCAAAAAAATCACTAGAATCTCCCGTAAGTGAAAATGACGATGAATACGAAAATGACGAAAGTGATGACGATAAGATGCTTTTGAAGGATGATAATAGTGTGGACGATGACAGTGCGGAAGAAGAGGAGCCTCGACGACAGAAACAAAACCAAACGAGCATTATCCAAATAGATGATGATAGTGATGAAGAGGAGGAGCCGCGACGAAAGGGACGAAGCCAGACGAATGTTTCCCGAATGAAGTCGCTAAATCCTGAAAACACTTACTCGAAGAAAGATGAAAAACAAGCCTTACTTAGAAAAATTTCACAGTTAGCCGAAGAGTTGAAAGAGCTAAAAGAAAAAGTTGACGAAAATTCCAAACTCCTTAAAAGGAAGAAATCCAGAAAAAAGCCATCGACGATAGATTCCATCGAGTGTAAAAGACAGAATATGCCTAAAGAAGAGACTGCCAGTGTCAATTTAAGAAAGTTGTTCATTCCATCACTTCCACTGAAAACCACGATTGGTGAAATAGCCATATTATTTCCTAAAGCTGTGCAAATAAAATTAGAAGTTTTCCCTGCATATAAGACTGCTATCATAGACTTTTTGACCGAACGTGATGCTACAGAAGCATTAAAAAACATTAAAACTGAAAATGATAAATTAGAGGTTCTCGAATTCGAGTCCCAAGATAACTTTGAGTCCCAAAGTAAAGATTTGCGTAAACCTGCTAAAGAACTATGTGTTAAAGTTAAAAAGAAAAATAAAGCAAAAAATAAATTGAGTAAACAACCACCAAAAACTGGTGAACTAAGCGACCAAGTTGCCGTAAAGCCAAAACTGATGTACTTTTGTAACTGTACGACTGTAAAAATTAAAAATGATAATATTGATGAAAAAGTTAGAAATGGATGCCATGAAGGCTCCTATTGCATACCCACTCATGCTAAGATCCTCAGACATAGGATCACTTAGTTTAAAAGCAAAAATTTGAAATGTATTGTAAATATTATGTTATTTTTCTGTGTTGCTTTTTTTTTTTTTTTTTTTTTTTTTTGTTTGTTTGTATTTTTTCAGTGTGATCGCCTGGAGGTCCAGTCGAGGAAGGATGGCCGAGTGAAGTATCCTTTTCCCCATTGCCTGGCTTTCCCGCAACGCAGAGTCCAAGCGGATGATCACCTGACAGTAGCGGAATATTGAGGGAAGTGCCTACTGCTGACGTGGATGGTGTCACTTCCTATTTTGGCGCAGCTAGAAGCGCCTCTGAAGGAACGACGTTTAGTTTTGCTACGAGTCCTGGACGGAGCTGTGTGCTCATTAGACGTGCCGCTGATGACTGTATTTTATTTACTTTGAATTTCACGCTCGACGATGTTAGTGAAATGCCGGACGATTTCCTATTTTTATAAATTATGATTGACGAGCTATTGACTACTGAACTTACTTTGATGATTGATTTTAAATGCTTAACTTCTATGTAAATATGTAAATACTTTAATTCTTTATTAAAAGTTAAGTAAATATTAGAATTAGTATTGTTCTTAAAGTTTTAAACCGCTCGCAGCCCACCTGATACTATATACATATATATATTTCTTATTAGCGCAAAAACATTTTTCTTATAGAATATGTGTAAAAAGAGTTCGCCATTCGTTTACATAGCCACATAAAATAATAGAGATACTTTAAAGGCTATATCTAAAAGTCCCCCAGAGTGCCTTTCATGTGGTGTTATACATTTCTCTTATTGCATGCTTGCCAACATCCTAATTAATATTCCGTAGTGTTGTTAGTCCCGCCCTTTTTTTCACACCAGTAAACTTTTAGAGTAATATTTCCCAAATCCAATTACGATTAAATAAGAAGAAAAATACTCTAAAAAGATACTGGTGTGAAAAGGAAGGCGGGGCTAACTATACTACAGAATATTAACTTGTATGTTATTGTGCTAAATTTATGAACATTGTGCTAAATTTATGAACATTGTATATGCATACAATTTACAGACAATGTACAATTATATCCAAAATCAAACGAATACATCCTTTTCTAATAGATAAAATTGGTGAAAGCTCTTTAGCAAATTATACTGACTTGCTTAATTATTAATCGTTAAATTATTTTCTTAAGATAGGTGAGTACTTTCAAATGGTAGAAAAAAAAATTGCTTGTAATAAAATTTTCGAAATTGCAATTTTATTACAATTAAGTGTTTTAATGTGTTTTGAATACTGAAATGAAGGTTTAAGCGGTTGGTCTGTGTGTTTGTTGTGTTTGTTATCAATATAACTTAAATAGAAATAAATGAAAGAAGATCAAATTTAGCGTTTTCAACATCATATGAGAAAGTTACTTGAAATTTTTAACTAACGTCGCAAAGTTTCTGATGGCGACTACTTCTAGTAATCACCAGTAGTAATCACCTTCTAGTAAGACTCCCGGTTGAACGCAAAATTCTTACAATTGTCTAGGAACAGGGAGCAACTTTTCAGAAAAAGTTTGTGCGTTGCTTCTACCCTCTAGCAGCGACATTATTATTTTTACTTTTTCAGCTTCGAATAACAAATCTTACTGCATTTGAAATCTTCATCGCTAGATTGCAAAAGTAGCGCATCAAATTTTGGTGGAAAGTTGCACCCTGACTCCAGAGACTTTTAAAGTTTTTGTGTTCAACCAAGTGTTGAAGTTAATGGTATATACGACCTTAAGTGTGTTACGGGTAAAAGATCCTTAAATAATTTGAAATAAATTTTAAATTAAATAACAACACTAAACGTTTCATATAGATACAATAATTAAATTGGAAGTCAGAGGTGTGACAACCCCTTTTACAATATATATATATATATATATATAAGTTTCTAAGCTTAGTAGGTTAAGGGCCCTCTTCACTCACCGCCGGCGTAAGCCCAAGCTAATGTTATTGTATGGGAAATTTTTCTTTACAAATAACTTTTTAACTAATACATATTTATAAATTCTGTTTTCACATTCTGAAAATTCCCAGCTGTTAAATTGACGGACCTTTTTTAAAAAATTATTTTTTTAATTTTTTATATTTTATTTTCAAGCTGCAAAATACGAATTTTCAATATGTGAATTTTTTTCATTTTGCAATTTCAAAATAAAATACTAAAAATTAAAAAAATACACTTTTAAAAAAGGTCCGTCAATTTAACAGTTGGGAATTTTCTGAATGTGAAAACAGTATTAAAAAATATGTATTGGTTAATAAGTTATTTGTAAAGAAAATTTCCCCATAGAATAACATTGGCTCGGGCTTCCGGCGACGGTAAGTGAAAAGGTCCATTAATAGAAAGTAGCGTGAATGCCCCACTAAATTATCTTAAATGTACTCGATAACAAAAAAAAAAAAAAAAAAAAAAAAGAGAGAGAGAGAGAGAGACGCACCAAGAAGGAGTAATGCAAACTGGACAAAAATTGGCATGCATACAGGTTTCGATGGAAAATGCAAAATTTTAAAGTTTGGCTGCCATCGAATGAGTATGCGACGCTGCAGCGCATCATAACTGCGCAATTAGCAAAATATTAAAAATGAGACATTTTGATTCCAGGTCATAAATTCTTCGAGAATTTCTTTTCATCTTCTCAGAAAGACAGTAACTATGCCTCGCATACAGGTGCGCAAACAACATGCGCAGATGTTAGCATTTGAGTGTGGTGTGTAGTTGGGCTCAAAGAAGCCGGTTGGTCTAATCTGCGATTTTTTTTTTTTACAACTGGATAGGAGCGGTACCACTATTAGATAATACTGACAGGAATGGGTGAACCATTGCCGAACACAGCTTCAGATAGGAAACGGTCGGTCTAAAGAGAAGACAGAAAGTGAGAACCAGTCAATCGTCAAAGCGCTACTCAAAGCTCCAATTCCTCATTATCATCGATCCTACGTGCAACTGGTACTTCAGTGACTTCAAAGACCCTTAATAGGCGGCTCAGTGAAATGGGGTTGAACTCAGTCCCCGGATCTCTCTTCCACTGACGACGTTTGGAGCATCATAAAAAAAGTCCTAAAACCAGCTCGAGATTTTACCAATCTAACGCACCAATTGGACAGAATTTGCCACGATACTTCACAGGAGCACATCTGCGAACTCTATCAATTAATGCCAAGCCTAATAACTGCGTAAATAAGGGCCAGAAGTGGACCAACGCGTTATTGACTTGTTTACTTTGTGAGGCCCTTTCTCTTGATTAAATCATTCAAATTTTCTGAAACTGTAATTAATTGTTTTTCTCCACATGTACATCACATCTACCAATTTTTGTCCCATTCGGATAACTCCTTCTTGGTGCGTCGCTTTTTTGGTTATAGAGTGTACATTGAAATTCAGTTTAATAAAAAAAAAAAAAAAAAAAAAAAAAAATCATTTTATTAGGGTTCTCCTTAAAAAAAATCATCAATTTGAATATTTCTTAAAAATTACTTATTTTTGTAATCCATTTTATGTTACATCACTTTATAACAAGGCACTGGTTTTATATTACATCAAATAAATAATTCACTAAATGAACCAAAGAAAACCTACGTTTTCTTCTATATTCAGCAAGTTTCCGAAAATGGTTAAATGAGCTGTTTCATGTGGCCGTTTTTATGTGTTGTATTAGATTGTTGTATCCCATTTTAGAACATTTTAGCACTACGGAACATTAATCAAATCAATCTGCCCCCAATGATCCAAATCTACGCCCATTATCACCAGTAATGTTTGCGAAACTACAAGTATATGATTTTATGAACCCACATACAATGATACCCGTGTGTCAAGGTTCATAAGCTGCTGCCATTTGCAAAACATTTTTGCTTGTTATAAAACGGGGGAGGGGGGGGGGGACTACAGACGCGGGAAAACTGTTAGAAGGATTGCGAATTTTTATTTTTTTCTTATTATTATTATTATGCATGCAATAATTCAAGAAAAATAATTTTACTAATGTAAAGTATTCTTTCATTCTTGAATAGTTTGGTGGATATTTAAAAATTTTTGTTAACAATGTTTAACTGTATTTAAACTTCAATTTATTTGAAAAAAAAAAAAAATTGAAATAAAAATAAGATTATATATATAGATATATTGATATAGCCTTAATAAAAATTTTATTACGAAAATCCAAATAGTTTTTTTTTTTAACCAAATAGTTTTGTTGATACAACCAATATTTATTTGAATCAATCAAACTATTTTATTGTTTTAAACAAACAGATTTGTTGATTCAAGACATCACTCAGTCATTGGTTGGTTACAAAGGGACTTGTGACGTAGGCTAACTGTCTAGCCAATGGGAGTTACTCTTCTTTCAACCATATTATTTTAATCAACCAAAGTGAATTGATTTGGTTAACGGAGCAAAATTTTTCTTAAAATGACAAAATAAGTCTAATAATCCGTCAACAAAATTAATTCGTTTTTCCCAACAAAATATTTTTTCAGCGTATGTATATGTGAGTGTCCGTCCGCGTTTTCATTTCAATAAATATGTTTACAACTAAAAAAAAAAAAAAAAAAAAAAAATCTACAAGTTATATTTTATGTGTATGTCTCATGAGTAGCAAAAATCTTTTGAAATAACTTTTACAACTTTTATTTTTGTTTATTTAAAAAATGTATAAATGATTAATGGAATAAAAATGTTTAATAATTTTTTAAAGTGTGTAAACTTGATCAATACATATACACTAATATAAAGAGGGTGTATCAATCTCAATAAGCAATGCACGCAATGCAAATAAATAAATAAGCACATAAGCAATTCACAAAAAAAAAAAAGAAACATAAATTAACGTATTAACCATTTATTATTTTTTTTTACGTAATTTTATGCCTGTTGAAGCATTTACCCCAGTGATATATCAGCTTGAAAATCATAGTGTCATGGAAATTCGTCGGTTTCGAGAAAAACCACTTTTGCTTAGTCCGTTTGAGTTCGTCGCGAAATTTCTTACCACCGAGGAATATTCTTCGACCACATTTCGTGAAACCATGGAACTCAACGAGTCCAATGCTAAAATAGGGGGCGACAGTCATCTGACTCAGAGAAAATGAGCAATAACAGAGCGTGGAATTACTGGATGTTTTGCAAATTTCAAAGTGTCGGTCACGCTGGCGTCCCTCCAACATTTTGGACGCGTCCTCACTGCTAGTTTTAGGATATGTGGCGCACTGTGTCTTTATGGGTCCAAATAAATGGAAATAAAGAAGGTGTCAGGTCGGTTCTGTTGAGTCGAAAATCCCATGATGTCCAAAAAATTTTACCGAAAGTTTCTTGATGATTTATTCAAAATAAAATATTATTAACTAAATTTCAATTTAATATACAAAAAGGTTGAATTGTGAGAGTAAATTATTACTAATAAATTACGATTATTATTATTATTATTATTTTACTAATATCATTTAATAATTTAATTTCCTTATAAAATTTAAAGATTTTAATGTTTCCCAACTATTTAATACACTGTTTAACAAATTTCGAAGCATATTGAGTCGCAGTAAGCCACACGACTAAGTTTTCTATTTATTCCTTTATAGGAAAATAAATAGACCTATGATTTAAAAAAAAAAAAAAAAAAAACAGTTGCATGAATTAAGTTGTCACTTAATTATTTAATTAGACCTTTGCATAGAAAAAATAAATAATATGTTGGTGCATGTAAAAAGATAAACAAAGATTTTTGTAAGTTCGTTTTGCAAGAAAATGTCTTTTAGAAAGGTGAAATTTTCAGTGAATTTGAGCACGGGAAAAATTATTTTAAAATGTATTATTATTACTTTTATCTTAAACATACATAATTTACATTTAAGTATTAGTCATATCTCTTAAATTTTATATCGTATTATTATTTATTTTTTATGTTTAAAGCGATGATCAATTAAAATAATGAGCATACTTTGG
Source organism: Salticus scenicus (assembly GCA_963930645.1). NCBI lineage: Eukaryota > Metazoa > Arthropoda > Arachnida > Araneae > Salticidae > Salticus > Salticus scenicus. Next base: position 19,824,235 of record OZ005649.1, read on the forward strand.
GGGCAAATAACCTTTTAAAATACAAACATGAAATAAAAATACTTCAAAAATTTAAAATATTATTATCCCTTTCATCCGTAAGATAGCTAGTTTATTAATTATCAAAATTAATATAGAACAAACGAAACAAGACAATTATTAAATGTAATCGTACATAATTATTACACTCAATGTCTTTCTTCTACAATTACGTAAGTACACGTTTTCCAAATTAATTATTTATCCAGATAGTTTTAATTGGGATATTGCTTAATTTAACAAAATAATTTGTTTTATGTATTGCATTTTACTGCTTTGAATTTGTTTGCATTATGCATGCTTTAATGTTAAGGCAGATTTAATATTAATTTAATAAACATTTCTTAATGAGTGTATTAATAAGTTTTTTCTTTCATTGTTGCACGAAGGAATCCGTAAAGATTTATTTTCCCATATTATTTTAGCATTATTATCAGAATAAATAAATAAATAAATAAAGTAGCTTCGCTTGTGCTCGCATAACAATTCCCTATAGTTTTAACATAAGAAATTATTCCTACGGTAGATATTACTTCTATAAAATTCAAAAATTCAAACTATATAACAAAATGCAACCAACATCGTTGCTTTCTACATTCTATTCTATTTCTTAAAACAGTTTTTATAGATGCCACACGCACCACATAAACTTTAAATTTTACATCTACTTTTTAAGATAGCACGCGATTATGTTTTATATAAAAATTAAATCATTACATTCATTTTTTTACTTATTTTTATTTCATTTTGCACGCGCACTTTTTATTTCCTAATTCAAAATTTAAAAAAAAAAAAAAAAAACTTTTTCGATACTGTTTGTTTCGATACTGATTAATTATTAATTTCCTTTTCTTTTCTTGTTCTTTCCGAAAGAAAAAAAAAAAAAGATTTTGATGAAATTCTGGCAAAAGCAGAATTTAGTTTAGAAAGGAGGACTAGTAGTTTTTTTTTTTTTTTTTTTTTTTGTCAAATTATAACATCGTTTTCAAGTTATTCAATTATATTTTTGATAAATTTTAGATTTCGATAAATGTCAAACTATCGAAAAATGACACCGCAAAAATCCCAGATTGAGACTAATAGTCCTCAATCCTTAAACAAAAAAAAAAAAAAAAAAAAAAAAAAAGACCTTTTTTTTTTTTTTTTAAGCGCAATTGAGAAAACAGCAAAAAGTTATAGTTTCAAAGCGTGTATTTTTGTTTTTAGCGTTTACTAAAGATTTTACATAACAAAGATTTTTATTACATCGAAACGTAGTAAGTTGAATATTTTTTTCGTATTTTTTCTTTCCCTTTATTATCGTTATAATTATTGTTGTTGCTGCTCTTATTATTATTATTATTACTACTTAACTTTCTGTTGTTGTTGTTGTTGTCGTGTATGACAAAGTGCAGAAGTAATAAAAATAGAAGGAAAAAAAAAAAAAAAAACCGGAGATAAAAACTAAATATTGCCAAAAGCGTGGATCACAGACTTGGCAATGTCTATGGCTCTTTCTGTGTATAAAATGCCCACGTTGCAGTCATTGTCTATCTTGAAGAGGGCACCAGCAATGGAAAAGCAGCTAAAAAGGTTTTTGGGATCCAGTTGCGTGCCCGGACAGTGCCTGCATTCCATATATGTCCTTAAACCATCGGGCAAAATCTCCATGCCCTTAAAGTGCTTTGTCCTTAGTCTTGTTATGGTTGTTGTTATTTCTCGGCCGTAATTTAATTCTGGCAGCGAGAATTTTTTCTTTGGGTTTGAGCAGAGCTTCCGTTTTGCGACTTTCTCTTATCCATAAATGATCTAAAAAGTATTGTTTTTGAGTCAAATTTTTAAAATTGATTTTTTGTTATAATTACACATTTTGATATAGCTTGAATTTGAAAATCATGTTATCGTCAGTTCGTCTATATGTGTGTATCTGTCTCTGTGTGTGCGTGTCTTTAACTGTGTGTGAGAGTCTATTTCTGTATGTGGGAGCTCATAACTCATAAACAGTTATTAAGAGAAAGTCCAAGTTCGGTATTCTAAATCTATATCATATGGAAATATTACTTGAAACTTTTCATTAAAACTGAAGGGCTCGTATACAAAGACAAAGAAGAAAAAAAAATGATATATCATCTATGACGAAATGTTTCGTTTGTACATTTTAGCACCTTTAGACTGCACTATATATATATATATATTATATTATATATATATAATATAATATATATATAATATAATATATATATATATATATTTGTTGTTAAATACATGGAAGCATACAGTCCGTAACAAAAGTGCCCGAACACTAGCAAAAATTCCTATGTGAAAAAAGTACACTTCATATGGTTTTGTTAAATAAATCCTTATCGAATTATGTTCTTACACTGACTAAGAACAGGATTTGATAAGGATTTATTTAACAAAACATGAAGTGTACTTTTTTTACATAGGAATTTTTGCTAGTGTTCGGACACTTTTGTTACCGACTGTACTTCTCATAGACAAAAATAGGAAAGGCATCTATCCCCTCTTTCTACACAGAAGAAGTCGTACGTGTTAATGAGGAGATTTGAAACGGCCCAAAGAGAATTTCAAGTTCTCTTATGAATTTTTTCCTGTTTTTAAAAATAGGTACATAATTTAGTCCATGTATAATTTACAGATGATATACAGGGCTACTAATAATTAGTCTAATAAGCCTCAAAGAATTCTATAGGTGAAAATCTGAATGGTTCAAATAATTTATATTAAATAGCATAAAAAAAAAAAATAATAATATATTGCTCACTAAGTTTGAAATCTTAGTTTATAAGTCAGTGTCAATGCAAAAAATAATCTGATAATATTTTTCATAAATATAACTATCCTATATTAAACCCGGGACGTAACGGTCTGAACAGTGATCGAAAGCCAAAACATGGGAAATGACGTCCAGAGCGCTAACAATTTTCCCACCAGATACCGAGCGGCAAGGTAATACAGAGTGGTTATTTTATTCAACCCGGAACAAATATTGCGGGATTTTGAATTTTACGGTATTCCTTCAGAAATTCCTTATTTTTTTCAACGGGTAAGAATGTACCCAGATTTTTCTTGCAAAGTCAAGTAAACTTTAACATACTAGTGAACAAATTTTGGAATATCAAATCAATATTTGAATATCGAATTTCTTACAATCTGTCAAAATTTTATGGATTTTGATTATGTTTAGCTGTATGTTTTAGAATTTTTTTTTTTTTTTTTTTTTTTTTTTTTTGTATAAACCAGATTGAAAAAAAAAAAAAAAAGTTTAACTATCAATTACAATATAACGCATATTATACTATGTTATGCAAAAAAGAAAAACATTTTTTTTTTTTTTTCCTAAAAAACTAAAAATATTTAACAGTTTTACATTCATTTACAAAACTGAAAAACGCACTATCTAAATTATCTTGTTTTTATTTATTCTACTTGATTAATATTTGTAAGTTTTAATAATATTATTAAACTAACATCAAGAAACTTTAAAAAAAAAAAAAAAAAATGTTATGAACACAATTAAAATTAATGTTCTAAATGGTTTTCATTAATTATCTGTTGTTTCTTTTTCTCCTTAATCACTAGACCAGAAATTTTTAATTAAAAATTAATAAGTACTTGTTTCGAAAAATTGTTTGAAAATATTTTCCCTAAGGCAAAAAAATTCTTTATTAAAAGAAAGTATTACAACATATTCTTTACGAAATTTCAAGTACACGAACCCACAAGCAGGTTTGTACTTTTTTATGAAAAGTAATGGTAATATAGAAATATTGATGAAGAAGATAAATTAAAGACGTAAATTAACCGAAGAAACTGATCAGATAACCGTATTAAATCCTTTCACGCTTATGTACTTTATTCTCATGGTTCCAGTCAATGAATCTATAATAAATTATTTTATAATATATAGCTATGAGAATATGAAACTTAAATAGGTTAAAAAATTCCATCGTAAAAATGTTGAAAGTCAAATTGGAAAATGTACATTTTAAAATTCAAAATCACAGAGAGCATCGCAATATGTGTTAATATGGATTTTCGAGTGAAATAATAAGTTTTTCAAAGAATTACTATAGGTTTGATTATTAAAACTTATAGAGATTTAACCCATTTTATCCCAATTTAATCCTTTTGCTCAAATTTGAGAAAATTATATTTTTTAAGGTTAATTAAACCTAAATAAACTAAACAAAGATTCCAGATGGAGGAGGAGGAGGAAGTGAGACACATAACACGCTAGCAGAAGCTTATGTGTACCATTATATATTCCAGCCGACAAAATATTCGCACCAAGCAAATTCTGATTTCTATATGCTATTTTTCAGCTGTCCTTTAAATAGAACAATAGGATAAAGTGGGTTAATGTCAGGAAGTTTTATTATAGGTAGGGATATTTTGAAAGCAAACTGTGGTTTATTTGATACAATTCATGATATGAACCAGTGTTGCTAGATCTGACCTTTTTTTATTCTATAGTCACCAATAATTTTGAGAAGTGACATTTTATATACATAATAAACTATCAATCTTCGAAGTGATTAGTCAAACGTTACAAATAAAAATTATTTGTGACTATTGAATAAAAAAAAAAGGTCAGATCTGGCAACTCTGGTATGAAGAGTAAAACACCTGATATTTCTATCTCACCAATAACTGAGATAATCTACTCTCGAAGCGGAAATACAGGAAGTGCCAGGTTTGTACTAATCTGATTAGGATCAAAGAGATATCAAGTGTGGTGGTGGTGATGTGTTAAGGCCCTACATCAGTGAGCTTCAAGGTCATCCAAATCCCATATTAACCTATTGGAAAATAATCCCCATTATTACTCATTACGTAATACATATTTTTAAATTCTGTTTTCACATTCGGAAAATTCACGACCATTAGGCCTATTGACTATATTACTCTCATCTGCCTAGCCATTTGAGTTTTTCGTGTTTTCTCAGAACCTCGCGTGATTACGGAGTCGCACCGTTTAGAAGGATACCCAAGCCTGGTATTCAACCCTGATCAAGGACTCTTGTGTAGTCAATAGGTTTTAACGCATCACCACCACGAGGTCAGTGCAAATAGGTTATTTTAGCATTAGGTAAAATTAGAATGTATGGTGAAATGCATCCCACCCTCTTTTTAAAAAAGAAAATAAACAATAAAAATTAAAATGTTGTTACTCATACACTAAATTAAAGTGATATTTAATTTGACTTACATCTGAGAGACATTTGAAAGGCATTTAAATGAAACTGTTAGAGGTAGAAATTTATGACATATGATGGTACACATTGTTCTACATATTCCGACATGCTTATCTAACTAGTTATCATTATAACATTATTATATAGTAATGATTATTGCATTAGTAATCATTAGATAGTAGTTTCAATTCATACTGTTCTCAATTTCCAGGATACGTGAGATTTGAATTCATCTTATATGACAATGAAGAATTCTCATTAAAAGTAATTTTTTCAGAACTGTTGACAAAAGAAGATATTAGCTGCGTATTCTATCGAAACCGTGCATTATATTATGTGTAATAAATAGGATAAACGAAATGTTTTCAGTAAGCATTTAACAGAATGGCATTACTTACCTTCAACATACCAAGAGCACTGTTACTACGAGATGAAGATTTCAAAATTTTTTAAAAACTTTTTAACCATGCCAAACATGATTATTCATCGATTCACTGACTGAACATGATTATTGAATGATTAATTGGTTGATTACCATTAATATTCATTCATTGACTGATTCATTCCTTGATCGAACACGATTATTCATTGAAAGATTGATTCACTTATTTAACGTGATTATTCAAGATTATTCATTTGTCACATGACAACTCACATGATTTTTTGTTATGCTCACGTTAAACATGACCATGTTCTTATGTAACATCAGTTTTAGGTAATTACGCATATTTTAACAGAGACACCTGTTTTTATCATTTTAACCTTTTATCTATCGTCAGGATTTTAAAATCCCGTTAGATTTAAAGGCGAATAAAAACGAGTTTACGGCAGGAATGCCAAATGTACCTATTAAGTTCGAACGTATGTACTTCATTTTAATCTGACTTTATGACCTATACGCTAAAATAAGCCCCCCCCCTTTTTTTTTAAGAAAGGATTTTATAACGTCTTGTAGTTGTTTCTGAGAGTCATTTTTTCATGTTCTTCTACACCTGTGTTTTAATTACTTTATATAGTACCTCAAAAGTCCACTACCAACTTTAGAAAAATACAAATATGGTAAAAAATTAATAATTTTTTTTTCAGGATTACGATCTTTTTTTACCTCATTGTAACATTGGCACACTAAAGTAAATCGTCTTTAATTATTGTGGTGAGGTTATAAGCATATTTCATATTGTTTATATTTTAAATACTTATGATAACTATTTAAAAAATATATTTGAAATATACTTTTGTTTCTTTCTTATACGTAAGTAATGGGTTTAATCTACTAAATGGATTGTTGTATCTTTTGTTTTGCTACATTATTATATATTAAGACCCGAGTAAACTACTACGTCAGAAACGCCAAATCTCAAATATTTTTCTTTGGCGTTTCTGACGTACAGTCGGTAACAAAGGTGTCCGAACACTAGCAAAAATTCCTATGTAAAAAAAGAACACTTCACACGGTTTTGTTACATAAATCCTTTTCGATTCATGTTCTTAGTCAGTCTAAAAACAGGATTCGACAAGGATTTATTTAACAAAACCATATGAAGTGTATTTTTTTTTACATAGGAATTTTTGCTAGTGTTCGGACACTTTTGTTACCGACTGTAGTAGTTTACTCGGGTTTTAATATTCCAACGCCAAGTCTTCTGTTATTATTATTATATAATTTTCATTTGAAGATTTCCTGAACATCCTTCGATTTTTTTTCCATATATCCGTTTTCCATATTTTTGCATTAAAATCAATCCATGGTGTGCTTTGCACATATTTCCATTTATAGCTTTATCACACCCTTAAATTTTGTAAAACTAGTTATTATATGTATATATTAGATGCCGAATGCACATAAATATGTATATATATATTTTCACTTACTAAGTTGGCTCTAAACCACAGACTTCACGAAGATAATTCACTTCTTATTATTGATCTTAACAAATTCAATATAAATTTATTTTTCTTACCAAGTCTACTCTACCGAATCCACCGACTCCAAGAGTAGCAATCACTTCCAAGCTCTCCAATGTAATTTCTTCGAATTCGTTTTTCTCTACTTCGACTTGAGGCGATCTGTAGAAAAGTAATTGGGAAAAATTGAAAAAAAAAAAAGTAATATAAGATACTAAAAATCATGTTTCAAATCATCGTCTGCTCATTCACGTGATATACAAAAACAAAGAAACGAATTCTGAGAAGCGAATTCAGTTAAATATTGTTCCTAAGAACAAAAGTATTAATATTTAATATAAAATAAAAGTAATATTGTGCATTTGTAAACAATAGAATAATTGTATTTGTAAGTTTAATAATTAAAAAAAAAAAAAACTTCATATGTTTATTTATTTTCACAAGTAAGAATCGATTTTTGTATGTTGTAGTGTAACTGTTACATTAACTGATCTAGGAATAAATAGTGGTACGTTTATGAATTTTAACTTGAAATCGCTTGAAATTAATTAAAAATGTTTTAAGTTAAATTTAATCGCGTAAAGGTGTTACAACAAGTTAATTAACTTATAGTTACTCTTCGAAATGACTTTACATCATACGATGTTGCACCGTTAATGATATAAGTACCAAACATCAACATTAATAACAAATATAATCTAAATGATGATTGTAAATGTAGACAGCAAACAAAAGATGATGAATAATGATATAAAATGGATAAAAAATGTTGATGTATAGAAAAAATAACACAGATTAAATACGATTGATCAACAATAAGGACAGAAAATGTGCTATTCAGAAATCGCTATAGATAAACAAGACTTCGTCTGCTATTTGTTTATCTATGTCATGTGACCTCTGACGTCAAGTGGGAAGAGCCCATTGAAAAAATATAGAATTTGGAAAAATAACAATCTATTTAAAATTCACATGGGATTAACATGGGGGGGGGGTTCCTATTAACATGGGAACTTTGGGGGAAAGTAAATATTTTACTTTTGTCTATAAAATCTTGTTTACAACTGTTAAAATCTTATAAAATTATCTTCTTAACAGAAATATATGTATGTATATAAAATCGTGAGGATCTAATTGAAACATTTAACATTAACTGCATTCAAATATTTAAAAAGCGACTATGAATTATTAAACAAATTTTAATCTCATCACATTAAATATATCGAATAAATCAACAAATATATTTTATCTTTTTAAAATTAATTTTACAAATTTTATATATTTTCATATTACGTTGTACAGCATATTTGTATAGATATCACTAATTACTTTATAACAATTGTAGTTTAAATGGACATTTTTCGTATTACGTCATGAAACACCTCACACGTAACCACTGAAGGGAAAACTGCAACATTATAATGTTTATATTTGTATGAAGAAATGTTTTTATTCTATCGGGAAATTCGTATCTCATGCGGAAATTAAGATAGAAAAGGGAAATCAGAAATAACATCTGGTAAATGATGTAGTCGCGAGCTGAAAAAAACATACGCTTTTAAAGTTAATAAAATGTTTATTACAAAGTATTGTGCCCAACACATTCAAGAAAATCACATAGAAAAGCTCATTAGAAGTGCTTCTCTAATTCAAGCTATACAGTAGAAAAATTCATTTGCTTTTCTCTTGTAGGTTCATTTCTGTAAGTAATATCATAAGTCGTAATGGTAATGTGACCTTTTTTTTTAAAATACATATGATATTTGGAAGAAAAATGACATTCTTCTTCTTAATGTCTCGTATACTAGCAAAAAAAAAAAAAAAAAAAAAAAAAAAAAAAAATCTGTGTAGGTTATTTATTTAAATCATTAAACCGAGTCTAGCATTGTAGTTTAAATTTTTAATAAATATATGAATAATTTAAATTTAATCTGTACTAAATTTTTAAAACACAGGTTACAAAATTTAATTTGTTTTTTAATTTTATGAAAAAAAATTTAATTGGCAAAAGAAATTCTGTTCCTTAAATATGCAAGTGCAGAAAAATAATAAATTTTCTAAATGAAATGATTTTTCATAAATTAAATGTATAAAAAATTTTTAAATGCAATATTTCGATACCTAATTTCAAATTAAAAACTAGTATCTTGTGGCCACCACAATACTTTCTTCTATATTTTCCTATACAAATTCACTAAGGGCAAATAATTTATTAAAATTATCTAACATGATGAATGCAAATGATTTTCATCTTAGAGAAAACTAACACTAAATATCCAAAGAAAGACAGTTTTATTTCTGTAAATAACATCTTAAAAAATGCGTCCATTATAAAATTTTATAATGGTTATCTCGCGTATCAAGTTTCGTTCAGTTATATGCCATACAAGTAGAGATATAGCCTTCCTACTATCGAGGAAATTTCCAGTATAGCTGCTCCATCTATTAGCCTATAAACATTCAACTTGAATCAGCATAATGTCTCATAATGGCCTTCTCACATATCAAGTTTTCTTTGATTATACGCAATAGAACCTGAGATATAGTCTTTCCTTAAATTGCAGAAATCGTTGTGTAGCAGCGCCACTTGTTGAGCGGTTGACACCAAAAGTTGGTAGGTACTAACTTATGCGCAGTAGTTCCTGAGATACAACCATCCCTTGGATTGCGGAAATCACTGTATAGCAGCGCCATCTATTGGTCGACAAGTATTCAAATTGAATCAGCATAATGGCTCATAATGACCTTTTCACATATCAAGTTTTGTTTGATTATGCACAATAGAACCTGAGATATAGCATCCTCTTAAATTGCCTATATCGCTGTATAGCAGCGCCATCTGTTGAGCAGTTGACAGCAAAAGTGGATAGGCACTAACTTAGGTCAAGGTGCATCTACATATAAATTTATATACAATTCTGAGCAGTAGTTCTGGAGATACAGTTGCTACAAAATTTTTGTCACACACAGACATAGACAGACAGACATACATTTTCTAAAAATGGTAAAAATCGTGTTCTAGAACTCTCAAAACGTGTAAATCCGTCCAAAACTGGAAGTCGAAAATTTTTACTAATCCAATACGTTCTTCTATTGAATACAGAAGAAAGCAAAAAAAAAAAAAAAAAAAAAAAAAAAAAAAAATGTCGATAGTTAATAAAAAATAAATAAATTTATTTTCAGAATGATATGTTATTTAAAATGTCATCTTGAATCATTTTTTGTACAACAGCTTTTGCATCATTGCATACAATAATAAAAAAAAAAATAATAAAAAAAAAAGTTCGTATGTAAAAATAACTTAAGACTATATTGTCTTTTAAAGATTCCTTCTCATAAAATGTATTTGAAATAATCTTTTGATCTGTTAGTTTGAAAAATGTACTTTTCAGAAGATGTTCTAGAAGAATACATTATTATTGTTGAGATTAGACTATACTATAGAACTAAATAATAATAATAATAATAATAATAATAATAAATGGCATGTTCCTTTAATCTGACACGAAGGCTAAATTAAAGTTATAAAATTGTGCCTCGAGCCTTATTAACATATCAAAAATTTCTAGTGATTTATTACGGAAGCAATAATTATAACATATACGAATTTCCAACGAGTGCTTGTAAATAATCTAACAACGATACGTTAATTATTTTTAGTATAAAACCTAATCCTGTTTTACTTAACAACGTATTCAAATTCCGTGTTCGATTTTTGAAAAATTATGGGCCGATAAAGGCAAACACACTGACAAAATCATTAATTTATCATCTCAATAATATTTTTATTAAACGATCTACAGTTAAAAACACCATAAAAAGGTATTAGTAAAATTGAAGAATGTGGTCATGTATGAATTTATGTTTATACTAGCGAGCTTCGCCCGTTAGCGGGTCAGTATTTTCAAATGAATCACTAAAATTAATGAATCACTAACAGTAACTTTTAGTGTTAAGAAAAGAAATTAAAAAATAATAATAATTTGTGATTGGGTAAAAAGTCGGCACGGGTCCCCACTGCCTTCGGCAGCGCAGTTCCGTGCGTTCTGCGCGCGCACAAGTTAGGGGATACGCGCGCGGTGCACGCCTATTTCTTCCCCCACCCTTTCATGCCCTCTTAATTAAACTACGTATACCAATTTTTAACGATCTAACTCAATTGGCTGAGATGCAAAAGAAAACGTATTCAGGACACCTCAAAACGTGTAAATCTGGTGAAAACTTTCGATAATATAAAAGTACTTTAAAATATCTTTCGAATGATGTATTAAAAATAATTTAATCATAATTAGAAATTGAAATATTGAAATTTTAAAATATTACAGCGCCATCTGGCGGTAGAAATTTCTGTATTCCACTGTTCGATTCCAAATCAAAAAAGCTTTCTAATGATGTATTACTTATGAAATTATTTTAATTAGTAGCTGAGAAACAAAAGAAAACGTAATCAGGAGACCTCAAAACGTGTAAATCTGGTGAAAACTTTCGATAATTTAAAAGAACTTTAAAATATCTTTCGAATGATGCATTAAAAATAATTGAATCATAATTAGAAATTGAAATATCAATATTTGAAAATATTACAGCGCTATCTGGCGGTACAAATTTCTGTATTCCACTGTTTGATTCCAATTCAAAAAAGCTTTCTAATGATGTCTTACTTATTAAATTATTTTAATTAGTAGCGAGATATAAAAGTAAACTAATTCAGGACACATCAAAACGTGTAAATCTGGTGAAAACTTTCGATAATTTAAAAGAACTTTAAAATATCTTTCGAATGATGTATTAAAAATAATTTAATCATAATTAGAAATTGAAATATTGAAATTTGAAAATATTACAGTGCCATAAAAGAAAATTGATTCAGGACACCTCAAAGCGTATAAATCTGGTGAAAATTTTCGATATTTTAAAAGAACTTTAAAATATCTTTCGAATGATGTATTAAAAATAATTTAATCATAATTAGAAATTGAAATATTGAAATTTGAAAATATTACAGCGCCATCTGACGGTAGAAATTTCTGTATTCCACTGTTCGATTCCAATTCAAAAATGCTTTCTAATGAGGTATTACTTATGAAATTATTTTAATTAGTAGCTGAGATACAAAAGAAAATTAATTCAGGAGACCTCAAAACGTGTAAATCTGTTGAAAACTTTGAATAATATAAAAGAACTTTAAAATATCTTTCGAATGATACATAAAAAATAAATTAATCGTAATTAGAAATTGAAATACGCGTATTAGAATATCGCAATTTTTTAATTGCAGAACCAAAACACGTGACCCTTTTTTTTTTTTTTTTTCTTAGCTTCCGTCGAGAGAGAAATGAACCTCTTCTCTTCCTTGAAGTGGTTCCCATGGTAACGAAAAGCGGCAATGAACACGTAATATGATCTGATAAAATGTGATTCGTGTAAAGATAAAATTTAATTTGCAATTAAAATGTAAATCTTTTGTTTATTAACGAAAATCGATGAAATTTCAACTGCAAGTTTGTTTTGTGGTGTTAAGATTGTATATGAAGTGAAATGTGTAAAATTTGAAAAATTAAAGAAAATAGAAAATAGCAATTTTTAATCGCAGTACGAAACACGTGACCTCATTAAATACCAGATGTGTTTCAGTTGAAGACTGCCGTAGACTATCGTCTGGAAAACTAAGATTCTTGTGATTTGTTGCCAACATTTTTTTATAGTTTAGATAATTTAAAAAAATCTAATTGTCCGATCGATAAGCCGTTTAAACCATCGGATTAAGAAAAAAAGCCCTTTCCAACGGTATCTTGTTTGTAACAATACGACTGATATTTCTAATTTATTTTCCACTTTTTCCGTAAAAATGTCGCTTTTTAAGCATTTAATCATGAATTCTGGGTCATTTTTCGGTAGACAATGGTCGACATTTTAATTAATATCTCCGCTAATTAGGGTCGCATCGTTTAGCAAATTAGATAACCCAGATCTGCGATAAATACTCTGTCCGACGGTACCTGTTCGAAGTCCGTGCGACCGTTAGCGGCGGAGCTTTTGCGGTTTCAAGCCGTTTCTCACAGACACACAGACACACACACACGCGTACAGATTTTAATAATATAAGAGACTAGCGGGTCAATATTTTCAAATGAATCACTATAATTAATGAATCACTAACAGTAACTTTTAGTGTTAAGAAAAGAAATTTAAAAAAATCATTTGTGATTGGGTAAAAAGTCAGCCCGGATCCCCACTGCCTTCGGCAGCGCAGTCCCGTGCGCGCTGCGCGCGCACAACTTAAGGGATACACGCGCTGCGCGCGCGTATTCCTTCCCTGACCCTACGTGCCCCCTAAAAAAATATTTTCTAATCGGGTAAAAAGTCGCACCGGGTCCCCACTGCCTTCGGCAGCGCAGTCCCGTGCGCGCTGCGCGCGCTTATTCCTTCCCTGACCCTTTGTGCCTCTTAAAAAAAATCATTTCTGATCGGGTAAAAACTCGCACCGGGTCCCCACTGCCTTCGGCAGCGCAGTCCCGTGCGCGCTGCGCGCGCACAACTTCACGGATACACGCGCTGCGCGCGATAATTTAAAAGGACTTTAAAATATCTTTCGAATGATGTATTAAAAATAATTGAATCATAATTAGAAATTGAAATATCAAAATTTGAAAATATTACAGCGCCATCTGGCAGTACAAATTTCTGTATTCCACTGTTTGATTCCAATTCAAAAAAGCTTTCTAATGATGTCTTACTTATGAAATTATTTTAATTAGTAGCTGAGATACAAAATAAAACTAATTCAGGACACCTCAAAACATGTAAATCTGGTGAAAACTTACGATAATTTAAAAGAACTTTAAAATATCTTTCGAATGATGTATTAAAAATAATTTAATCATAATTAGAAATTGAAATATAAAAATTTGAAAATATTACAGCGCCATCTGGCGGTACAAATTTCTGTATTCCACTGTTTGATTCCAATTCAAAAAAGCTTTATAATGATGTCTTACTTATGAAATTATTTTAATTAGTAGCTGAGATACAAAATAAAACTAATTCAGGACACCTCAAAACATGTAAATCTGGTGAAAACTTACGATAATTTAAAAGAACTTTAAAATATCTTTCGAATGATGTATTAAAAATAATTTAATCATAATTAGAAATTGAAATATTGAAATTTGAAAATATTACAGCGCCATAAAAGAAAATTGATTCAGGACACCTCAAAACGTATAAATCTGGTGAAAATTTTCGATAATTTAAAAGAACTTTAAAATATCTTTCGAATGATGTATTAAAAATAATTTAATCATAATTAGAAATTGAAATATTTAAATTTGAAAATATTACAGCGCCATCTGGCGGTACAAATTTCTGTATTCCACTGTTCGATTCCAATTCAAAAAAGCTTTCTAATGATGTATTACTTATGAAATTATTTTAATTAGTAGCTGAGATACAGAAGAAAATTAATTCAGACAACTCAAAACGCGTAAATCTGTTGAAAACTTTAAGTAAAAAAAAGAACTTTAAAATATCTTTCCAATGATGTATAAAAAATAAATTAATCGTTATTAGAAATTGAAATACGCGTTTTAGAATATTGCAATTTTTAATCGCAGAACAAAAACATGTGACCTCGCTGTTTTTTTTTTTTTTTTTTCCTTAGCTTCCGTCGAGAAATGAACCTCTTTGAACAGGTTGCCATGGTGATCTACATTATTTGATTACGGTTTTCATTTTCGAATGAAGTAAAGCATTTGCAATGGTTTAGAGAGACTCAGAATTTCATCGAAAACTGCCGCGATACTGAAAATTAAAAAAATTATAACTCATTCAGTTTTTGAAATTTTCTCTCAATGTTTTGGAACTTAAATTATCAACGCGAGATCTATATACAAAAAAAAAAAAAAAAAAAAAAAAAAAGAAATGATTTATCTCTAAACGCTTTTGAGTTATAAAATGTTTTGCGAAAAAATCGATGTTTCGTAAAATCTAAAAATATGGATCGCTAATCCGTATTTTGTAAAAATGTTTATATGGTTCGAAAGAGGATTAAATGGCCTTTCTTTATATACCAGCTGTTAAGAAATGGAAGGGTTACCCGGTCGTACAGGGCGTTTCAAAAAGACGACCGCGAAAAAGAGAAATTTTCGACCCTTTTTAAAACTTTCTTTAAAAATATAAAAAATCCGTATTTAAAAAAAAAAAATTATACCGTAAGAATCGGTAATAAATGCTCTTTATCGTGGTACAGGTTTATTTTCGATATCTCCAACAGATCGGAAGCGATCGCTTTACAAAAACCCACGAAATTTTCTCTCTGTGCTTTTTCTTTCAAGGTAAGCGGTCGCGGTGGAAAATGGCGGTCGCCTCCGATTTCGAATCCTTTTTTTCGTTAGACAATGGTCGATATTTTAATTAATATCTCCGCTAATTAGTGTCGCATCGTTTAGCAAATTAGATAACCCAGATCTGCGATAAATTCTCTGTCCGACGGTACCTGTTCGAAGTCCGTGCGACCGTTAGCGGCCGAGCCTTTCCTGCTTCAAGCCGTTCCTCACAGACACACACACACACACACACACAGACACACGCGTACAGATTTTAATAATATAAGGAGACTAGCGAGCTTCGCCCGCTAGCGGGTCAGTATTTTCAAATGAATCACTAAAATTAATGAATCACTAACAGTAACTTTTAGTGTCAAGAAAAAAAAAAAAAAAAAAATCATTTCTGATTGGGTAAAAAGTTGGCCCGGGTCCCCACTGCCTTCGGGCGCTACGCGCGCGTATTCCTTGCCTGACCCTTCGTGCCACCCCTCAAAAAAAATATGATCGGGTAAAAACTCACACCGGGTCCCCACTGCCTTCGGCAGCGCAGACCCATGCGCGCTGCGCACGCACGTGTGAGAGTATACGTGCGCTGCGCGCACATATTCCTTCTCAAATCAAATTTTTATTCTTAAGAAAAGAAAATTAAAAAAATCATTTCTCATCGGGTACAAAGTCGAACCGGGTCCTCACCGCCTACGGCAGCACAGTCCCGTACGCGCCGCGCGCGCTCAAGTTAAGGAATACACGCGCTGCGCGCGTATTCCTTCCCTGATCCTTCCTGCCTCCTAAAAAAAATCATTTCTGATCGGGTCAAAACTCACACCGTGTCCCCACTGCGTTCGGCAGCGCAGACCCATGCACGCTGCCCGCGCACGTGTGAAGGTATACGCGCGCTATGCGCAATTACGAATACCAATTTTGAACGGTCTTACTCAATTAGCTGAGATGCAAAAGAACACCTAATCAGGACGCCTCAAAACGTGTAAGTCTGCTGAAAACTTTCAATAATATAAAAGAACTTTAAAATGTCTTTCGCATGATGTATTAAAAATAATTTAATCATGATTAGAAATTGAAATATTGAAATTTGAATATATTACAGCGCCATCTGGCGGTAGAAATTTCTGTATTCCACTGTTCGATCCCAAATCAACAAAGCTTTCTAATGATGTATTACTTATGAAATTATTTTAATTAGTAGTTGAGATACAAAAGAAAACTGATTCAGGAGACCTCAAAACGTGTCAATCTGGTGAAATCTTGAATTCCATTTTCGATAATGTAAAGGTACTTCTAAATGTGTATCGAATGACGCATTAAAAAAAATTTAATCATGATTAGAAATAGAAATATTGTAATTTAAAAATATTACAGCGCCATCTGGCGGTAGAAATTTCTGTAATCTACTGTTCGATTCCAACTCAACAAAGCTTTCAAATGATGTATTACTTATGAAATTTTTTTAATTAGTAACTGAGACAAAAGAGAAACCCATTCAGGAAACCTCAAAACGTTTAAATCAGGAAAAATGTCGAAATATCGAATTTCTGTAATCTACTATTCAATTCCAAATTAACAAAGCTTTCAAATGATGTATTACTTATGAAATTATTTTAATTAGCAGCTGAGATACAAAAGAAAACCCATTCAGGACACCTCAAAACGTGTAAATCAGATGAAATCTCTAATTCCCTTTTCGACACTTTAATTAGTAGCTGATATACAAAAGATAACCCATTCAGGAGTCCTCAAAACGTATAAATAAGCTGAAATCTCGAATTCCACTATTGCGATGCAAAAGAAAACCTAATCAGGAGACCTCAAAACGTGTAAATCGGGTGAAATCTTGAATTCCCCTTTTGATAATGTAACCGTACTTTAAAATGTGTATTGAATGACATATTAAAAAAAAAAAAAAAAAAAAAAATTAAACATAATTAGAATTTTAAATATTGATATTTTAAATTATTACAGCGCCATGATACCTCAAAACGTGTAAGTCAGGTGAAATTTCGAATTCCATTATCTACGGTAGTCGGTTAATGGAAGTAAATAGAAAAAGAAATATTTTTACCTTAAGTGTATTTGTGTCGTTTTGAAACTGGTATCCTCTTTCGACAGATAAAATGTCAGGCGTGTAAAGATAAAATTTAATTTGCAATTAAAATGTAAATCTTTTGTTTATTGACCAAAATCGATGAAATTTGAAATGCAAGTTTGTTTTGTGGTGTTAAGATTGTATACTAATTGAAATGTGCGAATTTTGAAAAATTGAAGAAAATAGAAAATTGCAATTTTTAATCACAGTACAAAAACACGTGACCTCATTAAACAACAGATGTTTTTTCTTTCCGTTCAAGATCGTCTGCCAAGTTAAAATGCTTGTGATTTGTTGCCACCATTTTTTTTTAGTTTAGTTAATTAAAAAAAATCTAATTGTCCGATCGATAAGCCGTTTAAACCATCGGATTGAGAAAAAAAAGCCCTTTCCAATGGTATCTTGTTTGTAACAATACGACTGATATTTCTAATTAATTTTCCACTTTTTCCGTAAAAATGTCGCTTTTTAAGCATTTAATCATGAATTCTGGGTCATTTTTCGGTAGACATGGGTGGACATTTTAATTAATATCTCCGCTAATTAGGGTCGCATCGCTTAGCGAATTATCGCGATGTCGAGATGAAGAAATTCTGCGTCTGTCGACACCGGTTTCGAGGCGATGCGACCATTAGCGCCGGAGCTTTAGCGGTCACAAGGCATTTCTCACAGACAGACAGAAAGACAGACAGAAAGACAGACAGACAGACAGACAGACAGAAAGACAGATGCGCACAGATTTTAATAATATACAATACGACTGATATTTCTAATTAATTTTCCACTTTTTCCGTAAAAATGTCGCTTTTTAAGCATTTAATCATGAATTCTGGGTCATTTTTCGGAAGACATGGGTGGACATTTTAATTAATATCTACGCTAATTAGGGTCGCATCGCTTAGCGAATTATCGCGATGTCGAGATGAAGAAATTCTGCGTCTGTCGACACCGGTTTCGAGGCGATGCGACCATTAGCGCCGGAGCTTTAGCGGTCACAAGGCATTTCTCACAGACAGACAGAAAGACAGACAGACAGACAGACAGAAAGACAGATGCGCACAGATTTTAATAATATAAGGAGATTATTCTTGTGAATATGCCGAAAAAAAAATGTGAAGTGTAAAGATATTAAGAAGAGTTGGGCAATGTATTAGAAATTAAAGGGAAAAAAACTAAAAAATGTTATTGTTGCGTACTCGGGGGTTCGTAAGTTGTCCGAGAATGAGAGGCGAAACTCGTAAAAATTCAGGAGTTTTATTTACAGAAAGTTCCATCAAAATACAAGCCTATAAACTGAATACCAGCTTCAATTCCACCAATAAACACAGCTTAATTAGCAGCTGTCAACAGCAAAACCACAATACAAACTGTATAGCAATAGCACATAAAGCAAAACTTATTCGAAAAGGCTCAAATCTATGCAAGCATTAGCGTAAGCTGGTTCAGAACTGAACTAGGCGTGGCGAAAATTCGTCCCTTTTATACTCCTGTAGAAAAGCGTGGAAAATTCCAGAAATTTCCGTATCTCATCAGCCAATGATATTAGAGCTTCCATATTTGGTATATCCCTAATAAGGATTTTTCTCGCCAAGGTCGCAAAAAAATCGCCAAGGAGGGAAAAAATCGCCAAATTTAGCGCCAAATCCATTACCTGCCTCATTGGAGCTTTCCAATGCGTTTTTAAGGGAAAATTAGGCTATTTTAACCCTAAAACGCCTAGAAATGCGTAAAATTAGCATTTTATCAACTTACTAAGTCTCTTTGAAAGAATTTATACAAAAATAAATACAATTATTTGCAATTCCGTAACAATATTAATGTATATATTATATGAATATTTTTACATGAAAAAAAGAAAAAGAAAAAAAAGAAATAATCATACAATATTTGAACAGTTTGTTTTTATATTTTATTCATTTATTCAATGAAATCTTAATGTACCTCTAGTGACTATTTGACATATTAAATTCAATTAAAAAAAAAAAAAAAAAAAAAAAAAAGAGGACGAGCATTCATTCAGATTTACACAATTGCTGGTGATATGTAATCGTTTTGTTTCGTTAAATAAAAGGAATCCATAATAATTGCTCCCAACTTGATATTTGGTTAGACCAGGGGTGGCCAACCCACGGCCCGCCATGTACTTTTCTGCGGCCCGCGAGGAGACTAACGATATTTAATGTTTGACAATTTTGGTTAACACATTAAAAATTAATAAATCCGTTCTTACTTTTCGAAGTGAAAATACCTTTCAACGATTGTGGTAGCTAAAAAATGGCACTGTTGTAATGAAATATTACTAGATCTATGTTTCATTAATTTTATTAGTGTATGTATAATCATAAATGTTTCACTATTCTGTTGTTAGTTTATGAATGAAAATGATTTAAATTAACATATTATGCTCTGAATCTTCACCCTGCGCTCCCCCGAAAAAAGTATATACATACATGATTAATACACTCACAAGCATATATATATATATATATATATATATATATATATACGTACACGCACGATACTGCCCGACTGAATAAAATAGATTTCTAATGCGGCCCACCAAGTGTTTTGGGTTGGACAGACCTGGGTTAGACTGATATAAGTTGGTGCTGATTAGCTTTTGAGGTATATTCTTCAACAGGTAGCACTGTTATACTGTGATTTCCCCCAAATTAAGGGAAGGTTACATGTAAGCGTCTATTGCGCATAACTGCAGCAAAATTGGTATGGGAGATGGATATTACATAACACCATGCTGATTCAATTTGGGAAAATATTGGCCAATCGGTAGCGTTATGTTACAATTTAATCCTGTTTAAGGGAAGGGAATATCTCAACTCCTATGATATCTAAAAGTCCCTATTATGTGAAATAGGAATGGTGATTATGTAAGATATATATGGTAATTGAATTTGAATGTATATCAGCTTACAGGTGGTGCTGCTATTTCTTTTTGCAATTTTTCTTATAGCAATATATAAACAGCTATTGGTGAAAATTGCATTAAATGACACATATAAAACGTTATTTATAAAAGTCTATTTATTAAATATTTGTGCATGTTAACCGGTAGGTGGCGTTGTTATATAAAATGCTACAGAAGATTGATGACCACAGTATATTAATTTCCTCAAAATTATTCTTTTTTTTCTCTTTCAATCGTTTATTTGATATTGCAAAAGGCAATGTACTTCACGATATCTTTTAAAACACCTCAGTTGAAAAGTAAAAAAAAAAATTAAACACATTATTAATATTATTTATTTATTCATTTATTTATTTGATATTATGTTTTGTCAATGTAAGACATTGTTCTTTGTGAACCTCCTCATTTTTGTAAATTACTATTACATTTATAAATCACCAATTATTTCAAGCAATGTTTCTATTTAATTGGATATGTGAAAATGATTTCAAGTGTTTGTTTTTGGGAAATTTTAAATAACAATTTACATTTTCAACCTTTACAAATAGTATTCTAAAAGCAGCATTCTACAGGTTAAAATTATATAATGTTTAGCAATATATTTTTACTTTCTTCTATATGTAATATAGAGAGAGTATTGGATTCCTGAAAAATTTCGACCTCCGTTTTTTGATGGATTTACGCGTTTTGGGATATCCTGAACACGAATTCATAGTTTTTTACTTTCTTCTATATGTAATATAGAGAAAGTATTGGATTCGCGAAAATTTTCGACCTCCGTTTTTTGATGGATTTACATGTTTTGGGATGTCTAGATTACGAATTAATAGTTTTTAGAAAATGTCTGTCTGTATCATTTTTTTTGTGGACGCTGTATCTCACGAACCAATGAATGAAATTTAACCAAACTTGGTATTTAGTTGCACCCTGACATAAACTGGTGCTGATTAGATTTTGGGATCAATCGCTCAACAGGTGGCGTTGTGATCGCCTTTTATGCAAATTTTTAACATGGCATAGGACAAAATTCCGTATAAATGGGCATAAAGAGAGTTATTTTACACTTGTGATTGTAAAATTAATATGAATTATGCATGCGGGGGCATGCGGGGGCATCACTTTGCCCCCCCCCCCGGTGGGGGGGGGCAAAGTTTCAAGATGGGTATCTTTCGAAAGGTCTCGTCAATACCTTTAAAACGAATGGTTGAACCATAAATCTGTGATAATTTAAAACAAAGATATCGATTTTTTTTACTTTTAACAAAAAAAAACTTAGAAAAAAAATCGCAATTTTTTATTTTTTTTTTTAACGAAATTTAACCAAACTTGGTATTTAGTTGGTCCCCGACATTAACTGGTGCTGATTATGTTTGGGGATCAATAGCTACACAGGTGGCGCTGTGATAGCATTTTATTTAAATTTTTAACATGGCAGCATAGGACAAAAATTCGTATAAATGTGCATAATAAGAGTTGTTTTAAACTTGTGATTGTAAAATTAATATGAATTATTGATAATAGTAGTATGTAACTAGGAAAAAAATTTTCTGCATGGGGGGATAAATTTTCAAGATGGGTATCTTTCGAAAGGTCTCGTCAATACCTTTAAAACGAATGGTTGAACTATAAATCTGTCATAATTTAAAACAAAGTTATCGATTTTTTTTACTTTTAACAAAAAAAGAAAAAAAATCGTATTTTTTTTTTTATTATTTATTTTTATTTTTTAAATATTGTTACTGATTGAATATGTATAGGTAAATATAGAAGAAAGTCTTGTGGTGGCCACAACATACTAGTTGAAAATGTCTGTCTGTCTCTCTGTGTGTATCACGAATTTTGTGTCCACTGTATCTCACGAACCAATGAATGAAATTTAACCAAACTTGGTATTTAGTTGCACCCTGACATAAACTGGTGCTGATTAGATTTGGGGATCAATCGCTCAACAGGTGGCGCTGTGATCGCATTTTATGTAAACTTTTAACATGACAGTATAGGACAAAATCTCGTATAAATGTACATAATGAGAGTTATTCTTAACTTGTGATTGCAAAATGAATATGAATTATTGATAATAGTAGTAGTTAACTAGGAAAAAAATTGTGCATGCGGGGGCATCGCTTCCCCCCCCCCCCCTGGGGAGAAGTACCCCCTGGGTGGGGGTGGGGGGTAAATTTTCAAGATGGGTATCTTTCGAAAGGTCTCATCAATACCTTTAAAACGAAAAATATAGAAGAAAGTCTTGTGGTGGCCACAACATACTAGTTTCTATTTTTCTTACGGATCCTCATCAACAAATGCTATATTTTCAAGTCTCAGTATTTATTAGATGATCTTTTATTATTGTGATGTTTACAATACACACATCATCTAATTTCATTTCTCAAAATATGTTTACAGATGTAATAATCTCTTATAACTTATTTAGAAACGCTTTTTAAATATTACAAAGTGATTAAATTTACTATTTTATTTATTTATTATTATTATTTTTTATTATTTTTTGTATCATTAAGAAGAAACATTCGTTTGCAGGGTTAAAAAATAATGATCGTGTGCAAGACTATCTATTATTAACTAGACAAAGAAAACATGAAAAGTAGAATTATCTGTAAAAGATATTTTGAAATAATCCGGTTATTTTGACTTATTTGATTAACACTTTGAGATAAATAAGTAATGCAATTAACAGAGCTTCTGAAAAGGAAAAAATAAGGGAAAATGCGTGAGAGAATAAGGCGTTTAAAATGTCATAAGTTGCACTGCGTTAATTAAAAGTTAATTGAGTTAGCTTCATAAATGAAAGTTATATTACTCTCTTTAAACAGTCGTGTTAAAAAAATAGAAAAGGTAGAAGAATACCTAACGTTAAAGATAAAAATCCAAAGCTGGACTGAATGCGGACACTCGAATTAGTCATTTTGTAAAATGAGTTTATATATTTATATTTTAGATTTATATATATATATTAAGGGATGGTGGACATTGAAAATCGTTTATTGAAATAACTGCTTTAGAATTATGAAAGTTTGTATAAATAATGCATTGAATATTAAATATATCTCGAAATGTGTAAAAAAAAAAAAAAATCAAACTTTTTAATTATTTATTTATTGAAATTTTTTAAAATGATCCATGCAATTGAGTTTTTAAACCCCTCCCCCCCCCCCATTTGACATCATTATAGTTTATCAATATATTCTAAACATACTTGCGGAATTATTTGTGAATTGGTTAGTAAGTTAATTAAAAAAATAATAATAATATTTTTATGCTTGAATATTAAAAATTTGCATGAAATTTCTGCATTCCAATGTAAAAAAAAATATATATTTTTTAATAGCATATCAATCAATCTACAAATTAATGCACAAAGATATTTAGAATATATTAGTAAGCTAATATAATAATGTAAAATCGAGAGGAAAAAATAAAAATTCAATTGCATGGATAATTTAAAACTTTCTCAAACAATTAATATTTTGAATTTGATTTTTTTAGATTTCAACAGCTTTCGAAGAATTGATATACGTCATATTGATACATGTTAATGCTTATGAATGCTAACTTTCACACCTCTAAAATAGTAATTTCAAATAATGATTTTCAACGTCATTTCTTAGGGGAAAAAAAAAAAAGTCTCTAAGGCATCGGTTCTAAACGTTTTAAATCGTTTCTAAAATGAAACTGTTTGTTGGATTACGCATAACTGCAACAACTTGGATTGTCCTACGGCATGAAAAAAAAAATCTGATTTATGCACATGCGCTTTACACACCATTCGATTTTTCAGCTAAAATTGAGTCTCTTTTTAAGATTTCAGATGTTTTCTAATCGACAGTGTCTTTAACCACCATACAAGACCTTTTTTTCCCCCGTTAAGTGCGATAGTAATGAACGAAGTGATTTACTACCGTAAAGCTCCGTTCAAACACTAGTAACAGCAGGGCGACAAGGGCGGTCTCTATATAAATCCCTTTGATGTGTGATTTGAGTCGTCGCAAAGCTGGAAGATAGTTTTCTCCTCTGATAAACCTCTTACTGCGATAACTGCATTGGAACCTGGATCTCTTTTGTAAAAGAGCAATAAAAAGTAATGTCTTTCAATGTAAATATGTGCAAAATTTCAAAGGTCACTTTCGGACAATGATAATTCATGACTTTCTCGCTCTGCATCGTTGCTAGTGTTTGAACGCAACTTGAGATGAATAGATGATGTAGCTCCACCTTATATTGGTACATGTTTCATACAGTTACTTAAGCAACATTTCATGAATGACCGGATTATAGGCTAAGACTTCCCTATTTTTTAGCCATCCCGGTCACCATACATCAAATCCTGTGATTTCTAGCTATGGTGTTACCTTAAAGACTGTTATGATGGTAAAATAAAAAATAAAAAAACTTGGCGGAATTAAAAAATGCAGTACACCAGCATGTCCATAGCCATTAATGTGCTATGAACTACTGTTAAGAATGCGGTAATGGGATTTATCTTGCTTTTATACTGCCACATAGGGCATGCTCTGTAGCATATTAAAAAAAAAAAAAAAAAAAAAAAAAAAAAAAACATTTGAACCGCTGTCTTAATCTATTATTTAAAATATACAGTGATTTAATATATCTTATTTCCATGAAATGCTATTCTCCTTGGTGGCAAGTTTTCGAAATAAAAGTTTTTCAGTGAAAAATAAAATCCCATGACCTCCTCTAAACCATTAGTATGTTTGGTAATATTTGGCTTAGTAGTTTTATTTTTATGGTCATTTCAGAGTGGTACTTTAGTTGTAATCGCCCCTGTATAATACTTTCAATTATTTGACATAATGAAAATGTCATACGGCATTTAAACACATTACACCATATTTTCTATTGAAAAATACAATGCATAATGCAATAAAAAATTATAAGAAATATTATTCATTTTTTTTTTTTTTTTTTTTTTTTTTTTATATATAATGCTTGTGTAAAATTATTTTTAAAGTAGTTTAATCATTATTACTGTTTTTTTTTTTTTTTCACAATTAATTAATAATTTTTAAAGTGATTTAATTTCATCTATAAATGGCATGTATCATACCTTTTATTCATAAAAAATTATAAAGACGTCATTTGCAGTTGTAGTTAAAAATAAAAAATAAAATAAAATAGCTGTAAACATCCCAAAATTATGAACATTGCTGATAAAAACAGAAAAAAAAATATCTATAACAGTTTTATGCAGAAAATTTCTCTAAAAATCTACTAATTTATTTCCTGAAAACAAAAAATAAATATTTGAAATGCCACTAAAGAATTTTTATTTATAAATTCTTTTAAAAACTTATAAATATAGAAAACATTCAAAATGTTCAAAAATATATTAATTTTTAAAACAGATATAGAAACTTACTGGAAAGATGCATCGTCGTATTCATATTGTTTATCCTGCAATTCTCTGAGGTCGCCAATCAATTCTTTAAAAGATCTATATAATTTTTGAAAAATAATATGTATCATAATGCAAATTAAATATAAGCAAAATTCAGCATTGAAAATTACGTTCGTTAATTAACTTAAAACAACGAATCGTTTCAACGAATAACAACGCATAACAACAACGTTTTATGAATGCAAAGAAATTTTATACATGTAACAGTATTTTATAAATGCAGCTGCTTTTATTTATCAAAATTTCTTTTCAATGTATAGCAACATAAAAAAAGAAACATTTTCATATGGAGATATTCTTGTAAAAATTTTCACAATTGTAGCTTGGTGTAATATTGATGGTGTGTGTCATTGATGGTGTGTGTCTTTGATGGTAATATTGTTAAAGTAAGCAGAAAAAAATTAATTTTCTTAAATGGAAAAATTAGAAACGAGTTATTAAAAATAATGTTGACAATATATTTGGGATTTTAAGTGATACTCTATGGGAATTATTCTATAGAAAACCTGCAATTTGACTGCCTGAATCCAAATTAATAATTTCAAGGTAAATTCTTTCAAAATTTTGAAGGATAGTATAAGTAACACAGGCATGCGAAATCGTACTCTTTAATATATTTTTTTTTCTTTTCTTTGCGCAGCGTTGGGTGTATTTTGATACGATGAATTCAACAATCCTTGTCTTTTCTACCTATCTCGTAAGGGTTTTTCACAAAATGAAAATCGGAAGAATTCACACACATGCTATAACAAATTCGAAACTATAAATACACTAAAACAGACTATTATTCACACATTATCTTTTAAATGCGTTTCTTTACATCGAAGCTTTTTTTTAGAACTTTTTATCTAATGCACGGCTCTAGGGCCTTGAGGAGAGGGATTCTCTATGCAGCATCCAAGAATAACCTGTTAACATGTTAACACACTGTCGTCCCTAAAGCCTCCTGTACATGTTTTTGATGTATTGATGAAATACTGTAAAAGCACTTATTTTCGCGAGGCTTTAATTTTCGCGATTTTCGCGAAACCATCGTAATCGCGAAAATTTAAGCCTCGCGAAATACTTTTTTTTTTTTTTTTTTTCGCAGCAAATAATAATAAAAAACCAGAAATTTTTCAATTGCCAAAACTCACATGCATTGACGGTCCGAATACGATAAAAGTGAAGGGGGTGTGGTGATTACATTTTCGGTGCAAAAGGGGATTCAGAAGTCCCTAGTTTGATAAACAGCATGAGGAAAAAGGGATTAAGAAAAGAAAATTGTTTGTGTGTGTGTGTGTGTGGGGGGGGGGGGAGATGTGCGCGTTGAGCCAAAGCCAAAGTTGATGTATAAGCACCGTTGTAAGCACAAATTGTTTTTAGAGCGATGAGGAGGTGGGGACGAACTTTTCAGACAAAAGGAAATTTCTTAAAATGGCTTATGCAAAAGGGGTTCTATATTATTTAGGTACTTTTCAACGTTTGGATTTTTCAACTTTCGGTTCTGTTCATATAAAATTCGCGAAATTTTCAGCTCGCGAAATCACCGATATCTTCATTTTCGAGAAAATTACGGCTCGCGGAAATAAGTGCTTTTACAGTAGTTCTCCTTGTTCTTCACTCACATCAGCCAGATTTTCCAGGAAATAACTCAGATGAGAGTTGAAAAAAGTGAACTTTAATCTAATTTTTTTTTTGTCAAAATTCTACATGATGAAAATTTTTGAAGTTTTTCCCTAATCAGCATCCAAAAATGCTCTAGAAAAACATATCACCTTGAAAAATAAATTTCATCACAGGCCTATGTAATCTGTCTCTCTTTCTCTAATTCTCTATATATACTAAGCAACAACAACAACAAACAAAAAAAAAAAAAAAAAAAAAAAAAAGCCGCACTTGAATTTTTTTTTTTTTTCACCTTTTACAACCGCCAATTTTATCGTTTTAAAAAGCAAATTTTCGAATAGATTTTATTACGTCGCCCTCCACATACACTTTAGAATTGAGTCCAGTGTTTAAAAACAAAATTTAACTGTCAGAAATACTGTAATTTTAGAAATTATTTCAAAACTAATAAGGCAGTTAATGATGCCACAACTGTATTAATTTTTGAATGAAAATGAAAAAATATTTTAATACGTGAGATGGCAAAATAATGAAATAATAAAGAAATATTGGTAAAATTATTTTTAGCAAAATATAAAATTTTTAGGCCGTTTAAACTGGAAATTTGGCTTTAGCCGGCAACGTTGCTCATCCAAGCAAGATAACCACAAGTTAAAATGCAAATGTTTAAAAAATCGATTTGTATCATGTTCAAAATTAAAAAAAGATTTAAAAAAAGTGCATAGCAAAATACTTTCTTCAAAAATAGTCCGAAAGCAATTAAACAAGGCAAGTTAAAAACCAGAAGGTCTGCAAAAAAGCCATTATTAAGAACAAATATTAAAAAAAAAAAAAAAAAACAAGACATCAGTTGACCAAAAATTTAAAAAAAATAGCAGTTAATTATCGGCTGAACCGAGTTTCTCTGATGAGTCAAGTTTAATTTATTTCGAGCGGATGAAAAAAACTACTAGGATGGTAAAAATGGGACTGACTTAATACTGCTCCCTTAAAACAGTGATACATTCTCCGTACATGATGGTACGGGGGTTCATACTTATTCAAAGAATCAGACAAATTTTCATGCTCAAGGGATCAATTAACTCAAAATAAAACACGATGATTATAAAAGTGGCGCCTGGGCGACTATTTTGGAGGTATTTCAGACTTTTCTTTAAACAGCATTTCAAGATGATAATGCACCTTGCTGTAAGGCGTCTGTGGTACGTCAATTTGAATCAAATTGTTAAAATTACTTATCCATTCCCATTAGACTTGAAAACAGTCCTAAGCTCAATTCGTTCGAAAATGTTTAGTCATAAAAAAGCGCGGGGAGAGAGAGAGAGGAGGATTCGAAATATGCAGCCTACAACTTTGCAAGAACTAGAAAAATTATTTAGCACAGTGAAATTTTTGAAATTTATGTCAAAAAGCGGTATAATACTATGCCACTGTGCCTTAAAGCAGTAATTCCATATAAAGGTGGAATTAACCCAATGCAGAATGCATATTTTTATTAAAACATTGCTTAGATCTAACAAATAAATAGTTTTATTTCATATATTAAAATATAACTTGTTTATTTCTTATAATACTTTATAATAGAATACAAAGTGTATGGCTATTGCATTATGTTTAAAAAGAAAGTTTTATGTAGATTCTTATAAAGCACTTCGTAGTGTGTAATAAAGTGTATTATTAAATCGAAAATGTACATAGGTATCGTTTCTTACTTTAGTATTATGCAGACATGACAGTTTTATTTGTTTTAACCATTAATTTTAAAGTTATTACAAATAAAAAAGGTATAAGTCATTTTTTCTGCAATGCGGCTTTTTTTTTCTTTTGTCGCTTAGTGTACATTACTTTATTTTTATTATTATTATTTTTTTTTCTACTCAAGATCGGGTCTACCCCATATTGTTTGACTTATCATGGCTACTATTATTCAAATACGTGCGATCTTTGGGCGTTTTTCAATTTTTAATTGAGTTTATCATTGTCTATTCATATAAAATTCTTTAACATGAAAGAAGGAATTTCCTTCTTTATTATCAATTTGTTATTTTTAACCGGCTCCTTACTAGTAATTACGGGTGTTCATGATTAATTTTAATGTGAGCAATGAAGGTTGTTTTATGTTTTTAATAAAACTATTCCTCAATTTCTCCATTTTTGGTTCTTGTGAATAATTTAGTCATTTGATTATCTGTTTTTCTTACATTCTACAATCTTGTAACATTATATATAGAGAGATAAAATATGTTACATATATTAACATCATTTGATAATAATCATAAGAAAATATATAAGAATGCATATAATAACAATAATAATAATTTAATAGTTTACAGGAGTGAGATTGATTATCACAGAAGTGAACTCACCAAACTATTAAATTCATAATATTAAACAAATTGAAATAATGAATTTATTTTATATAATAATTCAGCTTCAGTTACTGATACATAGTTGTAACCTGCTGTTCAATCATAAAAAGAAAATATGGATAAAACTAAATATCAAAATAAAACGGTAATGGTTAATATTTTATACTTGTGGTCATTTATAGCATTTATACAATCATATTTTATTCATGCACCATGTTGAATAAAAAACAAATTTTAAGTTGATATATTAAAAAGTAATAACAGAGTTCGTGTAACTTTCAGAGTAAATAACTAAGTCAAATTAATATCATGTGTTCATCTAAAAATTTCAAATTTATTTAAATCCTCATGCTTACAATTAAAAAATGATTATTTCTTCTATTATTTTTCAGAAAGAAAGAGTAGATACTTCCATGTAGTGATTACAGTTACTGATACATAGTTGTAACCTGCTGTTCCATCATAAAAAGAAAATATGGATAAAACTAAATATCAAAATAAAACGGTAATGGTTAATATTTTATACTTGTGGTCATTTATAGCATTTATACAATCATATTTTATTCATGCACCATGTTGAATAAAAAAACAAATTTTAAGTTGATATATTAAAAAGTAATAACAGAGTTCGTGTAACTTTCAGAGTAAATAACTAAGTCAAATTAATATCATGTGTTCATCTAAAAATTTCAAATTTATTTAAATCCTCATGCTTACAATTAAAAAATGATTATTTCTTCTATTATTTTTCAGAAAGAAAGAGTAGATACTTCCATGTAGTGAGGTTTTATTCTGTTTCTTTCTTTCTTTCTTTCTTTCTTTTCTTTTTTTTTTTTTCCCTTCAAAGTATAAACAGAAGTGATCCAAAATTTTGTGACGAACTCACTTTTTAAAAAATATTCCTTATGGCAATTAACAGAGTAAAAATCTCCTATGTTAAATCCCTAGTGTTAAACACTTAAGTTTTCTAAAAATATATTATTTATACGCTCTTAATATATATATATATGGGGGGAAATACAGCATTCCTTTTTGATTCTTTATACTTGCTTAATTTCAATAAATTTTGATTTCATACCTCTAAAACATTGTATTTTTAGATGCAGAATAATACAAACAGAAAATATTATTAATAGATTAATTGTATTATTTTATACTTGAGCGAGCAAGTTTTCTGTAATCCACATCTGTAAACGTACTTTGAGCCTTTACAATACTGCAAACCTTTACAATAATGCACCTAACTCAAGAGAAACTCACTACAGTTGAGGAATTCACTATTCATAAAGCTAATGCATAAGAGGAACTACGTTTCTGCCTTAACAAAGCCTGTCATGAATAACTGCATTTAAGAAATTCATATGTAGAACAACAGTGTAGAAACTAATCAATTTCACAGAAAAAAGGTCCAATTAAATTGAATTAGCAAATGAAGATTTAAGATTTAAAAATCGAGATTAATAATTAGAAAAACTTACATTAATATGGGTGATTCTTAGCAAATATGTCAATTTAATGCTAGTGATAATTAAAAAAAAAAAAAAAAAAAAAAATCTTTCAAAAGTTTCTATTTTTTTTTTTTTTCTAGGAAGGTATTAGAAAAAAAATTAATATTAACCCGTTAGTAGTCGCTATAGACAGCGCCACCTAATAGAGATTGCGCACTTTTTATTTAACTGTCACCAATAATTTTAAGAAGTGATGTGATCGACGTTCCTTCGATTTTATTCGCATTTTATGTATATCAAATGTTACTTTTAAAACTTTTTGATGGCTGTTGAATAAAAAAATCTGGTAAAACTGAAGGATGGGCGGCAAATCGACCAACTAGCGACTACTAACGGGTTAAAAAGTACTGTAGTTGTTCAGTGTTATAAATTTTGGATTGTCCTTGTAGTACGCATACATTTTCTGTGTGATGGAGAAAAATATTCAGATATTTCAGATCGAAATAATTGTTGAGGTTTTTTGCAATTCAGGGAATTTGCTAACATTTTATTTTTCTTATTACGAAGAACTCATTTTTAAACTACATTTTACGTATTTATTGAAATTTAATTTTTCCGACTGAGTGAAAATAATGCCTGGACCGGGACTCGAACCCCGGATCTTTGACTTACAAGGTCAAGGCTCTACCAATTGAACTATCCAGGCCGACATCCCGGTCAGCATTACTCACTCAGACGACCTTTTAGGCAGAAACAATCTGGTCTATCATTTAGATAGCTCAACAGAAATAAGCCGCAGGAAATGGAAAACACTATTAAACAATGGGAGAAAAAAATACAATTTTTTAATAAAATCACACAATCAACTGTGGAAGGAAATAATATTGATTGTGTGATTTTATTAAAAAATTGTATTACTTTCTCCCATTGTTTAATGGTGTTTTCCATTTCCTGCGGCTTATTTCTGTTGAGCTATCTAAATGATAGACCAGATTGTTTCTGCCTAAAAGGTTGTCTGAGTGAGTAATGCTGACCGGGATGTCGGCCTGGATAGCTCAATTGGTAGAGCCTTGACCTTGTAAGTCAAAGATCCGGGGTTCGAGTCCCGGTCCAGGTATTATTTTCACTCAGTCGGAAAAATTAAATTTCAATAAATATGATTTCCTTCCACAGTTGATTGTGTGATTTTATTAAAAAATTACATTTTACGTATTTATTATTATTTTATTTTTTGTAACAATCTTAAATTTTCAATGATACTGTATAATAAAATACATCATAAGTTTTTTTAATATTTGAAATAAATATCATGGATAAATTTACGTAAAAAATGTACGCATATGTTATTTAATATGCGTAAATACTTACTCTCTATTCAAAGCTAAACATTCAACTCCAGGATCCGCTGCGATGACATTAGCCGTCCTTTTGTCCTCACTAAATATTAAATTTTCAAAAATTACATTTAATTTTTTTTTTTAAATAAGTAAATAAATAAAGCAAGCAAGCGTTTTTGAAATTTTATAAAGCAAAAAGTGAAGAATAATATTCATTCAAGTTTAAAACCTTTGAAAAAAAATGCTGGAGACAGAATATATTATTTTTCTAAAAGAATTAAAAATCGCAAAAGAAGGAAAAAAATAAATAAAACAGGATGCTCGTGTTCGTTCTCACTAATGCTACATTCATTGAATGAAATCTCCATTAAAATAACAAAAAAAAAAAAAAAAAAAATTCTCTTTTCTACTGAAAAAAGAACGTAAAATCACATGGCAAAACATGTTTATCAGTTATGAGTTAGAAGTATATAAAAAAAGAATGTACTTATTCAACAGTTTTCGTACTGTACAAGTTGATTCAAAATTAATGTGACCAATTTTAAAAGCATGTAAATATTTATGGTAAATTTTAATCGCTTTACCACCAGTTTTACTATACAAGTGAGATATTTAAATTACCAATCTAGCTATTTGTATTAGTGGGAGTAAATTATGGCTCCTGAATTAGATATTCAAACCCGAAACGAAGCTTTTGAAGGATGGTTGCTCAAATTCAGTTATATATAAAGTATTTAAAAATCAGAAAAGGCATTTTTCTAATTAATTACTATCTGAACTTCGAAAAGAAATAAAATCTGGCTGGCAATCAAAAGCTCTAGGAAACAAATGTGGATGAAAAGAAGTCCTTGGTTAAAAAGGAAAAAAGGAAGCTCAAAAGACTTATCGCTGTAGAAAATCCTCTACCTCAAAGAACTTTAGCAAAAAGACTACAGGTACCGCAATCGACAATTTGTCGTCAGATAAAGAAAATTAACTATAAAAAAGCGAATAAACCAGTCAGCCATCAAATGTCTGCAAACACCATAGAAAAACGAAGAAAATGTTCTTGGCCACTGTACTTAATTTTACGCAGAGGTAGATAAAAAACATGAATAACTTCGGATGAAGCACTGTTTTATCTGTCATCCACAACTGGCAAAATGAAGGTACAATATATTTCACACGAAAAGCGTCGCAAAGACGCAACTGTTTTGCAAAAGGCAAGTTGGCTGTCAGGTGTTATAGTACAGATGTTAATGTCCTCTCAAGGCTCAACAAAACCATCTTTTGCGGAACTAAAGGCAAAAATTGATGCTAAGTACTATCAAAATAAAGTTTTGAAGAACATGATCAAAAAAAGTAAACGACTGTACTCTCAAGGAAACTTTGTTTTACACCAAGATTCTGCACCAAGTCATACTGCAAAATCTACTATAAAATGGCTGAAAGATTAAAAAAAAAAAAAAAAAAATTCTTCCTCCTGAGAATTGGCTAACATCATCCCCTGACTGTGATCCTTGCGATTATTTTTTATGGGGATACTTAAAAAAAAACAATTAAGTAGACGTAAAGAAAGAGCATTTCAAGGGCTTCAAAAATCAATGAAAGAGGAAATTGGACATATACCCCCAAAATAGGTCGAAAAAACTCTTTTCGCTTGCCCTAAAAGTTTACGGAAAGTATTCTATGTTAAAGGAAACTACATTGAAATTTTCATGTAAATATTTTTATTTAATAAAATTTTCTGATGCTCTGAAGTTGGTCACACTAATTTTGAATCAACCTGTATATAGGCGCTGTTATAAACCACTTTATTAAACAAAATAATCTGGTGTGTCACTCATAGGACTTTTTCTTACATAGTGTTTGATTACTACAAAGACAGATTATGGATTAAGGTATAAGAGACACTGAGAAAAAAAATTCTGTAACTGACATCTAGAATCTAAATTGAGGCTCTAGAAAGAATAGTTCCATGTTATCCTTATAAATTCTAGTCCCATGTGAAAGCGAGTTCTAGAAACCCTTATTAGAATTCTAGAGCGTTTGCCTATATTCTCGAGGCAAAGTTATTTGAAAATCTCCTCAAATAAATACGAATACAAGAGGCGGGTTTCAGCAAATATAATCTTGGTTCATGAACCAATTCTAGAAAATCAAACGAGAATTTCTCGCAATAAAAAAGATTCAGAATATTCAGAATATTGTTTCATCATCTAGAAATGTGTAGACTATAAATTCTCGATCATTTCGCCTATTCAGTTTATTGGCGTGCCTTATGCGCATAGCTCAGAAATCTGTATTTCTAGTTAAGGGATTTAGAAAATGACCACTTATTCATTTTAGATGAAGGCGGTATGTTTTTGTTTTTTTTCTCAGTGGAGCCAATGACGTTTATAAACGAACTTTACAAACAGTTGAAAGCAGTTTTATAAACAGTTTTACCACACATATATTTTTGTTTGTGGGAGGATACCGTCCCTCAAACCCCCCACTCCCCAAATAAACATAATACATATATTCACAAAAATGTGAATCTGTGATTAAATTTAAAAGTTTATTGCAAATTTTTTCGCGTTTTTATTCAGAAAAAGTTTACTTACAGCACTCCTTGAAACTGACCAATCTTGGCCAAAACTTTTAAATGCAATCTGATATTATCTTTAAAATACTCAATTTGAATTTTACGCAATTATTTGTTTTTCTGTTATGCAGATAACAGGCATGTACTCAGAAAAACAAAAAACTTGTTTTCTTATTCAAGGGACCCTAAACACATAATTATAGGTGGAAAAAAAAACCAACTTTGAAATTTGGATTCCACACTAGTACTTTGTTTTTCATAGGATATAAGAAGGTAATTGTAACGAAGAATGGAAATGGCCGTTGGTTATTCAAGCTTACTCTT
This sequence comes from Salticus scenicus, assembly GCA_963930645.1. Classification (NCBI taxonomy): domain Eukaryota; kingdom Metazoa; phylum Arthropoda; class Arachnida; order Araneae; family Salticidae; genus Salticus; species Salticus scenicus. The sequence continues at coordinate 19,859,793 of OZ005649.1, forward strand.
AAAAAACAGCTTTAGAATTCTTGCGATGTGAACCGTCAATAACACAGTGATAATTAATCCAGGCATTTTTGTAGATAATCACGAAAAATTTTATTAAACATTTTACTTGATATAATACTCTCGTATACGTGATCATTTTGTAAAGTTATTATTATTGTATTATTAGAATTGAAGGGATTTTAAAAAACAGTGGAGTGGGAGCTCAAAAGCTGACTTCACCGCTTAGTTTTTCATGATGAAGTGACGCTCCGGTTTCTTCCTTAATTTCGCCAAAGCTCTAATCGAAGCCAAATTCAAAATAGTAGAGAAAAAAGGGTTGTAATTGTGTTACTTATAAACACATATAATTTTTGAAAAAATTGACAGATAATTAAAATTTAAACGGTCGTCAATAACAGCCAACCGTCGCCATGGGAAGGCGGTAGATTTCAAGCAAAATTAATTTACCATATTGTGAGACAAGAATGCATACATGGTGACTAACTGCATTTATTTTCAAGATGAAATGAAACCGAATTAGAAAAAGTCATAGCATGCTATTGTAGATCTGCATCACGTTAAAGAAAGAATAATAGATGATCATAGGTTTCGACAGATTTGCAATTAACAAAAGATACTTATGTGGGAAGAGGGAGAAGTAAAAATTTAAGGAACATACTGTATGTGAATTTAAGTTGCAATTTAGAGGTCATAAAAATGATTTCGCTACATATATATATACAATAATGTATTTTTCAGAATATGTGATAATCGACATCACAGTAATTATCATTATGCAGGGATTTTAGTGAACTTGGTAAAATTTAGTAAAGCTCTTCCTTTAGTTACATTCAGTAGAGACAAACGTATTCACTCAGTCATGTGTAGCTCCATATATTGTATATAAATTCTGTACTCACCGCATAATATACTGAAGCCTAGCGCAGTATTTAAAAGAAAAAAAATAGTAATAATAATAATAATAACACAACTTGAAATGCAATCTTGGTAAATTCAAACAATTTTCCTAAACTATCTTAATTATTTGTGCGGCCTTGCAAAGTAATTGTAAAATATTTTCATATCATATATCATATCTTATGCTAAACATGCTTTAATGCATATAAAATAATATACATGTTTATTTCTTTTTATTCAATGCAGTATAAAGTTGTTAATCTGTACCTACCATAAATTTCTTCCATAGACGTAATGCATTTGTAGAACGAAGCAACGAAAAGTTTAGTATTGCATTCTTATGTGACACACATTTAGAATACAGAGTTTAGATTTCATGCTTCTATTTGTTCCTAAAATATCTTGATAACAGACAAACACACAGACCAGACTAACCACTAAAAATCTAATTTTCGATTTCAGGTAACCTCGAATCGTGTAAATATAACACAATTTTGAAAATTTGACAAGAGAGAGAGAGAGAGAGGAAAAAAAAAAGAACTTTCTTTTTTATTTTATGGGTAAGAGAAAGTAAAAAATTGTAGAAATAGTTATTTAAAATGGAAACCTTTTTTTTTTAGGACTGAGGGCCTATTAGTCTCAATCTGGGATTTTTGCGTTGTCGTTTTCGATAGTTGGACATTTGTCGAAATCATTTTTCGTTAGTTGGACATTTGTCGAAATCTAAAATTTATCGAAAATATAATTGAATAATTTGAAAGCGATGTTATAATTGGGAAGAAAAAAAAACTAATAGTCCTCCGTCCTAAACTAAATTCTGCTTTTGCCAGAATTTCATCAAAATCTTTTTATTATTATTATTATTATTATTATTTTAATTAATTAAACGATGTATTCAAAACTCAATTAAAGCCAATTCAATAAAAGTTTATGATATTTTGGTTAAACAACGTGGATTATTCACTTAATAATCAATGTATTCATTCGACTTTCTTCAAAATTTATTTTAAAAAAGGTTCTATACAAACAAATAAAAGCTCTAATAAAAACAATTAAAGTTAACTTTACTGCCAAAAAACTACACAGAAATATATCATTATTTATACAAATAGCAAATCTTTTAGACATAATTTAATTTTATCGTTTATTTACTGAATTATAAATTCTTCGTCGTTTTCCAACATATATTGTTATGAATCATAGCATTATCTTAGTTTACAAAAACCTTAAATGTTTTCTTCGATGATGATGATGATGATAAGAATATAAAATTAAAGAGTTATATGCGCCATAAAATAACTTACAAATATATATATATATATATATATATATATATATATATATATATTTAACATAATTTTAAAGAAATACCATGTAATTTTAAGTAATGTGCAAGATAAAATATTGTACGAATTATTAAAAGACAGCTTTAAAAACTGCAGTTATCTTATTATAAAGAAATCAAATTTTCCCAGTTTTCTTAAAACAAAAATATAAAATGAAACAATAAGAAAATAATACTTTTATTCAAGGTTTAAAAGGAAAAAAATGTTGTCAAAAAATCATATTCCTTTTCCTAAAATAAATTAAAAACCATACAGAATAATAATAAAAAAAAAAAAAAAAAAAAAGAAGAAGAAGAAGAAGAAGAAAATAATTGTGTATCTTCCCATTAATGCTGCATTCATTGAATGTAATCCCCCAGAAAAATAATGAAAAATTTCTGTTTATCTACTGAATAAAAAGCGTAAAAATCACATGACAAAACAAGTTTAAGAATTTTACAAAAGAGAAATGTATAAAAAAGACTTTATTCATTCAACACATTGTTAACAATCTGTATTGTATAATGATATTGTTACAAACAATCTTTTATTAAAAAAAAAAAAAAAAAAAAAAAAAAAAAACTTGGATTGTAGAAATAATGTGTCGGCCAGCAAGCATTTTTTTTTTTTTTTTTTTTTTTTTAATGAAAGATTGTATTCAAAACAGTTATATTTTGAATCAATTGTGAGAATTATCTTTTAAATAATGATTTATTTAAATTGAATAATTTTACTATTTCTTTACAAAAAATCAGACTTCTAAAAGTAATTAATGATCACTTTACTCGTACTGTTATGAGTTAACATTTAAGTCTGTAATTATTTGTATGGTTGGAATAAATGTACATAAAAGGATTAATGCACATAGATGGAATTAACCCGTTAGTAATTGCTAGTTGGTCGATTCGCCGCCCATCCCTTCAGTATCGCGACTTTTTTATTCATTATCCACCAAAAATTTTTAGAAGCGGCATTTGATATACGCAAAAGGTGAATCGACTCGAATAATCGTCGATTATGTATATCAAATGCCACTTCTAAAAATTTTTGGTGGCTATTGAATAAAAATGTCACGCAATCTGGCAACACTGAAGAGACGGATGGCCAATCGACCAACTACCGACTACTAACGGGTTAGTGCGTAATGCATATTAATGCAATTAATGTATATTGGAATTAATGCATAATTTTAACACACGATGTGTTTTCCAGACATTCACAGAAAGAAATGTTATGTTGAAACCACAGAAATTTTGTTAAATCAACCAAAATTGTTTTTTTATATAGGCTCAACAAAAGTTTTGTGTCCAGAACTTTAATCATTTTGTTGTTTGAACCAAACAATTTTCCTGATTCGGCACATCGCTCGCTTATTGGTTGTTTATAGATTGATCTATGATGTAGCTTATAGAACTATCTAATGACAATTACTTTAATTTCATCCAGAATTTTTTGATTAATCGAAGAACGTTAAGTTAGTTAATCTTTTAAAGAATAGTGGTATGAAACACCAAGATTAAAATACATAATGCTGCCATACACTGAGAAAAAATTCTGTAATTGGCATCTAGAATCTAAATTGTGGCTCTAGAAAAAACAGTTCCATGTCATCCTTATAAATTCTAGTCCCCTTGAAAAGCGAGTTCTAGAAACACCTAATAGAATTCTAGAGCGTTTGCCTATACTCTCGAGGGCAAAGTTATTTAAAAAATCTCTGCAAATAAATGAGACTACAAGAGGCGGATTTCAGCAACTATAATCTTGGTGTATATGACCCAATTCTAAAAAATCAAGCGAGAATTTCTCGCAATACAAAAGATTCAGAATATTCGGAATATTCAGAATATTGTTTCACCGTATTGTTTCACCGTATGTGGGCTTGCCTTATGCGCATAGTTCGGAAATCTATATTTCTAGTTAAGGGATTTAGAAAATGGCCACTTATTCATTCTAGAGGAAGGCGGTATATTTTTTTTCTCAGTGTATGGAATGAATAAGTAGCCATTTTCTGAAACCCCAAACTAGAAATATAAATTTACAAGCTATGCGTACAAGGTAAGCAAATAATTTGGACAGACGAAATAATCGAGCATTTCTAGTCTTCACTTTTCTAGATAGCGAAACAACATTATGAATTATATGAATACTTTGTATTGCGAGAAATTCTCGCTTGATTTGCTAAGAATTGGGTCATCAATGAAGATTATGATTACTCGCCTCTTGAATTCGCATTTATTTGTAGAGATTTTTAAATAAGTTCGACTCCACAGTAAAGTAGGGAAACGATCTAGAATTCTTATAGTGTTTTTTGGAACTGGCTAGCAAAGGAAATAAAAATTTATAAGAATGTCAGGATACTACTTTTACTACAGACACAATTTAGTTTCTACACTGAAAAAAAAAATGTACTGTTGGGCCGCGGACGATTGATCCCTGGTTGGCAAAGTGCCAGGGCGATTCCACTCACGTTCTGGGAGACCCAGCAATGAAGAGAGAGGGGAAATTTTTCTACTATTCTTGTTTGTTCTGTTATGTGTAGAATCATTAATACTCCTGCTTTGTTTTCTTTTATTTCTTTCTGTATAACAGTTTGTTTATAATGGAACAAATGGATCCTACATCTGGTACGAGTTCTCGGATTAAACCTCTCCGTAGTGAATCGAAGCGTATTCTGCATAATGTCATTAAGTTTTGCGATAAAGAAGCTTTAGAAGGAGAAGTTATTGTTTGAAGAATTTTAATTATTTCTTCAAGAATTTTGATAATAAATATCAAAATAAAAGTAAGTGTCAAATATTTAAAGCAACATCCAATTTTAAATAGTGCCATTTTAAATAGTTTGTTCGTTCGGTTCAACTTGCACATTAGTCCAGTGAGGTACAACTTTCACATTAGTCCCGTCAGGTACAACTTGCACATTAGTTCCCTCTAAATATAGTGACCAGGGAAGCTGGCAAAACATTCGTTCATTCACTACCTTAATTGATTTCACATTTCGTCATTTTTGTCGGGGTTATATACTAGTTTGTAAATAATAATTGACATAATTTTTAAGTTAGTGTTACACACTTAAAAATATTCAAAATATTGACAAAGCTTTTACTTTTATTTTTAATTGAGTAATATTTGTATGAAATCTAAAACTATCCCTTTATTATATTATCATTTTTGTTGTTGTTGTTTCTTATGCCACTCGGAAATTCCGAGCCCCGGTAGTGGAACTAACTGGGTTTAAGGCAGGAGGGGTGCGTCATTCCGTTTAACAGAGGAGCGCCCATTTGGGGAGGAAGTACGTCTTAGCTCCAGAAGCTGGCGATAGATGGCAGCACCAGCAAACAACAGGAACTCGAATTTTGATCCGGGACAAGGCTGAGTTTAAACGCATGTTCCGGTACCCCCAGAGGTATAATTTTTGATGGGAACTTGGAGGACTTTGCGACCACGACGGAATTTAACGTGCACCAGTCGCCATTAGCGTACACGACGGTCTTCGGCCGGCTCGAGCGCCGAACCCGCAATCTTTCGATCACTAACTCGCTGCTCTTACCGATCAGGCTACCGCGGCCCTATTATCATTTTTTCTTTCCTTTAATTAATCGTAAAATATTTATATAACCAGATATTCAAGAATCAGTTCAAAGAAGGAAAAGAAATGCAATCAGTGAGTTTATAATTTTTTCATACCCATAAACAAACACATCCCTAGGTACTACGATATTCCTATTTTATAAATAGACCAACCCTTTTCACTCATGCGCAGATCACGTCAGGGATCCTCCTTCTGCAGTTTATCAGTACCGCCTTCTTCTAGAATGAATAAGTAGCCATTTTCTAAATCCCTTAACTAGAAATATGGATTTCCGAGCTATGCGCATAAGGCAAGCCAATAAACTGAATAGACGAAATGATCGAGAATTTCTTGTCTACGCATTTCTAGAGGGTGAAACAATATTCTGAATCTATTGTATTGAGAGAAATTCTCGCTTCATTTTCTAGAATTGGGTCATAAACTAAGATTATAGTTACTCGAACCCACGTCTTGGATTCGCATTTATTTGCAGAGATTTTTAAATAACTTTGCCCTCGAGAATATTGACAAACGCCCTAGAATTCTAATAAAAGTTTCTAGAACTCACTTTCAAAGGAGACTGGAATTTATAAGGATAACATGGAACTATTTTTTCTAGAGCCACAATTTAGATTCTAGATGTCAGTTACAGAATTTTTTCTCAGTGTAGAAGTCAGTCACAGAACTTTTTTTCAGTGAAAACATACCACAGATTCAAGCTCTTCCTGGGTCATTACATAATGTTTATTTTTGTTATCGATTCTTATTTAATTTCAAATACTAGTTCTATTTTTCAAGTATAGATGGCGATAATTATCCATTCATGCAGATGATTTTCAGAATTCATAGGAGACTGTTATATTTCCCCCCAGGTGTACACCTATCCCAATAAATCGATGTATTTTTCTTGAATTTATTGCTACACATGTACATATATATGTTTTTTATTATATTTAGATAAGTTGAAAAAAAAAAGTACGTGCATTAGGTCTATTAATTTAATTAAAATAATTTATTTAAAGTTGTAGACAAATTTACAGCTTTAATAAAATGAGGTTATAATGAAATTTTCCTAATGTGATTTATGGAAATATATATAATTTCCTTAAGGTTAGTTTATTATGAAGGGATTGATGTTTTATATTTACCTAATAAGCTTATTTCTCTCATGATTTTTTCTACTTCATAAATTTATCATGAAAAATTTGGTGTTTGAAGTTTAATATGTATATTTCTTTCTTGGTTTTTTTCACTGCATAAGTTTGTTTCTATCTTAGTTTTTTCCATATATTGTTTGAAATTATTTTTAAGTCTTTTAGGTGACCTCGGGCATTGCATGCTGTAAATTTTTAGCTGTTTGGATACAGTATGACAGAAAGATCACCTAATTTGCATGCAACATTCGTTCACTGCCCTTGAAAAAGTAATGAATATGTATGCGTCAATATCAAGTTGCTTATTTTTCCTTTTCGTCAACTTCATTCATTTTTTGTGGTTCTTCATGTGATGCTTGGTTTCATATAATGCAATGTTTGAAAAGGTTTTCTATATGTATATATATACATATATGAAAGGATAAAGAGAGGTAAGTTTTCAAATTATTATTTTATTATTTTAAATTAATAGTGAGTAATAACTTAAAGAAAATCCCATTAGAAAGTCTTAACTTAAAATGAATTCTACAGTTTCCCCTGTAAAGTAAGTTTTAGTACAATGCGCGAGTATAACGCAAAAGTCATAAAAGTGAACAAATTTTAAGATAATAAAGTGCTGAATAAACGCAACTTGCAGTTTCTTGTGGTTAGTTGCTGCATAATAATGAATCCCGGCAATCTGGACCTCAGCTAAGCTGCCAACCATTGAGTTAATATCCAATAATCAGAGGAAGGAGTGGTGTGATTTCCCGCCAAAATGCCGGTATTTAAGAGAAAGCGTGCGTAGATGAGCTCGCTCTCTCTCTTCTTGTGCTCTAGTGCCTAGCAAAACCACGTCAAAATAAAGGCCCGAGAGGGATGACGGGGAAAGCATGACGTTTGATCGCGGGCTACCAGCGGTCTTGGCTTCACTGCACTGCATTCACTTGCTCAGCCTTCAATTATGGACCGTATCCTGTAATATGTTCCAGATAGTTCAATAAATGCCTGTCTCTCAATTTGGATTAATTATTGAGTGCAAGCCTCTCTCCTTCATAGCTATTATGTGACTCAAAGTAAGTGAATACGTCATATAGATATGTGTGTGTGTGTGCATAAGCAAACAAACTTAAGAAACAAAGAATCTTTTCCCATTTACTTGATCATTGTGTAATAAATAGTTATGTGATTTGGAAAATAGAGACAAAATGGATTTTAAAACTTTTCAAAGAACTATTTTGACACAGCTATGGTGTTTCAGGCATTAGTGTCGACACTGTTCATTTTCCTGTCTCCTAAACCAAAAATTCCACTCAAGAAGCACAAACCATTTGTTGCCAAAAATGTACGTACACAAATTTCAAAGCATTAATCGCAACAATCAACGGCTTGATGGTGCGCTTAGTGCAATACTACACAAAAGCATATTCGAGCCTTACCGCGCGCATCCTTCTTCGAAGAATGTAACCAATATAAATAATCACATGACTTGTGCTTTTCAAGTTTTCACCAATGAAATCCTCAAACCCCTTTCGGACAAAGGATGTTAAAAAATTTTGGCTATGTCATCCAATGGCGGACAGATCTAGCCGTTTCACTCTTCGCGTGACCAATGAAAATTATCCTTAACCTTCTTTATCCTTTGAATAGAAACCTAAGTATTAAATTAGCTCGCTAGTCAAATATATATTCTAAGTTTCTAACAATGTAGATTGCTCCATTTGCCAATTACCCTTCTGCTTAGATAACCTAAACCTGTTTCATAAGTAAATTTTACTTTATATATAGTAAGTTAAAGATAAAAAATAACCAATCAATATAAAATACAAGTGCAAGTTCATTTGAATCTGCATATGTTTTAATAACATAATATGTATACAACCTATAAAAGGCTGCACAATTTTCGACAAGATTCGGAATGAAGACATCAGGAAGGAGTTAAAGATCTTCAACTTATGTGATAGAATACAAGAATATCGTACTAAATGGAAAGACCATGTACAGCGTATGCCGGAAACACGGTTCCCCAGAGCTGCCCTCGACTACTCCCCAAAGGGCAGGAGAGATCGAGGACGACCGAGAAAGCGGTGGACTGAACAATGAAGCCGGAACAGGCACTATGCCTAATCCCTGAAGTTGATGATGATGTATACAACACCACGACTGTAACGGCAATTATTAAAAAGTTATTGTTAGAGTTTGAATAGCATCCTTTACTTTGTAAATAAAAATAATTTTGTGTTTGTGAGTAAAACGAAATTCTGTGCATTAAAGAGCTAACTGAAGAAAATTACTGTTAAAAATGAGAAAATAAATCTAAAACTTAGTCTATAAAATAAATTTGGTATTTTCAAAAAGACATCCCCCCCCCCCAAATTCTTATGTACTTACTATCATTCACTACGGTATGTTTGTGAATCTCAACCAAATAAAAAATGCGCCTCTATTTTGAGGTAAATACAAACTTTTTTATTTGTCTCTCCGTGGCTCAGGTGTTTAGGGCACCTTGTTAGTAATTCGGTGGTCCCGCGTTCGATACCCTGAAGGTCCGGAGTGTTAAATTGTGTAGACAATTAGTAGAAAAGATGTCAATTGAAAAAAGAAAATTTATCGTTGACTACACGATATCCTAAAAATTTTTGAAGAGTTTTTTTTAAGAAGACTTTTTCTTACATCTCTTTTTAGAAGCAAAAAAGAGTTTTTTGTGGGCTACAAGTGCCTTCTATTGGGCAGAATATTCACAAAAATGTCAATGAAACAATTAAAAATACAAGATAAAAATGTTTAGGAAAAACACATAAACATTAACCAAATCAGTAAAATGTTAAGTTATAATATAAAAAATAATAATAATAAACTAAAATAATAATAAAAAGGTGCCGCAAACGAATAATTAAATTGCAGATATTGGCCCTTAATCAGGAAATGAAATCACAAAACTTATAGGCAATCGTGTGGTGCTGCCATCTATTGTGAATTTTAAGAAATAATTTCTCTTTTCTTAACACAGTTCAAATTTCCCCAATTTTGGTTAATAAACAAAAAAGTTACTTTTTTTTTTTTTGCAAATTAAATTTTATTCTAACTTTGAAAAGATTTATATGACACGCTATAATGGGAATTTGGGTTTTAAAAGTTTTTTTAAATAGATTATTTTCTATGTTAACGCTCCAAATCTTGTTGACATGAATTATTCCGATATCAAAAGAATATTAGCCAAGATATTACGAAGATACTTATGAAAACATTTCTTCAGGCTAAACTGCCTTTTTACTTAATTATATATTTAGAAAATTTGTCCATTTGTGTAAATTCTTTCTATCCGTTTACTCACTGAATTATAAAATTTCTTTCCTTTTTTATAGTATACTGCTATAAAGCGTTACATTCACGTAGTTTACAAAAATGAATTAAATATTTTTTTAAACATTTTTGTACGATTATATATATATATATATATATATATATATATATAAATTAATAATAATTTATTTGCTTTGTTATTTAAAAACTAGGTTAACTTAGTTAGCTTAATTTAAAATCAAACCCGTGTACTTTTAAATAATGTCATCCATAAAGTTTTATAGCGAATGATTAACAGACATCGTTAAATATTACAAATTTTATATTATAAAGAAAGCCAGCATTTTAAATTTTCATAAAGCAAAAAATAAAATAAAATAATACAATGAACGAATAATATTTTCATTCAAGATTAAAACGAAGAGAAAAAAATGATGGAGAACGAACATATTTCTTTTTCTAAAAGAAATTAAAAACCGGAAAAGAAGAAAAAAATTGGGGGGGGGGGGGGGATGCCTGTGTTCGCTCTTGTTAATACTTCATTCATTGACTGTAATCATTAGGAAAATAATAAAGAAAATTATGTCTCTTTATCTATTGAATAAAGATCGTAAAATAACATAAGACAAGTTTATCAGTTTCATGAAAGATAAGTACATAAAAAAAGACTTTATTTGCTCAACACATTGTTAGCAATCTATGCATTGTATAAAGAGCTTTTTTTATGGGAAAAAAAACTTGAATTCTAGAAATAATGTGAAAAGCAGCGAAATCATAAAAAAGAAAAGAAAAAGAAAAAGAAAAATACATTCAAAAACGTTTTCATATTTATCTCAATTACGAGAATTATCTATTAATTTATTTTATTTTTAATTAAAATGAATATATATATATTTTTCTTTACAATAAATAAGATCTTTTAAAGTAATTAATAATAAGGCCACGACTATTTATTTAGTCAGAATCATCGCATTTTAACCCAAGATTTGCCATTGTAGTTTTTACAGGCATTCCTCAAAATATTGTTAACTTATGAATTATTTTGGTAGGATAGGATATATTCGATAAGGTATTACGAAGATAACTTACGATATTTGGGGGAGGGGGGAGGGAAAGCCCCAATGTGTGGGCTAAATTGCATTTTCATAGCTGCCAATATTTTAATTTATTCCGGAGTAATTTTAGCCCCGCATCTAATTCGTACCACCTATTTTTTAAATCAAATTTTCTTATTTTTTCGAAGTTAAGTACTGAAGAAATTTTTTCTATAAATAAAGTGGTGCAAAATAAAGGCGGGGTAAAAGTACTCCGGAATAAATTAAATTATTGGCAGCTATGCATTTTTGCATATTTATATATTTAGTAAATTTTATCTAAATATTATGTAAATTTTATGTATGCAAAACATTTCTTTACGATTATTCACATAATTTGATAATCTTTGTTGTTTTGTATGTGAGTGTATTTTACAGCAAAACATAGCATTAATTTAGCTTATAAAAATCCTAAATGTTCCTTCAATGTTGATAGTAAGATCATAAGAAGAAAGTTATTCATTTGCTTCTTTATTTGACTTTAGATGAACGTAGTTAGCTTAATTTTAAAGAAAGATTAGGTAATCTATATATATAAAATCGTTCTTCCTGACTGAGTGAGTGAGTGAGTGAGGGGGTGATTCATCATCGGGCCAGGCCAAACGCCTGGACCTAGAAGCATGAAATTTTGTGACAATGATCTATCTACGACGTAGGCATCCACTAAGAAGCGATTTTACAAAATTCGCCCCCCAAGGGGGGGAGGGGGGGCAAAACGTGATTTCACAAAATCCTTAATATCTCAAACAAAAAAACAGATATCCGTAAAATTTTTGCTTTAAAATGTAGCTAATACAAATGTCTAAAAATGAATTTCTGGAATTTTCAAAATTCGGTCCCCAAGGGGGGCGGGGGGGGGGGGCAAAATGTGATTTCACATGCGTAAAACGTGATTTCGCATAATCCTATATATCTCAAACAAAAAAATAGATATACGTGAAATTTTTGCTCTAAAATATAGCTAATGAAAATATCTAAAAATCAATTTCTGGAATTTTAGAAATTCAGCCATCAGGTGGGGCAGCAGGGGGGGGGGCTATGGGGCAAAAACAAATAGAAATACAGTTAGGGCGTTCAAAATTGGTACAGATAGGTTTTAGAGGTCCGCAAGTCGAATGGGGATATTTTCGATTGAGTAAAGTTATTAGGAGGGGCAGGAAGGGGGGAGGAGAGAGGGGGGGGGCAAAAAAATAAAAATAGCGTCAGATCGTTCAAAATTGGTACATAGAGGTTTTCGATACTCACAAATCGAATGCGCATATTTTTTAATTTGTAAAATTATTAGGAGGGGCGGGAAGGGGTGGGGCGGTAAGGGGGGGCTATGGGGCAAAAACAAATAGAAATACAGTTAGGCCGTTCAAAATTGGTACAGATAGGTTTTAGAGGCCTGCAAGTCGAATAGGGATATTTTAGAAAGTGTAAAGTCATTAGAATGGCCCAGAACGGGTGAGGGGAGAGGGGGACAAAAAATAAAAATAGAGTTAGATCGTTCAAAATTGGTATATAGAGGTTTTCGATACTTACAAATTTATTGCGGATATTTTCGAATTTGTAAAATTATTAGGAGGGGCGGGAAGGGGGGGGGCTGTGGGCAAAAACAAATAGAAATACAGGAAGGCCGTTCAAAATTGGTACAGATAGGTTTTAGAGGCCTGCAAGTCGAATGGGGATATTTTCGAAAGTGTAAAGTTATTAGGAGGGCCGGGGAGGGGGGGGCGGAGGGGAAAAAAAATAAAATAGAGTTAGATCATTCAAAATAGGTACATAGAGGTTTCCGATCCCTACAAATCGATTGCGGATATTTTCGAATTTTTAAAATTATTGGGAGGGGCGGGAAGGGGGTGGGAGCGGAGGGGCAAAAAAATAAAAATAGAGATAGACCGTTCAAAACTGGTGCATTGAGGTTTTTGATACTTACAAATCGATTGCGGAAAATTTCGAATTTGTAAAATTACTAGGATAGACGGGAAGGGGGAGGAAGGGGGGCGAAGGGGGAAAATAATAGAAATAAGAGTTAGAGCATTTTGGGAATTTTTTCCGAAGGCAGTGAAAACCCGGTGCGACATTTTTCCCAATCAAATTTTGTTTCTCTTTTTTTTTTTCACGTGATAAAAATTAATGCAATTTTGAGAATTGAGTAATTATAGTGATTCATTTAAAAATAGGTACCAGCGAAGCGGGCGTCGCCTGCTAGTCTATATATATAAAAGAGTAAACTCACTGATTCACTCACTGACTCAACAAGGCTGTGGCGATCCTATGGGAGATAGAGTCACAATGTTTGGTGAGCAGGTTGATTTTAGGACCCTGACTCTCACTAAGACGGGATTTAGCGAAATACTACCCCGTTCCCCCCCGGGAGGGGCAGAAGGCAAAAACAACCTTTATAAGCATAACTCGGCTCCAAATGAGTTCACGGTGAAGAAATTGCAGATGGGGAGACTAGACTTGAATACAAAAAAAAAATCATTTTTTACGATTTTGGAATTTTGGATTTTTAAGGGGGAAGGTAGGGGGTAAAAATGAGATTTTCGGAGGCGTATAAGGCAAAAACACATTTATAAGTATAACTCGGCTCCAAATTACTTCACGGTGAAGAAACTGCAGATGGGGAGACTAGACTTGAATACGAAAAAATCATTTTCTGCGATTTTGGAATTTTGGATTTTTAAGGAAGGAAGGGGTGAACATGATTTTTGGAGGTGCAGAAGGCAAAAACACTTTTATAAGCATAACTCGGCTCCAAATTACTTCACGGGGAAGAAATTGCAGATGAGGAAACTAGACTTGAATACAAAAAAATCATAATCTGCGATTTTGGAGTTTTGGATTTTTAACGGGGGAAGGGGGTGAAAATGATTTTCGGAGGTGCAGAAGGCAAAAACACCTTTATATGCATAACTCTGCTCCAAATTACTTCAAGGTGAAGAAATTGCAGATGGGGAGGCTAGACTTAAGTACAAAAGAATCATTTTCTGCGGTTTTGGAATTTTGGATTTGTAAGGGAGGAGAGGGGGTAAAAAGGATTTTCAGAGGCAAAATTAGCAATGCATGGACTTTCGAGTAAAATTCTAGCAATAATAGCTCAAAGATATATATATATATATAAGCCAAGCGTCTTCTTGAACGTATTTGCAAAAACTCAATTTTGATTTTTTCCGATTTTCGATTTTGGGGGGGGGGAGTTACGAGGGGGGCAAATTCGATCCCCCCTTGTAGCGTTAAATTCATCCTTGGGAATCTATGAGCTGAGGTCACAAATTTTAGTGTGTGGCTTATTTAAGTGTGACCAACACCCATTGTAACGGGATTTTGTGAAAGACCCCCCCCTTTTACCCCTTTGGGGGTTGGGTGGGGAATAAAAGAATAAAATCACTGATTCACTGACTCAACACTGCCGTGGTGATTCTATGGGAGATAAACTCGCAAATTTTGGTGAGCACGTTGGTTTTAGGACACCGACGCCCATTATGGCGGGATTTTGCGAAATATCCCCGCTCCCCCCCTGGGAGGGGGCATAAGGCAAAAACCCCCTTATAAGCATAATTCGGCTCCAAATTGCTTCATGGTGAAGAAATTGCAGAGAGAGAGACTAGACTTGAGAGCAAAAAAAGCATTTTCTGCGATTTGAGTTTTGGATTTTTAAGGGAGGGGGGGGGGGGGGGGGTTAAAAACTATTTTCGGAGGCAAATTTAGCAAAATACGGGTTTTCAAGTAAATCTCTACCAATAATAGCCCAAATGTATAGAAAATCGCCAAGAGTCTTCTTGAGGATATTTTCAAAAACTTACTTTTGATTTTTTTCCGATTTTCGATATTGAGGGGGAGTTACGAGGAGGCAAATTCGACACCCCTCTTTTAGCGCTAAATTCGTCCGTGGAAATCTACAGGAGCTAAGGTCACAAATTTTAGTGTGTGACTTATTTGCGTGTGTCCAACACCCATTGTAACGGGATCTTGCGAAACCCCCCCTTTCCCCCCTTGGTTGTAGGGGGGAGGATAAACACGTTTCGAAGCATAACTTTGCTTCAAATTATCTCGAGAAAGCGAGTTTTTGATATGTCGATTGGTTATGCGTACTCAACACACACAAACTACAAAGGGATTATTTGAAATTCCGTGTTATCACCCCCCTCCCCCATTTGAGGATTGGTGGGTAAAAAACATGTTTCCATGTGTAACTTTGATCAAAATTATCATAGAATGGCAATTTTTGATGTGTGGACTGTTCATACGTATTCAACACACACTACAAAGTGATTTTGTAAAATTACTCCCTTCTGCCGCTTAGGGGACGAAGGAGGAAAAACATGTATTCATGCGTAACTCTGCAGTAAATTATCTTAGGAAGGATCTTTTTGATGTGTGGGTCAGTTAGAAGTACCTAACTGATAATATAAAGTGATTTTCCAAAATTTCCTCCCCCTTCTTTCCTTTAAGATTGAGGCTAAAAAAACACAGGGGGTGGGGCTAAAATACATGTTTTAAAACAAACTCTGCCTCAAATAATCTCAGGATCTCAATTTTTTTGATGTGTCGGTTATGTATGTGTATGCAACATGAACTATAAAGGAATTTTGTGAAATTACTCCTACCCCCTTCTTAGAGGTTGGCGGGGCAAAAAACACGTTTTCAAGCTGAAATATGCTCCAAATTACCTTTGAATTGCAAATTTTGGTGTGTGGATTTTGATTAAATGTACTTAATATGCACTTTGATGTGATTTGGCAAATCTTCCCACTTTAACCGCGAGGAAGGGGGAGTAAAATGCAGGCAAGGCGCTACCGAAAGCATTGTTTCTCCAGACTCGAAGTGTGGCGTGTGGGAACACCGCTACTGAAGGTAGCGAGAACTTTAACTTAGATTTTGACTGATTTCAATGTTTATTATTATTATTATTATTATTATTATTTTGATATGGTATTTTGAGAAATCATTTCAATATAATGACCAGCGAAGCTGGCAAAGCCTGTTAGTATTTAATAATATCTTATAAAATGTCTCATAATAATTCTTTGAAGAATGATTAACGGAACAGAATATGGGGATCTATTTAAATGCTTACAGAAGTAATATTAATTATTCTACATTTATATTATTATAGAAAGGATATTAAATACAGTAAGACCCCGCTTAACGCTGTTTCACTTAGCGCTCTTTTATTTCAACCCGGGGATTCCCCGAAATTGATTCCCCGCTGTTTCGCTTTACGCTCTACTTTGATGGAACGTATCCCCCCGCGTTAAGCGGGGTCTTACTGTACAATGTATTTAAGATGATTTACTAATCAATCAGAAATTTTGAAATAAATTTGTTGAAAATTGAACGATTAATCAGTTAAACATTTTTAAAACTATATTATTAGAATATAATATAGCGATTACAGAAAATATCGATATATTTTAAAATTATTGTTAGTCGCTGCATAATTCATAATTATCATTCACCATGCAATCTCAGAAATAAAATCGATTGATATAGCTATAACTATATTTAATAGCATTATATATTTCTTCCCTGTGTTATATATGTAATTACAGAGAATATTGTGCGGTTTGCTTTATTATTAGGAGAATTTTTTAAATGAAATATTTAATAGCCAATAAATTAAAAAAAAATTATGTATTCTTTACATGAATATACGTTGTTTATAATTAAAATTAACATTTCAAATTTTAGAACTTAAAAATAATTGGTTGAAATATCTTTGCCTCTCTTTGAATATTCATAAGTAGAGGAATTTAGTTTGGCAAAAAAAAAAAAATAATAAATAAATAAATAAAAAATAATAATAATTTGAAAATTTACCGAATGATGACGCTGTTTAGATCATTTGAAGTAAAGAAAAAAAAAATAAGTCTCACGAAAATAGAAAGAAAATTACTCATAAGTTTACTTACGAATATATGTAATGCTATTAGCCAAAAAAAAAAAAAAAAAAAAAAAACAGGAAAAAAAGAGAGAATGTCAATATAACTATACGAATACATGAAACAGGAAATGTGAAAATCTCCCCCCCCCCCCCCCAAAAAAAAAAAAAAAAAAAAAAAAAAAAAACTGAAACTATTGAAAAACAAAATATTACATTTACAACAGATTTTAAAATATTATTGACAATGCTGCGAATATAAAGTGTAATACTTCTTTTCAGGTTAATAAAGTTCGCTTTCTAACCATTGTTCACGATACTTTATTCGGACTGTTTCTAAAGCAAAATATCGGCTTTAAAAGGTTACATTAAGATGAACATGATGGCCTGACAATTGAGAACTAATGCTTAATAATCCACCTGTTTTGGAAATATACAGGTTGCAGGTGCTTTAGTCTTTTTTATAATGTTCTGAGGAGAATAAATATTTTGATGCTTACATGTTGATATTGTTAAGAGGTTGGAATGACTGGATAGGGCAAAAGGAATACATATAGCTACTCAGTAATGATGTAGATAACAAAATTGGAAGACATAATCACGTAAAAGTATTAAATAAAATTTTTTTGTCCAAACACCATAAACTGCGAAAACTGACAATATTGCCTCTTTGATGCAGCCCTCGTGCTTTCTTTTGTCGTCAAGGTTCATGCAAATATAAACATGCCTTTATTTCTAATTCATTCTAGAACATTGTTAGTACCTGCCTATTTTCACACCTCTTTTTTTTAGAGGAAAGTTTTTCCAATATGTATTCTCGATTAAACAAGGAAAAATTATTCTTATAAAATGCGATGTGAAAAAAAATCTGCTAATAATAATACTCCAGAAAAAATTAAAAATATTGGCATAAATGCTATTATTTCGACCAGAAGCATTTGTTGAGAGTTTTTGAAATTTATGGTACCTGTTAAGTCACACCAAGGAATTACCATTTCAGAATAAACAGGTTTTTGCATGAGCAAACGGATTCTCAGTTTTCCTTAATCTGGAGTTTTGTGTATCGACGCTACATAGCAGGAAAAAAAGTGAAAAAAAAAAAAAATCACTGCAGAAACTTTGGGATTTTGTTCTTTAAAGACATTCTAAACATATTTCTAATTCGTATGTATGAGAATGAATTAATTATTGTATGACAAAACATTGTGAAAAATATTATACTGTGACATCGTCAAGGTTTTCCTTTTGTACTCGACTGACAGTGTGAGGTCCGAGGTGCCTCTCTGTCTGCGAGACCATGAAAACGGACATTCCGTGCATCCTTTCACACTCTCAGATGCAAAGACACCGCAATTTCACGCTCTACTTTGATAATGCCGTCTTGCGCTCCCAGGCAGAGGTTGTACCCAGACAATTTGACGCCTAGCAAAGACCAATGAACTATTAAACTAGGTGTGAACTTATATATCTCACGTGACTAAAATCTTTCTGATTTGTTGTCATCTGGGGGGAAAATAGTTCCCGCTCCTCTTTGCATCTCATCAAAATTTCGGAGGACTGAAAAATCGGAAAAAAGACTCTAGAGACTTGGATTATGCACAGGGTAGAGAGAAGTCGTTCTCCTGAACTTCTCTGTAATTTTTACACATGCTAGGAATCACATGTATATGTGATGCATGTTTTCATGATTTTCCTGTATGAACAGGATGTTAAATGGAATAGTTATGTACTATTTCGTCTTATTATTAAAACTTTGCTATATTACTTAACAAGAGTATTTATTTTTTAGTTTCACTAAAATAATAAGTTTGAATTTTAACGAAAGTTGTAATTCAAGTGATGTCTTCTGAATCTGCAACTGAATCCATCACAATACATACTTTAAAAGTGCTCTTTCTCCAAAGTAATCCCCTTTGCCTAATGTTCTAATTTCTTCTTCTTTATCAAAGCGCTTTCTTGTCACAATAACCTGAAATTTAATGACCAAATAAAAATGTAAATTTGTGAAGTAAAACAGTAAATATTTTTAGCTAATTATGTCCACAAGTTATATAATTAAAACTACATCACCATACAACCACGTGAGGATAACGCCCATAATTTTAACAATTCATTAATTGCTTCGAAAGTGTGTACAGAAAAGAAAAAAAAAAGCTTGATTTAAAAGAATCTGTACCTGCATTACACAACATAATTTCATGAAATACTCAGATACTAATATGCTTTGGACAAGGGTTTATTATTTTGTAACAATTATTATTTGTAATTTCTTCAATAATTGTTCAAAAATTTACATAAATTTGGCAGTTAAAAACAATGTTATAAACTTGCATAAGATATAATTATAAAAGCATTATAATTACAAACTTAATATAACGTATTAACGTATATAATTATAAATGTAATATAACATATAATAACGTATAATTATAAACTTATATAATTATAAAAACAATATTTGAAATAACTTTTTTATCATACATTAACAAACATTTATTTAATATTTATTTCATTTAATTCATAAGCTTTTCTATGAGTAACTTTTTTCTAAAATTATTCTTATAATTATATTTATAATATTTCACAATATTGAATACATCAGAAAAGGACACCATTGAAATATTTATTATTATTTCTTTTTTCTTATGAATATTCTTATACACTTTTATCAAAACCTTTCTATTTAGCTATTATCAAAAATGAAATAAGTTCTGTAGTTTTAGTAAAGATTTAAAATAGTTTTCGAAATTTGAGAAATTAATTTATATATATCATTAATGTATTAAAATCGTGTACAACAATTGAACCCTAAATATTTTTTTTTTTTTTTTTACAGATTTCACTTCGGAAATAATGTAAATAAAAAATACAAAGTTAAGTTTTTCCTTCACACTTTTTTTCTTTTTCTTTTTTTTTTTTTTTAACTGTTCTGCATCTAATAATTTTAAATGTTTTTTTTCTTTTGAAGAGAAAAGAAATCAGACCATGAAATTAAACCATGAAGTGATTGAGCTTACTTACATTTCCTTTACTGATAATAAAAAACGTGTCTCCAGACGCCCCTTCTCTTATAATGTATTCTCCAGAAGGATAGAAATCCTATTAAAAAAGTTGTAATTATATTAAAAGTAATACAAGTTGAGAAACAAAAAAAGTTATTGTAAAGAGTACTATATTTGACATTTGAAACATTTTCAGTCAATACATTAAAAAAGTAAATATTTTTCTAGAACTTTTTTACTGAAACTTTGTGTATCAAGCAGAAATGTGTTTTTTTTTTTTTTTTTTTTTTTTTTTTTTTTTGTATTAAAAAGTAAATTATAAAGTTAGAAGATTGAATCCAGAGAGATAATTTAAAATTCCAGAGAGAAACAGGTGTTAGAATATAAATTAAACATTAAAATATGGAACACGATAATAATTTTTAACATGATAATTAGTTATACAGAGAAACAAACAAAAAAAAAAAAAAAGTCAAATTATAACAATAAAAGTGGAAAAGGATTTTTGTAAATTTCTTCGTATATGGGTATTTGCATAAAGATAAGTTTGACATAATATAAAATTTATTTTTAATGATGAAGATTATAAAGTTGTTGATATGTGACTCGGCACAAATAATATTTTGACGAAAATTCAGTGCTAAATATTTCGAAAATACTTAAAATTAATGTTTTACAGTGGATAAGAATGAATAATATCTGGAATACGCTGGATATTTTAGTGCTTTCTAAAAATGGTGTGGTCAACGGATAGAATTTTATCGCCTCAAGTATTTTTCAACGGTTTAAAAATAGAGTAAAATTGTAAATTGTTGTACCAATATGTTGGAACTCCTCTTTTACATAGTAAATGAAAGTAAAAAAAATTGTTTTACTTATAGGTTCCATATGTTCTACAGAAATCGATAGAAGTTTTAAATAAATTTTGATTAAGCAATTATTATTATTTATATATATATATACAATTGTATCTTAAAAATATGGAACTGTGAGTGCGTTATAGGAATTACACTCTTCTAAATATATATATATATATATATATATATATATATATATTCGAGGTCTGATACCATTCTTGCTGATTCTTATGTAAAATGACCTCCTGAATCCAAATATGACTCCCATTTTGCCCAGTCACCCACCGTTTTCTCGGGACACTAGCCCCTCCCTCCAATTTTTATCACTGTTCGGTAATTTTATGGCCATGAATTGGATTTGGAGAATGAAAAAGAATTAATTTAACACTTAAAAAAAAAAAAAAAAAAACAATGTTTAATAAATAACATTAATAATAGATTTACAAAATATAAGATATGTAATGCATAATTTCTGTGGAAACCCCCCCCCCCCCCAAAATGTTTCCCTTATCGCAAATGTCCATGTTTTACAATTTTCCAACTCTGTAGCCCCCCAGAAGATATTTAACAGTTAGAAAAATCCTCCTCCCTCCTAAAAATCGAATTTATAGCCATAAAATCCCCGAAAAACACTAAAAACAGAGGGCCATTCCTAAATAATGGTGGGTGATAGGGCAAAATGGGCGTCCTATTCGGATTCAGGAGGTCATTTTACATAAGAATATGCTGAAATGGTGTCAGAGGCAATTTTCATGCCGAGCGGTGTTATTATTCTCCACCTCTGCAGAAGAGTCTTCTATCAAAGAATTTCTTTTGAAGGAGTTATCAAAAAGTAAAAAATTTCTAAAATAATAATCCCCATAATGCAAGTTTAAAGGGAATATTGGCTTATTCGGCCATGTTACGAAACTGTTTTGTTTCGCATAACTTAAGAAGCTTTTAAAGTAGGAAAAAAAAACAGTAATATCATAATTGATATTTTAAAATTGATTTAAAACTTTTATGACCAAAATAAATCTGATGGCGCACGTTATGGGAAATTTACCACGAGTCTCCGATGTTTAGAAAATCGTAAATTTTGAATAACTTACGAATTTTTCAAAGTAAAATGTTCGTAGTCAATGGTCTGCATGTCAATATTATAAATGATATTTTGAAACTTTACCGATATATTTTCAATACAAAAATCCTAAAAATACACGTTTTACGAAATTTTGCAGTATTATTCCATGTTATAAAAATCGTAAATTTTAAGTAACAAGAGAAATTTTTGAATAAGAATGTTGAAAACAAAAAGAGTTCTTGCCAGTGTAGTAAGTGATATTTTAAAACTAGTCCGACTTCTTTACGGTTATTTTTTCTTGAAATACACATACTAACGAACTAGCAAACTAATTGACTAATCAACAAATAAACACCGCATTTTTTTACTTTCTCTTACCCATAAGGTAGAGAATGTATTGATTTTGGGTCAAATTTTTGAAACTTAGTTTTTGTTATATTTACACGTTTTGAGGTCCCCTGAATCCAAAAATCATGTTTTTAACGGTTGGTCTGTGTGTGTGTCTGTCTGTTACCAGCTCAAAAACAAATTATAGCAGAAAGTTCAAACTTGGTAATCTAAATGTGTATGCTATAGGGATGCTAGACTAAACTTTTCGGTGAGATCAAGTAAATGGTTCGTGTACAGAGACACCCAAGAGAATTCAGATACATTACGTCTATGGGGAAATTGCAGGTAAGTAGAGTTTAACATCTATAAACTGTGCTAAACCAAATGAAATGGAATATATGTATATTTTATACGTAAAAAGATGTTTCATGTAGAATATGGTATAGAAATCATCCACTGTTCGTTTACAGGGCTACACAAATAAACTAGATTATAGTGCGAGAATACTTGAAAATTGATAGAAGTGTACTTCAGGTTGTGCCGTGTGCTAGTAATATAGGATTATATTTATGTTTACCGTGTGATGTGTACATAATGTTTAAAAGTATATAGAGCTGCCAATATTTTAGCATAACATTCTTTTTTTATTGTTAGTAGAAGTGCTTTACTGTAATATTTTACCATGTCCAGGAAATCTGCTCAGGAATTGAAATTAATTCCTCATAGCCATATGGTAAATAATGTTTTTTTTTTTTTTGAGCTAAATATTTGTCGCTTGGTTTTTTCTATATTTAGAATTTTTTAGGCTTCCTGAATACCAAAATCAAGTTTTTAATGTTTACCTTTGTCTGTGTCTGTTTGAGTAAATTAAAAAGAAGTAATTGCAGGCGATCCAAATGTTGTATTTTGAAGTTAATACGTTTGTTACTAGAAAAGTTTGATCAAGACTGATAAAATTCAAGAAATGTTGCGTGTGAAAGTTGTCTGAATAATTTTAAAGGAACTTAATTTAATAACTGATTTGAATTCTATGTAAATGTAGGTACAATAATGAAACGGGGGTTTAAGGGGGCGGTAGCTCCCCTCACGTCGAATTATTTGTGGAATAGAGCGGTTCTGAGTCCTAATTTGAATTGTTTTATCATAGGTTTGCAAAACAGTCCTCGTTATCTTACCCCTTAATTTGCAATCTGTATTTATAGTATTAAATTTGAGGGTAAAAGAAAGACGTGTGAGTGACACAGACTATTTTTATTATTATTAATTATTCCTCAAACCTGCGAACGCACAACATTTTCACGAATATTTAAGTATTTCAAACTTCTAGTATGAGGGAGAGGGGGGGGGATTTCTTTGAAAACTGAAATATATTTTTATTTATTTATTTATTTACTAGAAAAGCCCCGATTCGGGAACGAACCAAATTCCGAATGCGGGAAAAATTTTAAAGTCAAACTCGAAATGTACAAAAATCGGCCTGATGGCGTTTGCGTGCCAATAGATCAAAGTTTCTTAACGAAACCATTTTTTAATTTATGAAATCAATGAAGGTAGTGAATCAACGAAGGCTTTGATCGCTTCGCTGGTGACTATATTTAAAGGAAACTCTTTTCTATATAGCTTTATAAGCAAAAAAAAAAAAAAAAAAATCTTGAAATTGCTCAAAAGCGCGCTTCGGATGCCCACTGCCTTCGGCAGTGACCCACTCATTCTCAGACTCTCGGGTGCCTGTCCCTATTGCCTGTGACAATAACTCACATGTGGGCTTCCATTTTGGGTGCTTATTAGATGACAGCTTCGAACGGACAGTTTCCAAAAAATTGAAGAAGCACATTTATATTTGAATCCCAGTTACATATAAACAACACTATACGTGGTGTACATAATATTTACTTTCACGTTAATTTCTATATTTATTTGATTTATTCGATCAACCATAAAATGACAACAATTTCACGCCAAATATAATATTACAATATGCTATAATATTACAACTGTGCTTTCCGGAATCTAATATACTTTTGGAGTATAGTAAATTTTCTGAGTGCTAATAACGGAAGCTCGTAACTCACATTGAGATTTGCTTAACTGTTATCAAGTTAAAAGTATATTTAATGAGTTATTTAGTTTATAAATACTTAAACGTTAAGAATTGTCCTAAGTCATTATTAAGTGAAAGTTACGTTATTGTTGAAAAAGTTATCTCGATCTTTCCTTTAAAGCTCAAATAAAGGAGATTGAATTCATTCAATTTCTGTTTATTTGAATCTTAAACATTTTTATAAATAATTCTAGGGAAACATAATAAAACAAAGCCGATAGATGTGTGCCGTGACATTTTTATATATTTTTTAAATTAGAATAGGTTTTTATGTATTTATTTATTTATTTATTTTTAATTACATTAACTGGTGGTAATGTAAATATTTTAGAATAAGTTACGCTTCGCTTGAAATCTACATTCCTGTAACAATTTCTTTAAAATAAACATAAACAAATATATTATATTATAACGAAAAATTAAATTTAATCTTTACTCAGATACTTTTTTAAGAAAATTTCATCAAATAAGATCAAAGCAAATGCTTTATAAACATCAGACAATAAATAATCTTCAACATATTCACTGTTAAAAAAAAAAAAAAAAAAAAAAAAAAAAAAACCTTTTTTCCCCCTCCCCTCAATATCTAAAACATTTACAAAATGAAAATACATCAAAATTTTCTAAATGTAAACGAAAATGTGTTTGATCAAACATATTTCAATTTTCAGATTCCTTTTAAATAGTTGGTCTCATGAGAAGAATTTTTTTCTTAAAGAACTGGAAAAATTCATATCTGAAATAAGATTTGGTAATAATTCCCATGTTTCTTTGAAGAATAAATTCGTTAACAAAAATCGTTACAAAAAAAAAGGAAGAACAAAATTCTTATGTTTACATTGTATCCAGAAAAAAATCAAAAGATACTGAAATATACATTTATTAGTTTTTAAAGAAATTTCTTTTTGGAGAAAATTTATCATATTTTAAAATAATATCTTATTGAATAAACAAAGTTTTGGAAAGATAATACATTATTTCACACAAGTTATCTTTTACTATTTGCAAGAATATTTTTTAAAGAAGAAATAATATATTCTTTGTCAAAATGTATAAACTATGTAAAATACAAATGTATCTTTGTTTAATAAATAATGAAAATATTGTGTATTTCTTATGGTTACGAAATAAAGGTGTTTGAAATAAATTTATGTTTGATATTGTGTTAATATACACTTATTAGGCCTTTACATCTACAGTAAACATAATATAAATTAAAAAACTTGTGTACAATAAATATTTAAGATTTAGAACTTCTTCACACACCGTAAAAATAGAGTAAATGAATTCAGGGGACATCAAAACGTATAGAAACATCAAAATCTCAAATTCGGATTTTTGACATGATTACAATACTTTCCCTACATATGTATGATCGGAAAATAAAAAAGATTGCGTTGCTGCCAAATTTTACCCCCCACCCCCTTTTTTTTTTAATGGAAATATTTATTTCATTTATTCAGTTAAAGCTGCCACAGAAGTATATAAAAAACGTCTAGTAATCTTTTCCTGTAGTCAAAGAGCATAAATGGTGGCAACTACGGGGTAGTGTGGAGTACTAGCCTTCCTCACACAGAAATATATGACAAATTAAACAGTTTTTTAAAGGACGTACGAAGCAACTGTTTTTAAAGGACGTATATACAGTACTTGTTATCCTACACATTATATAACCTGTTATTTGTGTCTATATTACTCAAATGCAGAGTAAGAAAAAGGAATGTGAGTGTTTCACCAGATTAATTGTTTATTTTGTATACATAAAAATAATAAAGTTAAAGCAAAACACTGTTTAAAAAAAAAAAAAAAAGAAAAAGAAAAAAGACAATTATGATAAAATATTCTAAGGAAGGTGAACCAAAGGTGGCCAGTGTTCCTAAGGTAGCCCGACACCCTAAAAGAGGTTAAATTTTATTTTGAATCACAAAAAAAAAAAAAAAAAAAAAAAAAAAATGGCTCTACTGAATTGTAAACTATGTATCTCCAGGGTGTGTGCCTGAATTTAAAGAGATTAAAGTATTGATCGACCGCAGTTGTATGCAGTGATTTCACTTTAGAAGGGTTGTCGTTCTAATTTCCAGTTAAGAAGATAATTTAATTTACATGTGTTTAAATTCTTAGAACTTTAAGTTATGATATCATTCCTAAAAGCTTATTTCTCTCTGCTTAACCACAATAACTTTCTATTTATTAATAAATTTATCAGATAAAAAGTTCAATTCCGAGCAAATTGCGACCGTATGTATCTTCTCAAGGTGGCCCACACTGTAAAAAAAAAATCCCGTAAGATTACGGGGAAAGCCCGGCAGCAGATTCCAGACAAAGACCGTAAAAAAAGCATTGGTTTTACGGGCAAAATTTTTTTTACAGGAATGTAACGTAATTTAAGGTTATTATATACTTAATTTACGGTCTAAGCGTTTCTTTTTACGGGCTTTGTCTGGAATCTCTGCTGCCGGGATTTCCCCGTAATCTTATGGGATTTTTTTTTTTTTTTTTTACAGTGCAGATGTCGGGCAACCATGGTACACGTGGGCCAACTTAACAAATAAATACGCAAATTAATGAAATAAGGGTAACTTTCAAAATTTCTGCTTAAATATCTGAAATAAAAACTCATTATCATTTATTCTATAACAATTTCCACATTCCTGAGAATACCAGAGATTTCCCGAAAAAAGAGTCAATAAATTCTAGAATAAAAATTCTGAAATACTTTGCACAAAAAGTATTGGAAAGTCTTTTTGTGTCAAAAGATATGATTAATGAGAAGAAAACCCCGAAAAATAACAAAAGAGCGTCTTAAGCACTTTTAGAAGTGCTTTCAATACATCGACCACCTCTGGAACACTATGCACCAAAGGTGGCCCACAAGCTACAATTTTCAAATTGTACTTAAAAAAAATGTAAATTATATGTTACAAAGCAAATTATACTTGATATGTGTAAGAGATAAGTGTAGCATTTTACGGAAATAAGCCACATACACCCAACCAGAAAATTATATTAAAAAAAAAAAAAAAAAAAAAAAAAAAAAAAATGCTCAACGCTTAACTATGGCCGTTATCTTTTTACAGTAGCCCGTAACTTGGAGGTAAAATCACTACAAGTATACAATTCGAAATGGATAAAATACATTTGCATGTTTATTTCTCCTTCATGCATATTATCATATAAAATTACTGAACTAAGAATATGGTAATAAATATCCAGATAATATAGTTTATATATTTAAATATTCATAAGAATAATATCTTCGTAAATCCTGCTTTTATTAAATATTACAGACGTAAGAAGTTTTGTTTACCACTTATATATTCTAATACCTATACTTCTCATCAGATTAACGCATATTCCGCAAATATTGATTACAGACAAAATTGTGGCTTTTTCTCCTGTAATTTCAATCAAATTATGTATCAGATGTTAGTTTGTGTTTACGAAAACGGAAAATATTCTCAATTTTTTATTTTTTTTTTCTTTTTGACAAGTTCATGCAAAGTGCAAACATATCAATATCTTATTTTCCCAACAATTATTTTTATTTATTTATTTTCTAAATAATTGAATGAATGTGGTATAATTAAATAATAAAGAGTTCCTTCTGGCTAATCCGAAAGGATAGACTGATTTACTTTTGTTAATTAACATGGTGTAGAAATTGATGTGGGCAATGTGTGTATGGAGTTTTAAGCAAATCAATTCAAAAATACTTTTTTTAAGGGAATAATAAATTTTCAAGTAGTCGGCACTTGGAAACAAGATGACGGATGAAGTAGGCCAACGAACATATCAAATGCATTTCTAAAATGAGTCTACTTTAAAAATTTGGTTCGTATTATTCAGTATTTCGAAAGTTAACGGGGTGACAATATTTTAAGTGGCAGTGATCGCAACTTGGAAACAAAATGGCGAACAACTTGCCCAACGAAATCGTCCAAGATATTTGATTAATCAGTCCACTGTATAACTTTGGTTTGAATTGATTAAATATTTCAAAAATTGTCGTGGTGACAAATTTTTAAGTAACCGCCACTTGTAAACAAAATGGCAGAGCAAATTGCCCAAGTTGTTTGGATAAGTTGCAAGCAAACTTATCCAAGATATTCGAACTGTAAGTTCACTATCCAACTTGTATTTGTTTAGTATTTCAAAGTTATTGTGATGGCAAATTTTCAAATGGCATCCTGATTTCAAGTGACCGCAACTTGAAAATAAAATAGCGGAACAAGTTGCCCAGTGAATTTATACAAAATATTTCTATGATAAGTTCACTGTTTAACTTTGGTTCGAACTGTTTCAGTATTTCTAAAGTTATCGTGATGACAGTTTTTCAAGTGGTAGCCTGATTCCCCGCCCCTGTTAATTTAAGGTATTAAGTTCGTTAATGAACTTAATTGAGATACTTATATGGTCTATGCATACATCAAGATTCAAGCAAATCTGTTTATAAATACGCTTTTTTAAATGTGGGTTTGAAATTTTTATGCGGCTACCACATGAAGACAAAATGGCGGAGCAACTTGTTAACGAACTCATCCAAGATATTTGTAAAATAAGTTCGCAGTCCAATTTTGGTTCGATTTCGATCATTATTTCTTGAATTATCGTAGTGACAAAATCCCCATTATATATCTATATCTATCTATATATAAATATCTGTATATATATAAACAAAGTGGTTGCAATAGGTCGATTTCTAGAGAAATCTACATAAAATAAAAATATCGATTGCCGAAAGAAAATATTCTTTCGTTTTCTCAGGATATATATTACAATAAATAATCTCGATGAATAGAATAGCTAGCTATAAATTGACGGGTATGAGTATGAATTCTTTTTCATTACGTTAAGGATTACAGGAATAAGTGGACATAAACTGGTATGGTCATGGGAAAAATGTTTATGTAACAAAGTATAAGAAAAATACTAATTTTTACAATTATTCTATAGTAAATTTTTGAATTCTTCATTACCTTTTTCCTGTACTTTTCTCTATAAGGGATTTAAATTTGGCCGTTATTAAAAATCTATTAAGATATGTTCATTTTTAAATTATTAAAATTAAAGAAATGTTATTGAAAATTACCGTGTTTTTAAGAAATATTTTACTATGAATTAATTAATATTTAAAATTTTCATATCAATTTTTATTAATATATCGACAAAAAATTAGACAACAAGTTTTCACTTAATTTTCATGTTTTAAGGTCTCCTGAGTCCAAAAAATTATTTTTGTGAAAATTGGTCCGTGTGTATGTATGTGTGTTTGTCTCTATACATATGTAGGGACCTTCTGATTAGCATGTCTGCATAACGAAAAAAAATATATATATAGAAAATGAAACTATATATATAATACACGTTTAGAGTACAGATGAGTTTACTAAATTTTCATAAAATAGGAAAACAAGAATTGGAACATGGAAAGCCAGAATTAGGACTATACTTAAATTTAAATCCGTGTCTCAAAAACAGGAAAGCATCCTAACCGGAAGACTGAACATGATGGGAGGAATAAGAGAAACGTTTTACACAAGTTGAAATGCACTTAGAAGAATTTTCAGATAGAGCCCTTAATAAATCTGAATTCTTTTATGCAGCCTTGTAAACGAATACTGAATGATCTTTATACAATGTTCTATACAAAACAAGATTTTATACATAGAAAAAAAAATGTGCGTTAATATATATTTAATAAATGATTTTATATATTACATAATAAAAACAAAAATTTTCAGATTGTCGATATTATCTTAAAAAAAAAAAAAAAAAAAAAAAAATCTAGTATATTGTGACCATAGCAACAACTTTTTTCTATATCATTCTATATAACAGCTCCACCTACTAGTTAACATGAACAAAAATTTAATCATTGCTCCTTACAATAAATATTTTACATTCACAATTTAATGCAATTAGAACCAATAGATACTGCCATGTAGCCTCATGTAAAATCGCATTAGTTGAGAAAATAACAGAGCAACCTGTAGACTGATGCACACTTACATAAAGTCAACATTTATTTTCATGTCCATCATCTCATATGTAAAATTTGATCCGCGGAATTTGATATATGGGTGATATGTGCAGGGAATATGTATTTTATAATTCATGGGGAAAATTGCAGAATAGAAATACAACCTGTTCATCAATATGCATCTAAATTGAATCTGCATAAATTTTCACAATGACCCTTTTACATACCATATTTCAGGTAATTATATATTATAGAAGCTATGATACAGCTTTTAGTTAATAGGAAAAATCGAAATAGAGCAGCGAGAACTGACACACATGTCTATTTGTGTTAAAAGCTACTAAATATACAATTTTATGAAATTCTATGCATTATTTCTTGGGCTGGAGATCCACAAAATTTTTATCACTCATACACATTCACACAGACAGACGAACTTTTCTAAAAATGATCAAATAGTTTTCAGGACATATTAAAACACGTAAAACTACGAGAAGTCGAGAATTTTTATGAATCCAATATTTTCTTCTACGTTAATAGCTTTATTATTATTATTACCATTATTATTATTATTTATAACATTTAAAGTAGTTTTTAATTCTATTCCCAAAATTTCATCTCACAATATTAAGATTTTTGACCAATAGCATTTAGTTTTCTCACATTTTCTTTAACAGTAAGTGAAGCACTTAACTTATAAAAAAGCTAAAATATTTAATGGAAAATAATAAAGGAGCTCGAACTAAACATGCTTGGAAAAGACTTAAATTTAATTCAGATTGTTAAAAAAATTGCAATTGAGAATTAAATAAAAAATTTCTGATTACAAAGTAAAATTGAATATTATTTAAAATCCAAAAATACTGCTGATGTACTTGACTTATAAGTAAATAATATAATTTTATATAATCATATTTAAAACTCAAAAACTTTAAAAGGATATTTTTAAAATTTTTCTTTTACAGAAACTGAAAGAAAATTTTAAATAATACCCTTTTTATGAATTTAATTTATGGAAAAAAAAGTGTTATCAAATTTATTAAACATTGAATGTAGCAAGATACGAAGTAATGAACATGGATATTTAAAAATAAATATTTCTTCAATAAGAATTTTTGCGAAAGATTTCATATAAAACTTTTTAACTAGGTGTACTAAAAGGAAATTAAGAAAAAAAAGTCTACCTAGATTTTACATAAAATTACTTTAAGAATATTAATATATGGTATAATACTAAGGAATATTAGGTTTTCTTTCATCTAGTAATAACACACACACACACACACACACACAAAAAAAAAAAATGTATTCAGTCAAAATAGAGGAAAAGTTCCAAGTAAACAAATCCGTTTCTCTTAAAGTCAAAAACATGTTTTATAGCTTTTTAAAGATAAAAATATAGCCTTTTTTTTTTTTTACGTATTTATTATTTGAGAAATATTTGACGTTTTATATTTTCCTAAAGTATGTTGGATGTCACTGGCGATATGTAATATTTAAACAGATATCTTTTGACAGATATGTGAGATAACTACGGCTCCATTCCTATAAAATATCTATATACAATTTAAAAACAAGACCTTCCGGATTATTCGGAAGGGTAGGTTGATTTCTTTTTCCTTATCAAGTAACCGTCATTTTGTTTGAAAATGGCGGTTACAAATTATTAATGCACTTGGTAGAAATATTGATGCAGGCTACGAACGTATGGAGTTTTAAGCAAATCGGTTCATAAATACATTTTTATGTGAATTTAAAATTTTCAAGTGGCCGGCGCTTGGAAACAAAATGGTGGGTTAAATTGACAAATAGATGAAACGTATTTGTGAGATAAGTCTACTGTACACATATAGTTCGAATCAATTCAAAATCTCAAAAGTCATCGTGTTGAAAAATTAAGTGACTACCACTTGGATCAAAATGGCAGAGAAAGTTGCTCATCTAAGATATTGTTGCAAATTTGAAATTTTTTTTTTTTTTTTGTAGAAATTCTTTCAAAAAGGCTTAGTAAGAGGCTTATGCCAAAGATGGACGCAATAACGTGATTGGTTCACGAGTTACGTGAATTTTCTAGATTTTTGTTGTTTGAATGTTAAATCCAATTTTCAACTTTGATTTGAATTGATTAAGTATTTCTAAAGTTAACGTGATAACAAATTTTCAAGTGGCCGCCACTTGGAAACAATACAGTGGAAGAAGTTGCCCAGCAAACACATCCAAGATATTTGAAGCATAGGTTCACTGTCCAACTGTGGTTTAAATCAGTGCCGTGTTTCAAAAGTTATTATTATGGCAAATTTTCAAGTGGCATTCTAAGTGGCTGCAACTTGAAAACAAAATGGCAAAACAACTTGCCCATCGAAATCATCCAGTATATTTACATAAGTTCATTGTCCAGTTCTAGTTTAAATTAAATCAGTATTTCAAAAATGATCGCCATAAGAAATTTTCAGGTGGCACCACTTGTAAAAAAAAAAAAAAAAAAAAAAAAAAGTGGAGTGAGATGCCCAGCGAACTTAAATGAGATATTTGAATAATAAATCAACTACCCAAATTTGATGCGAATTGATTCTGTATTACTAAAGTTACCATAATTACAAATTTTCAAGTGGCCGCCACTTGGAAATAAAATTCCAGATCAAGTCCCCAAGTGACCTTATCCTAGATATTTGAACCATAAGTTCACTATCCCACTTTTGTTTGAATCAGTTTAGTATTTTAAAAGTTATCGTGTGGCATATTTTAAAGTGGCAGTGTGATTTCAAGTGGCTGGAACTTAGAAACAAAATGTCGGGACAAGTTGCCTAGTGAAAAAATTCAAGATAATTATATGATAATATCACTGTCCAAATTTGGTTCGATTTGGAGTATTATTTCAGAAGTTATCGTGATTTTAAATTTTTAAGTGGGAGCCTAATTTCAAGCTTAACTTAAGATATCTGCCACTTTATTAAAAATGCGGATATAGTTTATTAATGAACTTCATTGAGATCCTAACGTGGTCTGTATTTACATCGCAATTCAAACAATTTTGGAATACGCTTTTTACAATTTAAACTTGAAATTTTCAAGTGGTCTCAACTTGAAAACAAAATGGCGGTGCAACTTGGTTAACAATCTCAACTAAGATATTTATAAGATAAGTTAAGACATTGTTCAAATTTGGTTCCATTTGGAGTATTATTTCGGAAGTTATCATCGTTTTAAATTTTCAAGTGGTGGCCTGATTTCAAGTGGTCCCGCTTAACTTAAGATATCCGCCACTTTATTAAAAATGGCGGATAAATTTCATTAATAAAGTTATTTGAGATACTTGTATAATCTATGTATACATAAAAAAAAAAAAAAAAAAAATCGGAATACGCTTTTTACAATTTGAATTTGAAATTTTCAAGTGGCCTCCACTTGAAAACAAAATGGTGGAGCAACTTGGTTCATCTAAGTTATTTATAAGATAAGTTATGACACTGTCCAAATTTGGTTCGATTTGGAGTATTATTTCAGAAGTTATTGTGATTTTAAATTTTCAAGTGGTAGCGTGATTTCAAATGGCCCGCTTAACTTAAGATATCTACCACTTTATTAAAAATGACGGATAAATTTCATTAATAAACATCATTGAGACCCTTATGTGGTCTATATTTACATCAAATTTCAAACAAATTCGGAATACGCTTTTTACAATTTGAATTTGAAATTTTCAAGTGGTCTCCACTTGAAAACAAAATGGCGGAGCAACTTGGTTAATAAACTCATCTAAGATATTTATAAGATAAGTTAAGACACTGTCCAAATTTGGTTCGATTTGGAGTATTATTTCGGAAGTTATAGTGATTTTAAATTTTCAAGTGGTAGCCTGATTTCAAGTGGTCGCGCTTAACTTAAAATATCTGCCACTTTATTAAAAATGGCGGATAAACTTCATTAATAAACTTCATTGAGACTCTTATGTGGCCTGTATTTACATCAAAATGCAAGCAAATCTTGCTTTAAATATGCTTTTTACAATGTCGGTTTGAAATTTTCAAGTGGCTGCCACTTGAAAAAAAAAAGTCGGAGCAACTTGGTCAACGAACTCATTCAAGATATTTATAAGATTAGTTCACTGTCCAAATTTGGTTCGATTTCGAGTATTATTTCGGGAGTTATCGTGATGACAAAATTTTCATTATATATATATATATATATATATATATATATACTTGTATATATATATCTGTATATATATATAAATTACGTGTCACGATGTTTGTCCGGGGTAAACTCCTAAACTAAGGAACCGATTTTAATGAAATTTTGCACACTGTGTGCAGTTTGGTCCAACTTGAGAGATAGGATAGTTTTTATCTCAATTTATTGTCACAATATTGTTTTATTGCAATTATTTGTTAATTATAGACCTTTATTAAAGTTGCTCCAAAATATCTGTGAGTTCCATTAATTCAATTGTTGCAAAAAAAAAAAAAAAAAAAAAATACGAGTTCATTTTCTTTCGACATAAAAATAAATACATTTAATCAAACGTGAACGTTAAAAAATTATAAAAAGTTAAATTATGCATCTCACGAAAATTGACGTCATAATCAATTTAAAGATTTTATACACATTGATAAAGTGCTAATGTAGTTCTATCATAGATGTAGTAATATATATAGATCTCTCATCCCCATGTTATCGTACAAAGATTTCTGATGCCGAAAAAAAAAAAAAGTAAATAAAAGCTTTGGAAACAGCCATTAAGTGGTATTGAAAAAAAAAAAAAAAAAAAAGAAAAGAAAAGAAAGAAAGAAATATGAATTTGAAACTGTATCTGGAGTCTTCCATTCACCTTTAGCAAATAAATTATTCATAAATTTTATTTGCTAAAATATTAGTATGTATTCCCGTGTGTATTCACTCGGGGAAAGACGGCCATATTTTGGTAAAAACGTCGTCTTTTCCCAAATGAAAAGGAATAACTTTTTTCTCCCCAATGATCACTCTATTCTATATATGCTATACTATATCTATGAGTTCTATACGCAAGCGAAGTGTGACTCACTGACCGTCTGCGCAGCCAAGAAAAAGATTTCCTATGTTAATTGCCCACTGGATTTTTTGTAAGAAATTATTAAAAATCGAGGAAATTTATTTTCCGATTTTAATCCTTATATTTGGGTATAGATATGTATTAGTTATCGCGGGTGTTAGATTGAATTATTTTGCTGTCAAATTGACAAAATTTTAATTTTAAATTTCAAAACTCTGTCGCCCTTGGCTTTTATTATTATTATTATTATTATTATTATTATTTGGCGATCAAAAGCGTAACACGAAAATATACATACCAGATGTATACATTGTACGAAATGTAATATGTATTATTCATTGTACGTATGTATGACATGTAATATGTATTGTACGAAATATTGTTTCATATTATTCATTACTCTTTTAATATAAGTTGTTAAAATAACCATGATTTTTGAAAGGAATTAAATATTTTCGCCAGATAATTTGGCGATATTCTTTTTTTTTTCGCCAAGGATGACAGAAATGAAATCTATTCCGCTGCAAAATATTAGTATCTTACATCAGATATTTTATTTAGACATTTGAAAACAAATTTGACTTCAAACTATGATAGAATATTTATCATTTTCCTTTTAATAAGTATATTATTAGTATATTAAAATTTAAAAGCATGGTATATAAAAAGTTTTTTTTTTTTTTTTTTTTTTTTTTATCTTATAATTATTCTTATCCTAATCCTCAATGTTTCCCATCTTTATTAACTTGAATTTACTATTAAAATTTTAACATACTCAAAAACTTCTCATCACTTCGTTAAAACACACTAAACTTTTCCAAAATCTTTTTCTATTTAAAATGATACATGTATTTACTTTAAATGTCCAATATTTCATAAGATTTCCAATTTTAAAGTTTTAAAATATTTATCAAATTTACTTATTTTTCTGGTTTAGCCTTATTGTTTTCCTTTTTATAACTACAGATGTTGCCCTCTTTAAAATATTTAAAATGATGAGGTCATTTTATAGTAAAATTATCCATTATAGCATATATTATATTTCACTCCTCCATAAAAATTGATTTTAAAATCGTCTGTTTCTTTTATACTTTTATTTTAATAGAATTTTAATAGAATTTAATTCATATATTAGTCATTTTAGCAATTTTATCCAAAGTAGCATTAGAAATAATATATATCACTTCTCCATTAAAATTTATAGGACCCTACAATAAAATTAATTTGTGCTTAATATCAACACTACGAAAATTTTTATCAATCGCTTCCAAATTTTGACCTTAGTTTCAAATCTCAACCCTGTGTTTTTACATCGGCTACAACGTTTTCGTCTTTCTTCGTAAATAATAATTTGACTGTACTAAATAGTTTACAGCCGCATAATTCAACGTATAACTTAGTCACAGCAACGCGTGGCCGGGTCTGCTAGTATAACATATATATATAAACGAAGTGATTGCAATAGGTCGATTTCTAAAGAAATCAACCTAAAAAAATCCATGCACATCTGTTATCAAAAGAAACTATTTCATTTAAGAAAGCTGGTACTGAAAATGTAATATTATAATTCAGTATACGTTAACGCCTGTATTAATTCTTGAATGTTATGCGCTATTAAAATTTTGGTGTTAGTTTGAACCAAAACTTGGTGTTGAAGTTGCTGCAACCACACGATGGTTTAACCTTTTACCTTGATTTGGTAATTTTATGATGAACCAAAAATTGGTATTATGTTTTAAATAAAAAGAAAATTTTTAAATTAGATCGAGACGGGGATAAAACTGAAGATCTTCTTGATTCAGGTCAAACACGTTGGCACTGTGCACCACTTTCTTGCCCGCTAATTCTGTGTGTTTCGTTGATTTTGATAAAAGGGGCTAAATTTTCTAGGGTCTTATCTTGGCTCATTGGTGAGTTTTTGCACGAAATTTCCCTTTACCCTGTATTTTCGACCATGTTCTTTAATTTAAGCTTGGTTTGGTTTCAACAGGAATTTTATTACCGTATTTTAGCGAAGATAAGCCGCGGGCTATCTTTAAAAAGGATTTTTGGGGTTGCGGCTTATCTACCAGTGCGGGCTATCTAATGATAATGCCAAATTCCGTCATCCATAAATCTTGGAACAGTCGATCTCCCCCGAAAACGGAAATTTAATATTCGAGTTTCTCGAGCACTGATTCAAGCTTACAATAACTTGGTTTCATGCTTATAAACTCTTATCTATTAACTAATAACCTTTTATTTTGATTAATTTGCATATACGTCTGGATTTTTCGCCATCTTGTTCCCTTGTTTTTGATTTTTTCCATCGTATTTGTATACTGGCTTTGTTTTAAATTTTTCTTTATACATTGCCTTTTAAAATAACTCATTACTTTTATTAATAATTAATTATTTTTATGACTTTGTATACATGCCCTGATTCCACCATCTTATTCCCATGTTTCTGATATTTGTTGCATTACATCTGCATACTGGTACAGTTTGATTTTATTTTATTTATACCGAATTATTTTTTAAATAATTTATTATTTTCATTCATAATTAATAATTTATTATTTCTATTAACTTGCGTAGATGTCAGAAGACTCATATCTTTTTTCCTTATTTACCTGTCACATCATCGTAACAACATTCCGGTGCGGTTTATCTAAGAGCATTGTTTTTCTTAGCAGCATTTTAATAGGCTGCGGTTTATATACACTAAATTACGGTAATTCGTACTTACCTTGTGAGTGGATATATGGTAGCTCCAAGTTTTGGTACAACTTAAATTCCATCGCAAAAAGTAGAAAACTTAAAAGTGAGGTTGACACCTACTATGGTATTACTTATAACTTTAATCCATATTGCGGTTCAAATTAGAACTGAAATTTTAACAGTGTATTGCACTGTTAAAGTAATGGTTCAGAATTTCGACAAAAAAAAAAAAAAAAAAAAAAAAAAAAAAAAAAATGGTGACAATAACGCAAAATTAGTTGCAACAAATACTTTGGTGCTAAGCTTAATCATTTCGTTCTAATATTTAAGTTCTCTTTATAGTTTCTATGTAATTTATGGACAATATACAGAGCTATCCAAAATATGTTATTTTATAATGAGGGTAATTGATGGAAAGGTTTTACTAGATTTTACCATGTCCAGGAAAATTTATTACTAATCATAATTACATTCTGATACCGATACGTTTTACAAAATATTAATTTTGAACGTTTTTCTGTAAATACGTGTTATGGGGACTCCTGAATATATAAATCATTTTTCTTTTTAGGGATGGATTTATATTTATGTGCATTATCAGCATAACATAAAAAAAATATAATAATTTCAGATAATTCAAATTTGGTATTTTGAATATCATATCAGATTGCCACTCTAAGTGTTTGAATGAAATTGACACGTTTTGAGGTGTGTTTAAAATTTCTCTGAATAATTTGTAACACATTTTAAAACTTAATAACAGTCGTAATATTACATTAATGTAGTACTATGTTTAAAATAAAATAATATTATAGTTTTAAAAAATTAAAGAACGCGCTTTTATAGAAATGTGAACTAAAAAACACAAAATATCTATCTTAGTATTAAAATGCAGGGTAAGAGAAAATCGTGTGAATGACACACCATAATATTTACATACATTCAAATCTTTAATTAAAATAATTTAGAATTAAACAAAAACCATTTTTAAAAAATCTCCCCTGACGGGGATCGAACGCTAGACCTTTAAGTTCGTAGCGCGGAGCTATACCTCAACGCCACGGTGTTCACGTAGGGAAAGTCTATTTTTTTTACAATATACATTTTTGTTTGTTCCCAGAGCGGTTACAAACATGCAAACATACATACAAACATACATACATACATATACAGGTGAAGCTAATAAAAGCGTGTTAAAAAAGGGGGAGTTGAGGAGAGTGGTAGTGCTACTCACACATAAATATAGGTCAAACTAAACATTTCGTAAAATAAAAGCAACTGTTTTTATAGCATGGCTGTATACAGTAGTTGTTATTTTTTACATTAACCTGTGATTTGTCTAAATATATTATTTAAATGCAAGGTAAGAGATAGTCGTGTGAGTGCCCCACCAGATTTTATGTTTGTTTTGTATGTATAAAAATAATAAAGTTATAGCAAAACACTGTAAAAAAATTTTATGATAAAATATTCTTTTACTGTCAGATACCTGTTTACGTTTAAAACCATAAATTTATGTTTGTAAGAAATGTAAAACTAGATACAAAATAAGATTGTAAAAGTAAAATATTTTTAAAAGCCGCTTAGAAACAAAGAAAGTTTGTAAGCTTAAAACGTAAAAGTTTTCTTTTCTTCAGTAACACGCACCTTGAGGTATTAACACTACAAGTTTAGAAAGGGAAATTGATTTAAAAAAAAAAAAAAAAAAAAAGTCTGCGTGTTTTTTTTTTGTTTTTGTTTTTTTTCATGCATAATATTGCATGACATGACTGAATCAAAAGTATGGTAATAAATATTCTGATAATATAGTTTACGTATTTAAATATTCATAAGAAACGATGTCTGTGTTAATTATGCTTTTATTAACTATTCCAGATGCAAGAATTTGTGTTCTACTTACACATTCTAATACTTATATTTTTTATCAGATTGTTGCATATTTAGCAAACATTATTTCGTACATAATTAACAGTAAATTTTTATATGTACAAACATATAGAATTAGACTGTAGTAAATGCTTACTATTTATTTATTTATAACTTTTTATTGTTATTTATTTATTTATTTATTTTAACAAGTCTCTGCACTGTTAAAAATTTCTGTAAAAGTACAGAAAAAGTATTGAGACTCTCCGTAAATGTACATGAGTTCACTGTTAAGAGCAATGAATCAAGAAACTCAGTTTGCTGTTAAAAATTTCTGTAAAAGTACAGAAAAAGTATTGAGACTCTCCGTAAATTTACATGAGTTCTCTGTTAAAAGCATTGAATCAAGAAACTCAGTTCTTAATTTACAGATATTTCCCTTTTCTAAACAACGTTTTCCCTGTAGGGATTTTGATAGGTACATTAAATAAAAAAACTATATATATATACATAACCTTAAAATTATTTTTATATTAAAATAAATACCTATTTATACATATAGATTTATTTAACTAGAAGTTTTGAAGGCAGAAATATACTGAATAGTTTGTTTCATTGCAGTGTACTATTACGTAAAAAGGGAGAAAAAAGGGAACGTTAGGGAAAATTAGATTGTTTCTGCGGGATGTTTATCTTCGTATCTACTCATTAAGAGTTTGTTGTTGTTGACTGTATTGAAGAACTTAAAGCAATTTGTGTTTTCATTTGGAATTCATAATTAGGTAAGTTAAATTTTATATAATCTTATATCCTATTTTAATAATCAACAAAAACAATGACTGTTTATGTTAGTTATATTAGCGGTTATTTTTACTTTCTTCTATATGTAATATAGAGAAAACTTTTGATTCGCGAAAATTTTCGTATAAATGTACATAATGAGAGTTATTTTAAAATTAATATGAATTATTGATAATAGTAGTAGTTAACTAGGGGGAAAATTTTTGCATGTGGGGGCATCGCTCTCCAATGGGGGTTAAGAGTACCCCCCAGGTGAAGTATATTTTCAATATGGGTATCTTTCGAAAGATCTCGTCAATACCTTTAAAACTAATGGTTGAACTATAGATTTGTGCTAATTTAAAACAAAGTTATCCATTTTTTCCCTTTTTTTTTTTTTTTTTACTTTTTACGAAAAAAAACTTGGAAAAAAGTCATTTCTTTTGATTTGGAAAAAAACAAACATATTTCGGCATTTAGTATGAAATACTAATTTCTATGAGATAAAAATCTTCTGCATTTATAATTGAAAAGAATTTGGTAATTTAATAAGTAATTTTTATTGAATAAGTTTTGTGTAAAATTATATAGAAGAAAGTCATGTGGTGGCCACATCATACTAGTTTTCAGTTTAATATCGTCTGAAATTTCTATATGTTTTCTTATATATTCGTTTTACAGCCTCTTCCTGTCATTAAAAGTGTTTGCTGGCATTTGCTGGCATAGACTGAAAAATAATCTAGATTACCTTAAATCAAAATAGTAGGAATTGAGGAAAAAGTAAGTCATTTCCACATTATATAACTAATTGTTTAAATAATAAAAAAATAAGTAAATTTAAAAATCGAAATACAAAATAAAGATTTTGTAGATGGGAGTTTTATCCAACAATTTTTTTAATTAATGTTTCTTTTTTTTTTTTTTTTTTAAGGGAGGGGAGGACGGTTTGTCCAATGTTATTAATTTTGCTTTCTGAAAGTTTTGAAAATCTGCTTGCGCGTATATATGTATGCCTATATATATATATGCACAAGTTAAAAAACCACAATGTAAGAAAAAGA
Organism: Salticus scenicus; assembly: GCA_963930645.1. Classification (NCBI taxonomy): domain Eukaryota; kingdom Metazoa; phylum Arthropoda; class Arachnida; order Araneae; family Salticidae; genus Salticus; species Salticus scenicus. Next base: position 19,901,751 of record OZ005649.1, read on the forward strand.
AAATTATTGTTGCTGTTGCCGAGCAATGGTAATAGAGGGGTGGGTTGGGGGACAAATTAAATTTTCTGACAAGTTAATATTTTTCAGAATACAGTTTGATATTTAAGGATTCAAAGTACAGAATGTATATCAAATTGAGTGAGGAAATGTTTAAATTAATACGAAATTTTATCCAGGCTGTTATATGTTGCGGACTAATTTATATCTCAAAATAACCGATCCACATAAAACGTTACTTTTAAGTACAAAATCCAACTGTATTTTTGAATTATCCTGGATGAATATACCATAATCATAAGCATGCCAAGACTGCGGTTACATGTTTATGAAGGGAGGCGGACGCAGACGATTGTGGAGCAACTGCAATTTAAAAGTACAGTTTCACTGAAATATAGCTAATAGATTCTGCTTAATAACGCATTGTCAAAAAACTTTCAGACAAGTTTTTGCATTGACAGAAATAATTTTTGTTAAACATGTTTTTGCTTTTCCTTCTTTGTAAGGGGAAGATTTTAATAACTGGACAGTTTTTAATTCGGAGTATTATAAAGTTAAGAGAGTGCTTGGAACTATGGCCGACTCCCCAGGCCTAGGACTCGAGGGTCCTAGGTCTGGGGTAGTGTGCCGTCTGAGGGGGGGGGGTGTTTTTTAAGGGGACCCAGCCCAGATTTTATGAGTCTCGGAGAAAACTACTGAAAACTTCGAACAGCTAGGTCGACGAGCTAGACCTGGGATTGAACTCAGCACTTTATCGCCGTTTATCAGCTCTGAGCGTAGAATGGCACGGCCACTCATGGAGTCGTACAGTTTAACCCGATCAGGTTATCGCTTTTTTCGGCACCTTGTCAGTTTATCATGGGTCTTCTATTCATAACTTTTGAACAAATTGAGATATTTGAAAAATTCAGATTGCATAATAAAATTTAAAAATGGTATTTGTACGGAAAAAATCATGGACACGATGGATAGGTATTTCTTCTATATATGGATTCTTAGGTTTGAGACAAAAGAAAAATGGCTCGGGTCTCCAACGACCCACGATAACTTGATCGGGTTAAAGATGATTCAGGAGCAGTTCACTCTCTCAGGAGACAATAAATTGATTTCCATATTCAAAGGGTGAAAAACTACCTAACATAACAAAACCCTAAAAACTGCTATTTGTATTCAAAATTCTGTACTGATAAGTATAAAGGATTTAAGTCCAAAAATGTCGATTTTGAGTTAAGTACATAGTCAGACTCAGAAAAAAATTCTCAATCGATTGGTATAAAGGATTTAAGTCTATGTCATTTAGTCTTTGAGAAAATCCATTGGTAAAAAAAGGTTCAAGTCAGAAATTTACCATTCATGTATGGTATAAAATATTTAATTCAATTTTTTCCCGTTATTAAATGAAGGTTGACAATCATTGAATGGTATAAAAAGTATAAGTCAACGAAATCCCTTTTTCCTAATCGATTCTTCTGATTTTTTTTTTAGTTAGTTTAACTTTATTTTTCGTTTCCTGAAAAATCAAGAATATGGACTTAAATCCTTTATACTTATCAGTACAGAATTAATCGTGGAAGAATAGATTAAGGTTATTATTACGTGGCTATTATGTAAAATGTTTATTTATTCCCATAATAAATGATATTTGTAGAATTCTGAAGGCATTGTAAGGAAAAATTTAGAAGTGGGGGGGGGGGGGATTTGGAAATAAAGATAGCCCCTGAAAACTTTCACCTCTGATATTCTTTTATAATCTGCTACCGGTTGTTTTCAATTTTTATTTTAATATTCTTCAAGTTTTTTCATGTTCTTTATACAACTCTCTATGCCATTAAAAATGTTTACCGTTATATCTTCTACGTGAAGACTGAAACATTATCTGAATTTTCGAAATCAAAAAGCAAGAATTTGAGTAGAATTGAAATAAATCGCCTACATCTTGTATAAACAATAGTTTACATATTGAAAATTTTATAAATTAAAAAACAAAATAAAGATTTTATCTTTAGAGAATTCTTATTTATCAAGTGATTCAATTTTTATTTATTTATTTATTTAATTTATAACTTTTAATTCTCTTTTCTTTCTTTTGAGGGGTTTGAGGAGAGGGGTGGAGTTAATGCTTCACCAGCGGAAAGTGTTTTCATTAAATATTTAAATTTTTGGAGATAGAATATTTAAGTAATTATCATAATATTAATAATGGAAATAAAGAAGGATATTAATTAAAAGAATTTACCTGTAGCTTAAGACCACAAAAAATTACTGTAATTTGCATTTATATTAGTTTATGTAATTATTAAAGACCAAATAATACTTAGAAAATAATTTTTAAATATATTTAATAAACTGGAAATATTTCCTAATCGAATTGTGTAAAAAAGAATTTGCTGCATTTGCTGCTTACTTCATATTACTATAATGATCCAATAGACAAAAGTGGGTCTTGGGGACAGGAGTATCTGTTCTTGAAGCTGGTAGACGGGAAGTGATGAATTCGATACGTAGTCGCGCATGCTGTCCTAGTCGTTCGGTGTTTTCCAAGGTTTTCTCTGAAATTCCTGTAAATATGGGCTAATACCCCTTAAAAGTCAACCCACGTTGGGATTTTCGGTAATAAATTGAGGCTTACTTAAAAATGTCTAAATTTTTTTCAATATTTTTTGAAAATGTCGTTATATATAGTTATCAAAGTCCCACTCTACTCCTTGTACTTTGGGAATGTCTCGGAATTTCTGAAAACTTTAAGGCATTTGATAAAAGAAAAAAGAAAAAGGGGGGGGGGGGGGTGAACTCAGGGGCAAACTTTAAAATTTCATATAGGAAGGGGGGGGGATCTTTTCTTGGGGATAAAGACATTTCAAAGTAGGCCTAGAACCTACAGCAGTCAATCGGCCTTATTCCCAAATACAATCCAACTCATACTTGTTTTTAATATAAAATACTTCAAAAATATTCCTGTTACAATGGCGTTCATAAAATGGTGCTTAAATATCTTATGATTTCATTATATACGTGATTTTTTTCCTGTATAATGATTTAAAATACCATGTTTATCTCTTTTTATTTTCTTTAGATGATTTTTCATTAGATTCTATTTAGATGGAGTATTTAAGATACATTTAATAAAAAAGCACCACAAAACTGGCGTTGTAAAAAACATTACTTACAAACTTTGAATAAACACCATAAAATGCAATAAACTCGCAAGAATTGTTTCGGGTCGAAAAAACACAGGACCCTTCATCAGGCGAACAAAGTAAGCACGAGTGCTGCAGTCAAAGCGGTAACGCACCTTTGCCGCTTTAACAACAGCACTCGTGCTTAATTTGTTCGTCTGATGAAGGGTCGTGTGTTTTTTCGACCCGAAACAATTGTTGCGAGTTTATTGCATTTTATGGTGTTTATTCAAAGTTTGTAAGTAATAATATTTAAGATACACTTTAAAATTCGCTTATGTATACTTAATTTTCTTTTTAGTGCCATGTAATTACAATCCTTTCTTTTCATTATTTGCTTAAAATGTCATAGGATGTAGATTTTGTTTTAAAAATGTATAGTTGAAGTGGTTTCCTACAATAGTAATTTTGCATAATTTTTCTTTTTTCTAGTTATAATGGAAATTGATCCTGATATAAGAAATGAAACAAGTTGTCTAAGAAATATGAAAATAGAAAATGCCGTAAAATACCCTCATTAGAGACATTTACAAATACCAAATATTTATCCTGTTAAAGTGTTTTTCACCATTTATCTTTTGTTAATGTCATTTAGAAAAAAAAAAAAAAAAGATACGGTCAGTGTTATGTTAGTAAAATAAAGTTTAATTTTAATCTAATTCAGTATGTTTTATTTTTTAATTATTTTTAATTGTATGTTTTCTTTGCAGCAAAGATGTTTTTCTTCTTAGTGAGCTTTTTGCAATGATTCTAGTAAATTACCGGGATGCTGATTTCATGTATAAAAACGTAGAATTTGTTTCTTCTTTAGATCCTATTTTGTAGAAAAAAAAAATGTTTTAAAATTTGTTTTTGTAAAAAAAAAAAAAAAAAAAAAAAAAGTCCAAATTTTTTTAATTCAAAATAATTTAATGGTTTCTTTTAACGAAAAGTTATATATTTTAAAGATTTGAATTTATGGAACTAGTGACGAAAACCAAAAGAGTACCCGAGTTTCATCTGCACTGAACCCTAAATTAATATTTAAAAATATTAAAAGCTCTATATTTCTTTTCATACTATTTAATACATGCGAACATTTTCTCTCCACTTGCCGTCTATTTAAAAATATTTATATCCCAGAAACTACAATAACTAAGGAAATTATTCTACACATTGTACTGAATTAATTATAAAAATTAAAACTATTTAGGTATCAAACTTTTAATACGTTCCTATAGTTCTACGATAACGTATTAGAAATCTGATCTGAAATGAGAATTTTTATTTTCAAATAAAATAACTTTTAAAAACCAATTTTATTAAAAACAGAATATTGAAAAATGTTCAAAATTTGTTACAGTTTGAAATAAAATTTGCATCAAATTTGTTAGTCTTGGTTTAAGTGACAAGTTACGCATTTCATTAATACGTTGCACAAATTTACTTTTTAAATAAACTACCAAAATTGTATGCCTAGAGAGACCTTTATATGGAAATGAAGTAGTAATTTCTTTTCTTTAGCTAATATAAAAATCAATGTGAGTATTTAAAAATTCAAATTCATTTAATACACTACCTTTCCATAAATGACCGGACACTTTCGATTTCAGATGCGTTTTAAAATAACTCAAAAAGTACTTAACAAATCATCTTGAAACTTCAGGAGTGTAAAAAACATGTTATACCTCATGCAGTTCAGTTATTTGTTTGTGCCAAAAGTGAAAATGGGACCAGTAAAAAATTAAAGAAAAATGAGAGCATTTGGCATCACCCAGTATAAAATAATGCTCGAAATACATTCTGGCTGTAGCATATGATTATGGGGCTCATTCTCATTTTCTGTATAATTTTTTAAGTCTCAACCGCATGTAATCAGGGAGATATAAAGATTTCTTTAAAAAATTGCCGAACATTTTTCTTTCTTTCTTTTTTTTTTTTTTTTTCTTTTTTTTTTCTTTTTCTTTCTTTCTTTCTTTTTTTTTTTTTTTCTTTCTTTCTTTTTTTTTTTTTTTTTTGCTATAACATGCAAGGTATTAAATCCAGTACAAAGCTATATTCGGGAAACCCTAGATACAACATACTGCAATCAGAATGAAAAAAATATTAAATATCTAATGAAATGTGAGCATTTTTACTAAATAATTTTTAACTGCGCATGACTAAGTTTTAGCTAAATTTCATTTGTATAATTTAGTAGCCAAATGCATTAAACTACTTATATAAAAACCCAAACAAGTATTGTGCAAACTGAAAATGTTCTTCGCCAAAGAATGAACCGGTCTTCAGTTTCTCTCGAAGAAACGCTAAAGTATAAGGAGTTTTGCTCACATATTTATTTTAATTCGATGAACGGTAATGCAATTTTCTGTGATTGTAAATAAATATTGGGAAAACCCTCTTAACAATTTCTTTGTTGGGGAACAGCTGAAATTCAGTTTATTCTATGACCAGAGCTGCCAACCTAATCCGGCAAATTGTTACTACCGCCTCTTTTTCTACACCACTTAATTTTTAGAGAATTTGTTTTCTTCATTCATCGTAAATATATTTGAAGAGAATTACTCTAAAAATTAAGTGGTGTAGGGGAAGGGGGGGGGGGTACTAACAATTTGCCGGATTTGGTTGGCAGCTCTGTATGACATAGAACTTTTTCAGTTTACACGATCTTTGTTTGGGGTTTTTAGTAGCTCAAAAAATTTTACTGTTAAATTTGAAAATGAAATTTCACTGAATATTTACGCATGCGCAGTTAGAAATTTAGTAAAAATACTCATATTTCATTAGATATTTAATATTTATTTTATTCTGATTGCAGTATACAGTGTTTATTATTGTATGTCCAGTTTCCTGAAAATAACTTTGCACAGTCTTTTCATATTTTGCGTGTTATTGCTAAAAAAAAAAAAAAAAAAAAAAGAAATTTTTTTTGCAATTTTTTAAAGAAACCTTTATCTCCCTGATTATATGCGTTAGAGACATATAAACTTAATAAGTTAATGAGAAAGAGTCCTATAATCACATGCTACTGCCATATCGTATTTCAAGCATTAATTTTTACAGGGTTAAGCCAAATACTTTCATTTTACTTTAATTATTTTTACTGGTCCTCCTTTCACATCCCTGAAGTTTCAAAATGATTTGTTTAACATTTTTTGAAATACTTTAAAAAGTGTCTGAAATCGAAAGTGTGCGGTCATTATGGAAAGGTAGTGTACCTAACAAATTTTTAGTACTTCTTCCTTTCTTTTTTTTCCCCCAATTTAGAAAGTTTACACCTTTTTAAGAGCATAATGAATTTTAAACGATTAGTGTTTTAATTACATTCTTAATTGTTTAAGTTAATATCTAATCAAAATGCAATATATATATGTATATTAGTTAATATATTTATTTTTAAAGTGTATTTAAAAAGTGGATGTATTTTTTGAATGAAAGAAACTGAGGTTGTTAACACAGATCTACAAATATAATGTTGGCAAAATTTAATTTATTTATTTTAGTTGATACCTATATTTCTGATGTGCTGAAGCCGAAAATGAAGCCAATTTTCCTCTGCTACACGTAGCTTTTGCAAATACAGGGTGTCTACTGACACAATACCTTCTCTTTCGGTAGTTTCTAGTATGATTCCATGATTAATTGTAATTAATCATGGAATCATACTATAAAAGTAACCGTATAATTATATTGGTAGAAGAGTCATGAAAAAAATAGCGCATCTTGTATTGATAAATATATGTATGTGATAGAGTAAAATCTAGTTTTGGTTTCAGCCGAGCAAAAACCATCAATATGTCATAATTATCAAATCAAAATTTTAGATTTAGACCTGTGAGATCTTTCACTATTGAGTCATATTAAATGAGGGAATTAAGTTTTGTTTTTGGTATGGACTAAATATAACCGAGCAATATTAAGCAAACATATGATATATTTTGCAATTATTTCTGATCATTTTATTAGAAGTACCATAATATAAATTAGCTTCTTTTTTAAATTTTTTATTAAAAGTTTAATGGATGCAAAATGTACCACAACATTAATAAAAATTGTAGTTAAAGACCTGTTAAAGCGCATCAATAAAAATCCTACCAAAGGTAATACAAGCTTAACCAATTTTATACCTCTGAATTTTAATGTAGTTTTGATAAAAAATATATAGTATGTCTATATATATACTAAAGTCCGGTCTTCTTGTCCCATCAATTTCCGAGGAGTTCTGATCTCAAAGTTTGAAGGTGGGAGGTGCGAAGTTCGATTTCAGGTTGAGATTTTCAGTCTACCCATTCGAAATTTTCCAAGGTTTTCTTAAAAAACTTTTGTAAATAAGGGATAGAACACCTTAGAATGACCTACACATAAGGCATTGTATACAGGCCTAGAACTCTGGAGTAACCAATGTGATTTTAGCACCACAATAATATTAGTATATTTAGAAGCCTATATTCTAAACACTCTAAACTGACGCGCATTTAAAATAAATCCCAAGGCTATGAATCTACAAGTGCAAAAACATCCAACTTTAAGTTTCTTTTCCTTAAGTTGTATAAGAATCTGTACTTATGTAACGTACTTACCAGATTCTTACCTATATTCATGAATATAAACTTACTGTTGGATATTTTTGTACTTATAAATTGATAATAATATGAAATTTATTTTAAGTAATATGCCAATTTAGAGTGTCTTCGATACGCTTGTAAACATACTAATATTTAATCGGCGTTAGTTAAAGCCGATTGGATGTGCTAGGTTTCTAGACCTGTGGGGATTGTCGTAAGTGTAGGTCTTTCTAAAATGTCTTATACCTTATTTATACAAGTTTTGGAGAAATCCGCGGAAAATTCCGAATGGGTAGGTCGAAAATCGCAACCTGGGATCGAACCATGCGCCTTCCGCCTTCAAACGTTGAGAGCAGAGCTTCTCAGCCAATGGTGGGGCATTCAGATATTAGGTATTTTTACATGGATAAATTTACTGAGATTTTCATAATATTATATACGAAATTTACGGAGACTTGGATGTTCTTACGTATGTAATTTTACAGAGACTTGGATGTTTTTCCATATGTAATTTTACAGAGACGTGGTTATTTTTACAATGGTAAATTTACAGAGTCTTATATGCTTTTACATGATCGAATTTACGGAGACTTGCATATTTTTGCATATGTAGATTTACAGAGACTATGATGTTTTACAGATTTAAATTTACAGAGACTTGAATATTTTGATCTATGTAAATTTACAGAGACTATGATTAATTTGCAGTGTAGTTTCTCTATATTTTGACAGAATCTCTGTTTTTAATCCTCCGTAAATTTACATAAGACTTAATATAATTAATTACCAATAGATTCTCTGTAAATTCACAAAAAAATTTTTAACAGTGTGCAAAGTGCAATCATATCATTATCTCATTTTCACAATAGCTGTTTTTATTCCTAAAAAAGCTATAAAGTAATTGAATGAATGTCGTATAGTTAAATAATATGAACAAAAATTATCGATTACCTAAAGAAAAAATTGTTTTGTTTTCTGGGGATATATATTACAATAAATAAACTTGATAAATAGAATAGCTATAACTTGACAGGCCTGAGTGCGAATTCATTTTCATTACGTTACAGGAAGTTGACATAAACTAGTATGATAAATTTGTCATGGAAAAAAATTTTGTGTAAAAACCTATAAGAAAAATACTAATTTTCACCGTTATTTTACATTAAATATTTTCATATCTTCATTACCTTTCTCATGTACTTTTCTGCATAGAAAATTTAAATTCAAACACAGACTGAAATGCACTTAGAAGAATTTTCGGATAGAGCCCTAAAAAAATCCGAATTATTCTATGCAGCCCTGTAAGGGCTGCATAGAGTGATTCTCATGCTCTGAATGATTTTCATCAAATATTCTGTACAAAACAAACTTTTATACATATAAAAAATATGTGTTGAAATATTACACACACACACACTTATATATATATATATATATATATATATATATATATATATATATATATTAAATTATTTTATCTATTACTAGCAGGCTACGGCCGCTTCGCTGGCATTAAATTTAAATTCATTTTCAAAATAATTGAATCATTATTATTTTTTTATATCCCATTTTGGGCTTTGTAACATAATTAAAAATTCTTTTTAAGGTCGAAAAGTCAAAATAACATATTACAAATAAAAAAAAGTATTTCTTCTGTTTTGCACTCGTTTTATAACAATGCTGTATGGTCTTAGGTAAATGACTCTCAAGAATGAATCAACAATCGTTTGCAAATTTAATGGATTATGTATGGGAAATAAGTAGGCAGTAATTTAAAAATTGCAGCTCAAAACTGATAATTTTTAAAAAGTTATTCATTATTCTTTAATATTAGACTGTTTCTTGTTTAATGTTAGACTCTTATTTTAAGATAAACGCAATCGAATGGTATCGCGTTGTGAAACTTTCCAACGTAATATCTTTAAATCTAATAAATTCATGTATATAGGTGTACTCACAAAAAATGAACAATTTTTAGAGCTCTTTTAAAAAAGTATAACATCTATGTAGTACCTTTTTAAAAAATTAATCAGTTTTTACTAAAAAAAAAAAAAAAAAAAAAAGGTTGATTTTCATCACCAAAGTAGTTAAATCTAGACAATCAAAAACATGAGTGGTTCGCCCGGATGTATTCTGCCGACGAACTTTTTGCTTTATTTATATACAGTAAAAATCTCATTTTTTAGATTGTTGGTATTATCTTTAATAAAAACTAGTGTGTTGTGGCCTTAGCAAATTTTTTTCTATATCATTCTATAGAAAAGAAGCAACTACTACATAACACGCACAAAAATTTAATCATAGCTTCTTACAATAAATATTTTTCACATACAACTCGCGAGTTGTATGTGAAAATGTATGCGATACAACATTATATGCGATACAACACTATGTATGCGATACAACATTAACCAATAGATACTGCCATGCAGCCCTATGTGAAATCGCATAAGCTGAGAAACCAGCAGCTCGACATGTGAACCGATGCGCACTTATATAAAGTCAACATTTATTTTCATATCAATCATCTCACGTATAAATATTGGTTCATATAAGTCGATATATGGGGGAAATACATATTTTATCACACATGGGGAAAATAGAGAATAGCAATATAACCTGTTCGTCAATATGCATCTCAATTGAATCTGCATAAATTTTCACAATAACCCTTTTACATATAATATTTCAGGCAATTATATATTATAGAAGCTATGATACATCTTTCCCTAAATAAGGGAAATCGAAGCTGAGCAGCGAGAACTGACATACATGTCTATTTGTGTTAAAGGCGACTAAATATGCAATTTTATGAAATTCTATGCATTTTTTCTTGATCTGGAGATCCACAAAATTATTATCACTTATACACATTCACACAGACAGACGAACTTTTCTAAAAATGATCAAATCATTTTCAGGATTAAAACTCGTAAATCTACAGTCGAGAACATGCTTAGAATAGAGTTGAATTTAATTCATATAGTTCGAATTAAACATGCTTATAATTTAATTCATATAGCTAAAAAAAATGCAGCAGCTAATTATGTAAAAAATGTCTTCATACTAAGTACAACAGAAAATGATTTAAAACCCGAAAATACTGCTGATGCACTTAATTTATAAGTTAATAATATAATTTTAAATAATCGTACTTAAAAGTCAAACATATTTAGTGTCTATAAAAGAAAATTTTTTAAAAATACTCTTTCCACAAATTTATGTAATAATAATAATAATAAATTAAAGAATAATAATAATAATAATAAAATTCAATTTATTGACCTTTGAATTTAGTAAGATACATTAATAAACTCGGATATTGAAAGAAAGAAAAAAAAAAAAAAAAAAAAAAAACAATTTCTTCAACAAAAAATTATCAGCAAATTTTCATGTAAAACTTTTTCACTAGATGTAATAAAAGGAATTTTTAAAAAATTTTCTTTTTGTATTTTACATAAAATTATTTGAAGAATATTAATATGGTACAATGCTAAGGAAAATAAGATTTCCTTTCATCTACTTATAACGAAAATAATAATAATAATAATAATAATAATAATAATAATAATAATGTATTCAGTCGTAATAGAGGATGAGCTCCAAATACACAAATCCGTTTTATTTAAAGTGAAAAAAAAATTATATCTGTTAAAAAAAAAAAAAAAAAAAAAAATACAGCTTTTTTTTTACGTACTTATATTTAAAAAATATTTGACGTTTTGTATTTTTCTAAAGTATGTTGAATGTCACTGGAGATATATAACATTTAAACATATATCTTTTGACAGGAGTAGTATGAGATAACGACGACACCATTCCTGTAAAATCTCTATCGATTATTGAAAAAAAAATCCACGTGCATCTATTTTTAGAAGAAACTATTTCATTTATGAAGGCAGTTATTGAAAAAAATAATATTATAATTTTGTCTATATTAATACACGGATAAATTCTTGAATGCTATATTGCATTGTTAAAACAATAGTTCAGAGTTTTGACAAAATTGTGCCTGTTACGCAAATTTAGTTGCAAAAAATATTTTTCAAAAAATAAGTATCCCCATTTTAGTGGTGTTCAATATTCATTAAAAAATTGTCACTTCTAAAATGATGAAACTCAGCACAACAAATTTCTAAAACTGAACTACTTGGAGTTCAATTGGAAGCATTTTCATGTGGAAACGTCAGAGTTTATTTATTTATTCAATGGAAAAGAGGAACTACACGAGACATCCGTAGATCATTATCACTTTATTTTTAATTAGAATTCCCAAATATGTCGAGTATCGTCGATTAGAATATACTGAAAGGAAGACGATATACCGGATACATGAAGGTAGAGTTCCTCTACGACGATTTCGTGCGAAAATGAACCTAGCGATCAAACTGCAATGTTACCAGTTTGTCGAAAGTCAATTTCCCCAAACAGTACTCAAATTTCCCTAAAGCAAGCGTTTTTTCGAAAAAAAATCCTCAACTCAATTTAAACTAAAAATGTAATTTTTTTAGAAAAGTTAAAAATATTTTATAAATGTAAGCACACATTTTTTCCTAAATAATGCTTTTTATAGAAAAAAAATCCTCAAATAAGAGAAAATAATAAATAAATAACAAAAATAATTTTCGACACACTAGATTTAAAAAAAGAAAAAATTGAATCTGTGTAACTTTCTCAATCTAGTTTCTTCACCTCTACTCGTTTGTACTTAAATTATATATATATATATATCATTTTTCTGGACTATAAAATACAAGAGAAACAAGGTATACCAAGACAGCTTAAAGAGTCTGTATCAAACTTGATATTTCATGCCTGCAAGTTTAATTCAAGTTAAGATAAAATATCCAAGTTTACACTGGTCCAGTTTACTGATTATTACTGACCTTTATTTTCTTGATTATTCAAATAATTCTTGAAATCAGTTAATACGAGAGGAATAAAACAGGATAAATTTTATAGTCAAAAGTTAAATATTTTACTCTTTTGTTTCTGAAACAGCATCCAGAATCAATGCATTACTCTGATAAATTGGATTTTTTTTTTTTTTTTTTTTTTTTTTTTTTTGTGGGCGGGGGGGGGGGGGATTTTAGAAAAAAGTAATCTTTTGCTAATTTTTTAGAAAACCCCATATTTTTCCCCAAATTTTTTCTTTTCCCCAAACTACACCCCATTAAATCTCTGTCCCCCAAAGTTTACCCTGAAGCTCCAAAACTCCCCAAAATTGGGAAAAATCCCCAAGTCTTGGAACACTGTAAACTGGCGCACTGATAGTACTTCTCATGTTATTTCAACATTGGCGGCTAACTGAATGCGATATATATATATATATATTTACTTTCTCTTACCCATAGGGTCGAGAAAGTATTGTTTTAGGGTCAAATTTTCGAACATGAGTTTTTGTTATTGTTACATGTTCTGAGGTCCCCTGAATACGAAAATCATGTTTTTAGTGAATGGTCTGCGTGTCTGTCTGTGTGTGTGTGTCAGTTATCAGCATATCTCAAGAACAAATAGTAGCAGAAATTCCACACTTGGTATTCTAAATGTGTACCATATAGGGATGCTACAGTAAGCTTTTCGTTGAGATGAAGCCAAAGGTTCGTGTACAGGGACACACAAAAGTATTCAAATACATTACGTCTATGGGGGAAATTGCAGGTAAGTAGAGTTTACCATCTATAGACTGCAAAAAACCGAATGAAACGAATATATATTTTTTGTAATAGAGATAGTCAACTGGGAAATTTTTGTTGTATATGTAGGAGCTTCGCCTTCCCCCTGGGGGGGGGGAGTCCCTCCTCGAGGGGAGTAAATTTTCATGATGGGTATCTTACAAAAGAGCTAGCTCACCAGTACCTTTAAAACGAATGGTTGAACCATCGATCTGCAATAATTTAAAATAAAGTTATCGATTTTTTTCATTTTTAGCCAAAAAAAATTTTTTTTTTTTTTTTATGTAATATTGAGAATAAATTCAACTTTTTTTTTTTAGTTTTAGTGTTATACTACTTCTCTAATATGGAAATCGTCTGCATTATCATAAAAGATAATTTGATTAAATAATATTTTTAATAAATTATTTTTTAAAAACAGAATTATTTTCTAATAACCGAATTAAATTCTATATAAATGTAGGTGCATTAACGAAACGGGGGATTGAGGGGGGCGGTAGTACAGCCTCACACAGAACTAATTATCATATAAAACTCTTCTGAAGCCTAATTTGAATTGTTTAACATATGTTTACATAACAGTACTCGTTATCTTACCTCTTAATCTCCAACCTGTATTTATAGTATTAAATTTCAGGGTAAGAGAAAGTCGTGTGAGTGACACACCAGATTATTTTATATTAAATTAATAATTTTATTTCAACATGTTTAGATATCGAAACTGCTTTGTATATGGAAGTGACTTGGCTATAGGAAGGCCAATTACGCAATAAAGAACTAGGGTTAAAATATCCATGAACGCTTTCTGCTCCAAGCATAAGCGAGTCTGTTGTATATTGTGATTTAATATTTAAGTAAATTCAAACTTAAACTGAATAAATATTGATAAAAGAGGGAGTTAAAGATTAAATCATTATGTTTTGACTCTATCTAAAAGTTTTATTCAAGGATCTTCTTTAATAATTTTAGTAAAATTTCTTAACAAAATTAGCAGAAAAATTTGGCATCTTATACTGAAATTTTTGCCATAGGAGATGATTTTGAGCCGTGTTCATCAAAAGTTATGGGTTAAAAACTATTTATCCTTTAAAATAAAAAGTTGTAAAATGCAGCTGTACACCAGAATTGTCTAATTCTGAAGTTTCGCCGTTTTATCTTTATTAGTTTCGGAGATATGATAGTCACAATATTCCCCACACACATACATTTACACATACACAGTGACTATTCCCGAAAGCTACTTTTTTTTTAATTAGGAATCCTTAAAACGTGTAAATAACGTGAAAACTCAAATTTTTGAACGAATACAGTAGTTTCATTACCTATAATAGTCGAGTAATAGAAGTAAAACTTAGAATACTGCGAAAATAACTACTTTACAATAGGTTTGTCAAGATGAATGACCTGGAATTTTTTGCTTTCCTGATTTTTACCATATATATAATTCCTCATATTTTAAAATTTCAGTGCCATTCACGAAAGAGGCGGATAGGTTCTGCTGTCGAAGCTGGAAGACAGAATCCTACGTCGTGTTCGATCCCAAGTCACACTCTTCGACCTAATCTTTTAAAGTTTCCATTGATTTCAGTTATTTATGTTTATTTATTTATTTATTTATTTATTTATTTTTTATGAGGCTAAAAAGATTTGCTGGTGCTGCCACCTTTTGTCATAGAGTGAAAATGATAATCTATCGAGAAATGTTTGTTCAAAAAATGCAATTCTTGAATTATAAATGCTCCAATTATCATCCACTTAAACACCTAAATTGAAATGTCCGGTTAAGACGCAAATGCAGGCATTGGGGACCCGGAACTGATACAGTGCAGGCAGGAAAGACACTGCCAACCGCAGCGGAGACCCGAAATGAGATTTCAAATGATTTCAATGTTTTTTTTTTTTCTTAAATTTTACTTATAAAGTTATTTAAAATACAGTGATTAAGGTTTTTTAAAATTCCATTAAATATAGTGACTACCGAAGCAGGTAAAGCCTGTTTGTAGGGTATAAAATAATAGAACTTATTACCGCTTCAACAAACAAACAAACAAAAAAAAAAAAAATGCATATTTTACACATTATTTAGTTTAATGTTTTCCATGCAATTAAAATCCAACAAACCGTAGTTAATTTATTTTTTATGTGAAAAATTAACAATGCAAGCATCAAAAATCTCTTCTATAAAAAAAAAAAAAAAAAAAAAAAAAAAAAAATCTAGTTAAACTATTCTTTTATGTTATATAGATAGATAAGATCAGTAGGTCGAGAAATATAAGAAAAGTTCAGAAATATTTGATTTCAAAAATATTCTGTCAATACATTTATTGAACCGTAACGCATCCTAATTCTTAATTAATGTTCTACTATACAAAAGAAGCCAAACGAAAAAATGTATTTTTTTATATTCTTTTCAAATTGAAGGAGAAAAAATATTTTTTTTTCTTTAGTTTATGTACATATTAGGGAAAAAACTCCAAAAAAGAAAGAAAGATTTTACATACGAATGCAATATTTTTTGAAGCGATAATTTTCATCAAAATGGAAAGAAAATAGACGGGGGGTGGGGGGAGAGAAATGGTTTGTGACTCATAAAAACAAGTTTTTTTTTTTTTTTTTTTTTTTTTTTAACTTCTATTTACAACAATTTTTTAAAAAAAAATAAATAAATAAATAAAAATAAAACTCACAATACATAGAATACGCTTTTATTCAATTAAAAATGATTAAAAAAGTATTAATAATAATGACACAATTTTTAAAACATGAACTTTATGTTATTCCAAGAGTTTAATTTTTACCATTACACATTTAAAATAAAATATTACAAAGCGACATAATGTATATAAAATAAAAATAAAAAGAAAATGTTTTATGTTTTAGTATATTATGAGCTATTGCTGCATCAGTAAACTAGAACATTTTTAATGACTTTTCTTTTTTTTTTTTTATGTTTTTTCTAAACAAAAATTTATGATATAGTTGTAAGGTGCGCCAAATATGGCAAATCTGATTCGCAGTAAAAAAGATATAATAGCATCCCGGCTCTCAAAACTCACTCAGAGAGACAGAGCAGTAATGCCAGATTGGGGATTTTGGAGGTTTCTGGAGACAATTTTGGGGACCAAATGTTTGTGGGGACTTTTTAGGGAATTCTAAAATTTTTGGGGATAAATCTGGGGAGTTCTTCAACTTTCTGTCAATGTTGGCAACGTAATGATTTATCCCTACGACTAGAGACTTTCAATAACTTTATTGTTACTTGGGGATTTTTTTTTTTCAAAAATTGAATCCATTTGGGGAAAAATCTGAGCTTAAATCATAGAAAAATCTGCTTGATTTTTTTTTTTTTTTTTCTTAATTTTATTTTCCCTTTTTAGTAGAAATCAAGTTGGGGATTTTTTCGAAAAAAAAAAAAAAAACCTGATTTGGCGAAATTTGAAGACCTGTTTGGGGAAATAATTTTCGACCACCTGGCTCTGGCATCACTGACAAGGAAACATTCAAAAGGTATCATCTTCAAAAACTATTGAAAAAATGTATGTGATTCTAATCTTCCTAAAACACCAGAAAATGAAAAAATTATCGGCTGAAATTAAATTACAGCGGCCACAAAAAAATATCAAAATTAGGCATATTTGGCGATTTAGCGCTGTTAGGCGATACCTTTGCTAGAGCCGAGATTGCCGTGTACGAACAGAACCGTGTTTTGCTTTTCCGCCAAGTACTCAAAATCAATCGCCTAGCAGTGTGGAATCGCCAAATATGCTTAATTTTGATAATTTTTTGTGGTTGCTGTAATTATTTTCAGCCGATAATTTTTTCATTCTTTGGTGTTTTATGAAGAGTAGAATCAAATATATTTTTTTCAATCTATATTTTAATTTGAAACATGTTTTTGTCTGTCTCCACTATATTGAGAGAACTACTTGGTGTAATAATTTGGTTGAGGTGTCTAAAAAAAAGATGTGCTATGAAAAGAGAAAAATATAAAAAAGTCGAACGGTTTCCCACCCGGGGGGGAAACGGGTTAAAACACGTTTACGAGCTTAACTAAGCTCCAAATTACTTCACAGTGAAGAAATTGTACATATGGGGACTAGAAACGAATACTAAAAAATCACTTTCTGCGAATTTGGAATTTTCGATTTTAAAGGTGGAAAAAAAGGAGGAAAGTAGATTTGGAGGGGGGGAAGGGGGGAAATTAATTTGAGAGGGAAATCCGTTCTGGGCCCACACATGTAGCACCTCATTTTAAAGGTCTTGAAATTTCATGTCGATTGGGGATGTTTGTATACAATATAGTGCGACCCCTGGTGGTGAAAAATGGAACTAGATGATTTTGCTGTAGACCCTATCATGTTATATCTTATTTTAAAGGTCTTGGTATTTGCTGACCATTGCTGATGTTCGTACAGAACACACTGCGCCCCCTGGTGGTGGAAAGTGCAACTAAAAGATTTTGCAGTTGACACCACCATGTGACACCTTTTTTAAAAGGTCTTGGAAATCCAAGGCGATTGGTGATAGAGGTCTTGAAATTTCATGTTGATTGGGGATGTTTGTATACAATATAGTGCGCCCCCTGGTGGTGAAAAATGGAACTAGGTGATTTTGTAGTAGACCCTATCATGTTATATCTTATTTTAAAGGTCTTGGTATTTCCTGACCGTTGATGATGTTCGTACAGAACACACTGCGTCCCCTGGCGGTGGAAAGTGCAACTAAAGGATTTTGCAGTTGACACCACCATCCATGTGACACCTTATTTCAAAGGTCTTGGAAATCCAAGGCGATTGGTGATAGAGGTCTTGAAATTTCATGTTGATTGGGGATGTTCGTATACAATATAGTGCGCCCCCTGGTGGTGAAAAATGGAACTAGGTGATTTTGTAGTAGACCCTATCATGTTATATCTTATTTTAAAGGTCTTGGTATTTCCTGACCGTTGATGATGTTCGTACAGAACACACTGCGTCCCCTGGCGGTGGAAAGTGCAACTAAAGGATTTTGCAGTTGACACCACCATCCATGTGACACCTTATTTCAAAGGTCTTGGAAATCCAAGGCGATTGGTGATAGAGGTCTTGAAATTTCATGTTGATTGGGGATGTTCGTATACAATATACTGCACCCCCTGGTGGTTAAAAATGGAACTAGGTGATTTTGCAGTCGACAATATCATGTTACACCTTATTTTAAAGGTCTTGGTATTTCCTTACCGTTGGTGTTGTTCGTATAGAACACGTTGTGCCCCCTGGCGGTGGAAAGTGCAACTAAAGGATTGGAAATTCAAGGCGATTGGTGATGTTCGTATACAACATACTGCACCCCCTGGTGCAGGAAAGTGGATTTTGCAACGCGTGCGTAGCATGCCTATATTTAAAAATAGAAATTCAAACAAAATCGAGTTAAAGATATAAAACCATACAAATTTAAGGTTCATTTAAGGTTATTATCATGGGCCCGAGTATTGCAGGGCGGGTTCGTTTTGTTCCAGGTTAATTTTTTGGAATTTTTTTATGTTATTAGTGGCCCGCGTATCCGCTGCCGCAGACACCGGAGTCACAAAGCAGAGTTTCGTTCGGTTCGAGGTAATTTTTTTTATTACAGCTGATTATTATTATTATTATTTTTTTTTTCGTGATACTTTCATTTAAAAACAGAAATTCAAACTAAATTGAGTTAAAGGTATAAAATCATACAAATTTAAGGTTCATTTAAGGTATCATTGGCCCGGGCAACACCGGGCGGGTTCGTTCGGTTCCAGGTTAATTTTTGGTAATATTTTTATGTTATTAGCGGCCGGCGTATGCGCTGCCGAAGGCAACAGGGTCACAAGGCAGAGTTTCGTTTGGTTCGAGGTAATTTTTTTGTTACAGCTGATTATTTTTTCACGATGCTTTTATTTAAAAATAGAAATTCAAACAAAATCGAGTTAAAGATGTAAAATCATACAAATTTAAGGTTATTACCATGAGCCCGGGAAACACCGGACGGGTCAGCTTACATGTAGTCTTAGTATTAAACGAAATAGAAAATGAAAGAGAGGAACTGTTTATTTGGAGTCAGTTTGACGTCACATTGACTGTACTTTGTAGAAAGTGATGTCATATATAGCATTTCTATTTATAAGCATTTTTCTGACTTTCTTTTTTTAAGTGAAATTTCGTAAATTATATTAGATGTTTGGACTTGAAATACATTTAAATAATGATGCGACTTTTTTAAAACAATACGGTGAATAAACGATCGTCGAATTCGACGGGTTCCAGCTAGTATTTTTTGAAGATGACACCTTTTGAATGTTTCCTTGTGAGACGGAGTCAGGTGTGAAGGAAGAAAGACTGGGATGTGTACTGGTGTTAGCGACCATAGTAGTTATACACGAAATGTAAACCTGAACTGTAAAATTTATTCATTGTACATATATCATCGATTTCATTAATATTTTTCATGCGTAATTTGTGATGTGCCCCATAATCGGAATGTTAATAAATGACAAGGGGACTAACTGTGATTTTTCTTGATTGTCTCTGACCACTCACAAAGAATTCCACGTTCCCAAGATGTGTCAATTTACAATAGTCATTGATAAAGTTTCGTAAATTTAGCCATTTATTTCATTTTAATTTAAAATTCATGAGCTCGATTATCTGTTTTTCTGTGTTTTAATTTTCTTAATCTTCTTGAATAGTAAAGTTTATTTCATACGCTAAAAAACTAACTCGTTTATTGAAAACACACAAAAATATGCATTTAGAAATCTTTTCGGTCTCTCTCTCTCTCTTTTTTTTTTTTTTTTTTTTTTTTTTATGTTCATGATAAAAATTTTCTGCGAAGATTATAGCATAGTATTCCAATATTATAGTGTGTTATCTATTATAACACACTGTGTTATATTTATACAGTGTGAAACAAAATAAATTTGCTTTAAATTTATACATATATGCTGTAATTTTTTCCCAGTTAGCTGTAAAAGCTTTTCTCGCAATTATAAAATATATACACGCAGTATTCAATCTATAAAAATAGGTTTTTTTTTTTTTTTTTTTTTTTTTTTAAATACATGTGAGGAGCAAACATCTATGCTTTTATCAGGATTCCATTACTAATCTTCTCTTCTGTTCCAGAAAAGGCTGGTAACTGGGCCCATGCTCTGGAAATGTCTAGGTCTCCGGTAAATGAGCTAATTGGCTCAGAAGGTTTGCCCGTTCTTTGTATTTCAAAAACAGATAAAGCCAATATAATTACTAGCTGGTTAATAATTCATTTGATACGCGCACCAGAAGGTTTCTGGAAAATTTTTTATTACATAGGTTGAAAGCTAGATTTATTAGGCAACTTTTGTCGAAAATTCATTTGAATAGAGTAAAAATTAAGCAAATTATCCGCAAAAGAACGAGCTATATTTTAGGTATGTTTTAAGAGTTGAAATTCCATATGGTGTTTTTCACATGCCGCGTAATTAATTTAAATATCCAATTATTTTAATCACTTAGCAAAAATTCTTTTTTTTTTTTTTGTGTGTGTGTGTGGGAAAAACGCCTTATCATCTTACAAATCTTAGTAAATAAACAAAAATATTTCAGAGTTACAAGCTTATAAGGGGTTTTTCACAAAAAGTACTTTTGGTGCGTGGTCGAAATAATTGGATCTTCAAACTAATTACGCAGTATGTGAAAAACCCCTTATGAAATTTCGACTTTTGGAAAATATTTAAAATCTAACTGGTGTTTTTGCGAACAATTTGCTTAATTTTTACTCTATTAAATTCCACTTTTATCAAAAGTTGCCCGATATATCTAGATTTCAACCTGCGCAATAAAATTTTTTTTATCTTTCGCACATGCGCAGCGAAAACGTTCTTCATGAAAATGCTCATATTTCATGAGATATCTTCTCTCTCTACAGTCGGCAGCAGAAGTATCAGAGCACTAGCAAAAATTCCTATATAAAGAAAGTTCACTTAATACAGTTTTGTTATATAAATCCTAGTCGAATCCTGTTCTCAGTCTATCTAAGAACATGATTCGACAAGGACCTATTTAACAAAACTGTATTAAGTGTACTTTTTTTATATAAGAATTTTTGCTAGTGCTCAGGTTGTGAGATTGAGACGTTAGAACGTCACCACAGTTGTTTCAATTAAGCTGGATCCAGCAAAGTAGGAAGTGGGGACGGTTAAAATCACTCCGTCGCCAGTGGCTCGGTGACGGTTGAAGTCGAGATAGTTTTGTGTCGGCAGGGTGCTGCATTAAAAGACTTAGATTTTGAATATTAGTTAAATCAGAAGTGATTTTTAAAAGTACGGATTGAAATGTAGTGAAAGGAGGGTGTAGGAAGAAGTATAAAAATAGAGATGGTTTTAGTAGATAGTGAGGATGTTGGAGGATCGTATAGTGGTTGTTGGAGGATATTATAGCGAGTGTGCTGATTCTTATTTTGGTGAATATCGAAAGTGGAGTAGAGGAGGTTTAGTTGTGTGAAGTTAAGTAGTGTTGAGTGTTGGTGAGTGTCTACTAGTTTTCGGAAGTTCAAGCTGGGATAGAAGGGAATCCTCTGTCCCATAGTGAAGCCGTAGTTGGAGTACGAGTGTGACCGTCTCTACACCTTTCGACTATCTGCTGTGGTGAGATATTTAAAGTTATCTACTTAATTTGTTGATTCATATATTTTGATTAAGTAAAACGCTGGCTGAGCTATATAAATTTACCAGGCCGCCCTCCCATTAATCTGCTCAAATAAACTATAGTTATTGTTATTTAAAGTCTTGTGTTCTCTGAGTAATCTAAGTATTTAAGTTAAGATGGAGTTTGCAGGAGCGCAAACTCCACAGTGGCGCCCAACTCCGTTCGACATCCCCCCCACTCGGGTTTATTTTACTGGTTCAGACAATGTACTTAAATTTTTTGAAGATCTTGAAGAGTATTTTGATGTATGTAAAATTTATTGATTATTTGTCTAAAAGTTTATCTGTATGTACTTTTAGAGGGGGTAAAATGTTTTTTTTTAGCTATAAGCATAAAAGTCGTGTTTAACTATATAACATTAAAAAGACTAACTACTCAGTTTTTTCCGCTTATGCTTTAGCTAAGGAGGGAGAAATATTTCAGTATGTAACCTATATATTATGTTAATAGAGACGAACATGTCTCAGTTTCTTCTAGAGATGAATTGTCACTTTTTTTACTATGCATACTGTAAAAGTTTTTCTCATTTCAGACACTCTGATGGACTATTCTCTTAATCTGATGTTAACTCTTTTTATCTAAAGTAAAAGATCTTAATTTGATGTCAAAAAGTTCTTTTTTCCTGCTTATGGGCAGCCTGTGGATTCTGACATCTGCTCTAGTGCGAAGAAAGTTCAGCCTATTCTTGGTTTACTCATCTACCTTGCAGACGTAGAGCTCCAGATACCAGTCCAGCCAGTCAACTCATATTAATAAAGACTTTATCATTTTTTTCTCTTTTTATTTTAAAGACACTTACTCTTGTGTTATAACAAACTTTAAATGTCGCATTTTGTTACAAGCGACTTACATTGTAAAGCCAAGATCAAGTTGAATTTAATATATTGCCTTCCTGGCCTAACAGGGAGACGTTTGTTAATCCTACTGTAAGCCTGGTTTTAGCTCAGTCAGTCCCGGAGTTTCTCGGGGTAAACGAACGCCTTTTATTTAAAATTTTAAATTAATTTTTTGCGTCCCCGAGTTTTCCGCTCAGGGACTTAACAAATTTTTAAGTTTTTCTCACCCAGTTAAAATTTAAGTGACGGCTGCACTCACACTTCAGAGATTTGAAATAGTTAGAGAGGGAATGAAGCTATTTAAATTTAATCGATCAAATCCGTTGGGGATTTTCACGACTAAATTTTTTTATTGGAGGGGGACTGTGAGGTTGAGACGTTAGAACGTCACCACAGTTGTTTCAATTAAGCTGGATCCAGCAAAGTAGGAAGTGGGGACGGTTAAAATCACTCCGTCGCCAGTGGCTCGGCGACGGCTGAAGTCGAGATAGTTTTGTGTCGGCAGGGTGCTGCATTAAAAGACTTAGATTTTGAATATTAGTTAAATCAGAAGTGATTTTTAAAAGTACGGATTGAAATGTAGTGAAAGGAGGGTGTAGGAAGAAGTATAAAAATAGAGATGGTTTTAGTAGATAGTGAGAATGTTGGAGGATCGTATAGTGGTTGTTGGAGGATATTATAGCGAGTGTGCTGATTCTTATTTTGGTGAATATCGAAAGTGGAGTAGAGGAGGTTTAGTTGTGTGAAGTTAAGTAGTGTTGAGTGTTGGTGAGTGTCTACTAGTTTTCGGAAGTTCAAGCTGGGATAGAAGGGAATCCTCTGTCCCATAGTGAAGCCGTAGTTGGAGTACGAGTGTGACCGTCTCTACACCTTTCGACTATCTGCTGTGGTGAGATATTTAAAGTTATCTACTTAATTTGTTGATTCATATATTTTGATTAAGTAAAACGCTGGCTGAGCTATATAAATTTACCAGGCCGCCCTCCCATTAATCTGCTCAAATAAACTTTAGTTATTGTTATTTAAAGTCTTGTGTTCTCTGAGTAATCTAAGTATTTAAGTTAAGATGGAGTTTGCAGGAGCGCAAACTCCACAAGGTACTTTTGTTACCGACTGTACACTCTACCACTATTTCATATTGAATTATAGCCCTTTTTTTTTTTTTTTTTTTATCGAAGAAATTCTAGTGTTAAATAAATTGAAGATTACTCTTCGAAAGCATTGGGACTTAAAAACATGAACCGCATCCGCTATGATGGGCATATGTATATATATATTATATATCCCGAAAGGATTAGAAAGCCATTAGCCATATATAAACTAAAGAGTAATAGGTTATAAAAATAATATGTTACAAGAACCTATTGCCAAAGGTATATGTACTGTAAAAATATAACTGTGACCAGCTGCAAGAAACTCTCTGTGATTGGAGAAAATAATTATTTTCTCCAATCACAGAGAGTTTCATGCAGCTGGTAATAGTTATTTTTTTACAGTGTGTGGAACGAAATAACCTATTACTGAAAAGTAACTGTTTAAAATATTATTTATGAGACTGGCAAGAACGCTATTTTTTGCAACATTCTAATTAAAAAACTTCAGAAGATATTCCAAATTTACGAGTTTCATTAATATAGTAGAGTAGGGCAAAATTTCACTTAAACGTGCATGAAAAGAAATATTTTTATCGTAAAGATGTAAGAATAGCTTTTAAATATCAGTATTAATGCCGAGATGAACATCATTAACTATAAACATGCTACTTTGAAAATTTCGCAAATTATTCAAAATTTACGAATTCCTTAACATGGCAGATTGCGGCAAAATTTCGCATAAACGTTGGTTTTGAGGGATATTTTCATCGTAAAATTGTCAGAACACTTTTAAAACATCAATTAGGATACTGGCATGAACATCCCTGACTATGAATTTCTTAATTTAAAAATTTCGTAAGTTATTTGGAATTAATGATTTACTTAACATACGGCAAAATAGGGGAAAATCAAGCATAAACGTCCATTTTGAGGATCATAAATATGTCATACAACTTCAAAATAATATTTATGATACTTGTTTGAACATCATTGACTACAAATATTCTAATGAAAAAATTTCATAAGTTATTCGAAATTTAAGATTTTATCAACACAGTAAAATTGGACGATATTCCATATAAATATACATTATGGCGACTGTTGCATTCGAAATAGTAACATCTAAACTAAACTACGAAATTAAACCCAATAAAATAAATTAAGGGCCCTCTTCACTCACCGCGAAGCTAATGTTATTCTATGGGAAATTTTTCTTTACAAATAACTTATTAACTAATACATATTTTTAAATTCTGTTTTCACATTCTGAAAATTCCCAGCTGTTAAATTGACGGACCTTTTTTAAAAAGTTATTATTATTTTTAATTTTTTATATTTTAGTTTGAAGCTTCAATATAGGAATTTTCAATATGTGAAATTTTTTCATTTTGCAATTTCAAAATAAAATATTAAAAAAAAAAAAAAAAAAAAAGAAAAGAAAAGAAAAGAAAAGAAAAAAAATGCATTTTTAAGAAAGGTCCGTCCATTTAACAGTTGTGAATTTTCTGAATGTGAAAATAGAATTTAAAAATATGTATTAGTTAATAAGTTATTTGTAAAGAAAATTTCCCCATAGAATAACAATGGCTCGGGCTTCCGGCGACGGTAAGTGAATAGGGCCGTTAATAGATAAAATAAGATAAGTATATAGAACTGAATGGTGGGTAGCCTATTAGGCGAGGATTTAATTCTATTACTGTTTCAAACGTTTCATCAAATTCATTTCTCTTAACATGAATATAATATGTCTTTCACTAGAAATTTATGGGGACATACATATGATGGGGAACTGAGTAGAGTACACCTATGCCAAGTAGTTTTAATTAATTGATAGGTATCAAAATTTGGGCTTCGAGGTGCATTAGGAGAGGTTAGAACGGAACTGCATGCAAAATTCTAAAGCTCTGCGGTAAGCCGTTTGGCCAACACATAGACATCTTATTTTGTTACTTTATTTCTTAATTACAAACGGAAAATAAGCTGATTTGTACGTCATGTGCAAATGTGCCAAATTGCGTGACAATCACATAATTACAAACTACTGGCAAATGAACAAAAGCAAAAAATCACGCATTTCCCTAATTAGTCTATTTAAAAAAAATATTTTTAAATAATGTAAGAAAAATTTACATAAAAAATTACGCATCTAAAGTATAAAATATTTTTCAATGTTAAATACTAACCAAAAATATAATATTTTATATAATAATGTTTAAACGTTACTATTTGGAATATCCGCAAACACTTCTTAAATAAATTATATCATTAGAAAAAGAAATACTTTTAAAGCTATTATGACGACCATTTTGTGTGCATGTTTAATTTTTCAACAAATTTTAAATCTATTTTATTATTTACGCACAAATATACTTCTTTTCATGTCAAAAAATTTAAAAAGGAAATAAATGGGTGTAAATATTTGTTTTCTATTGGCATCAGCTAGATTTTAAATATTTCTTTTTTTCATGAATTTTATGAGGATTTTAATTATAATATTGAAATTTCGAATTAAAAATTCATTTTATCAAAATTAATTATAACCTATAGCATTCAGGGGTAGTGTACCTTATGATTAGCGAATTTTTTTTAAAAATCGGTTCAGTAGTTCCAGAGATTACCCTCCACATATAAATAAGGTTTTCCTCTTTATATATTAGTATAGATTATTAACTCATTTGTTTTATTATATACAAAATAAATTGATTATATTAAAATAAGTGCAATATCTGCCTGTTTTGTAATCTTAATAATGTTGAAATTGAATAAAATTAAGCTTTCTCTTTTTATTAATAAAAAAAGGGTCATGCTTTATTTTTTCCTTTACATTTATTTTTAAGCACTTACATTTACACATTTTTACATTTTTTTTTTTTTTTTGATTACTTTAAATTTAAAATTTTAGTTATAAAGAATAATAAGTAAAATCTTATAAACACATTCTGTTATAGTTAAATTTAATATAACTTGCCACTGGTTGCCTAGCATCATTTTAAAGTTCCACTTAGATAAAGAAAGAAAATTTAAATATTAACTTCACGAGCAATTTTCCCATAACGATATTGTCAGTAAAGAATCTCAAAAGAATTTTTCCACAAACGAAAAATTTATATTTTTCATTTCCATATGATTTCCTCCATCTTTCACAATTTAATCGATATTTCATAAGTTAAGCTTATTGTTATAAAAAATTTTAATAAATATTATAAAAGCAGGTTGCGGATAATTCTAAGTGTACAAATTATTTATATTTAAATCATATCATTATACAAATATAAAGATTAAAATGTTATATTTGAAAAATACATGCACGAATAAAGAAAAAATAAGTACACTAAAATCACTTGGAAATTATTGCTTCAGAAAAACATAAAACAAAACTGAACAATTTAAATAAAATCTTTTGATGATCAAAGAAATTAATTTGAAAGATAAAATTTTCGAGAGATATTTCAATACAAAAATATGCACATTTACTGTTGATTGTTATAAATCGAAAATTTTCTGTTTCTGAGAGGTTAGTTTTAAAATAAAGCTACATTAACATCGAGATCGAAATATATATTAGGTCGTTGCAAAAGTTCGTGCGGACGCGGATCATTTTATTGCCTCTAAAGACAAGAGCTTCTATCGCCGTGATATACATTTGTTACCCGAAAAATGGGCAAAGGTTGAAGAAAGTAATAGAGAGTATTTTGATTAAAAATTGTCATTTGATTTGATGTATTTTTATGAAATGAAGCAATAAAAAACCGCACGAATTTATGCAAACATCTAACATATATATATATATATATATATATATATATACACTCCTTCTGATAATTATAAGGACACCCATTTTTCTATATTAACTAAACACTGAACACTATTATTTCAACAAATATATTTTTAATTAATTTGAATTTCATTAATACACTATATTTAAAAAGTTTTATCGTTTTTCTATCTTAAAAAACTTTAAATATGGTAAAAAGATGATTTTTCAGGTGTTCACAATTATAAGGACAGCTCGAATTTTAGTAATTTTTTTTCAGTTATTCTTTAAATTAATATTTTATGGGGTCTCTTTTTAGGGTTAAACAGTCAGACATTCTCTCTGGTATATATATATACATTTTTTTTTTTTTTTTAATATTCAGTTTCAATACCATTTCATATAGCATATATAATATTCTTAATACATTTAAACTATTTAAAATTGCTTTCCACTTGCATGCACTTTTCTAATATCATAAGTTAAGGTTTTTTCAACTTTTAGGCCATGGGGAAGGCAATAATACAGAAGTTTCTTTCTTCAAACTATTTCCTATTGCTCTAAAAGTAGAGCAAAAATGTAAGTCTTGTTGAAAAAAATATTATCCCCCCCCCTCCCAAAATCTAACAAAAATCTGAGAATTCCACGTTTAAAATTTGCGGATATTCTCTTGATGTTCATTTTAATAGAAAAAATTACTAAATTCATTCTGCCTTCAGTAGAAGCAGCTCCCCAGAGCACCATAGATCCACCTTTAAAATGCCCGATTCACATCTGCCTTTAAAAAATCTGCTCTGTCTTTCGCTATCTTCAGATCGTGCCAGTAACTGTTAAAAGCATTTGGTTAATCAAGAATAAAATGTTTTTCATCCAAAAATGCAACATTTTACCATTTAATATTCTCTTTATTCAAGTTTAACACAGACGTTCTTTCCCCCATTAAATGCTGATTGAATATTACAGGTTTTTTATTCATTTTAACATATTATTAATTATTTTAAACATGCATAAATGTAGACCCTAACCTTTCGTTAAAAATTACGAGCAAATTTGGCAGCAATCATTATGAGTAGAACAGTAAGATGAATTATGAGTCTTCGATCTCTGTAAAACAACTCTGATTTTGCATCAGATCTCTCTCCTATCGAACCAGCAGTTCAATGTTTGATCACATTTCCTTCAGCAATTTTAGACCTTCGAATTTCATTTGAAATTCGGCGGATTGAAATTATCCTTCCACTTAATAAACACATTTATCATACTTCACTACTTGAATGTTCTTTTTTTTCGAGGAATTATCAGTAATGTCCGTCCAAGAAAAATTGAAGGCTTATATATGAAGTAATCTAGCAGAGTAGTTAACAATTTCGCATGTCAACTGTAATTTATCCGCTAGTAAGTTAAATAAAACGAAAAAATCTGGATTGTCCCTATCATTATGGCCATCTAAAAACGTGGAGAAAAACACATTTTGCATTATTTTTTATTAATTTTGTTTTATATTAAAAAATTATAACAGTTTTCGTTTTTAGTATACTAGATATATTGAGTGCACTTAGTATAATCTTGTTTACAATTATTTTTACGTTAGTTATTTAAAAATATAAAGTGTCCTTATAAATATGAGAAGGAGTGTATATGCATATATATATATATATATATATATATTATAATAATTAATTGAAATTTTTGTTTGTATTTAACGAAAGCATAAGTAATTCATTTTTGTTTTTTACTCAGATATCGTAAGGGCTGAGACTAAAAATTAAATCATTGATAAATTTAAAGAAACAAATTAATAGCAAATATGGTTGGGTTTACAAATACAGTTTTTCCAGCGTTTCGTTTCTTGCCATACATTTCAAGTTAAAATTCGTAAAATATGATGAAGTAATATTGTTTTATACAAAAATATATAACGTAATTAGAAATCACTTACTATGAGCTATTATTTTACATTATAATAGCAACTATTCTTTATATGTTGAATAAAATAATAAAAATTTATGTATATATATTTGTGGGTTCGTAATCAATCAATACATTTCATGGTTTCGTTGTTCTTTATTTGCTATGGGGTTTTGCTTTTTTTTTATTTTTTAACTCATGTGTCTCTTAATCTGGTCTTGGCAGGCTGGGGGAGTGTTGCCGGCGTAAAACTAGTTTAACCTCACAGGCAAGTCACAAGTCTTGTCGCTTGCCCCCTACTTTCCTTTCTTGGGTTGTTTTTTTTCCCCCTGGATTTCGATTTAGTTTGAGTTTTTCTGTTGGGATTTGGTTGAGTTGGTTTATTGTATCGTTTGTTTTGTTATCGTTTGTATTGTTTGCTGTTAAAAATTAAATTTGGTTTCTTTAAATATGTGTATTTCATCACCTGATGATTTTTTATTCTTCACCTTTTTGGGCTTCTCTTACATAGAGAAATTGTTCATTCTTATTGGTCTTTGTGGTTTTGGTGATCTTGTGTCTGTTGCTTGGCTTCTACTGCGCTTAATGGTTCATTATTGTTCATTACAGGCCCAGACAGCACATCGCCCCTCCAGGATATCTTCAAGATGTCTTCTGGATGAAAAGACATCCCAGAAACGTCCTTAAGATGTACTGTGGATAAGTTAAGCCTAAATATGCTGTTAGGGCGGTTCTCTTTTTTCACCTTGAAATATTGTCCTAGAGTCAACCTTCTTTTCATCAGCGTCTAATTACATGGTCCTATTTCAATTTTCAACAGGTATTGTTGCACAGTGGATTGGAGTCAGTGCTATTGTTGAACTTGATAATTGAACCAATTTGGAAAATATTGTTCCTTTGTTTGGCGTGTGTATGTCTCTTTGGTGAATTGTTTGACTAACTATTCTTCGTTCTCATTCTTTGCTTCTACTATCAAAAGGATTATATATATATATATATATATATATATATATATATATATATAAGGGGTAGATCTACCTCCTTGGGGGGGGGGGGGTAGATCTACCTTGCGAAGTAGATCTACCTCCCCGTGGTGCACCCTGGTAACGCTTTGCGGCAAAGAGATCTACATTTTTGGCTTACAACTTCCCTACCTCAATGACTTCGGTCTTTTATTCTATGTTATATTGTCTATAATTTGTTTCGTATCTTTATAGTCCTCTGTAACTTTTGCCTAGCCATTGGAAATATATATATATATATATATATATATACATATACATGTATATATTCCCTTATTTTCTTTATTTTCAATTTGACACTAAATATTTTAACTATTCAAAAACAAGTGCAAAATCGCAATTTTTATGTCTTATTAATGTTAAAACTGAATAAAATTGTGCTTTTTAATATTATTATTAAAATGTGCATAACGTTGACTTAATACATATACACTTACCTTTCTTTGTTAGATTGCGTAAACTTTAAATTCTAATAAAAAGAAAAGAGTAGGGGAGAGTTGTCTAAAACGGGGACGGCGGGTCAAATGGGGACGTTCAGTTTCTCATTGATTAGTCTCTCCTCTTAGAATCTAATAGTCTACGGTAATTCTAATTCGGCTATAAGCAAGTTTGAATGTAGTTGTTGACATATTTTGCCGGATCTGTTATTTTCTACAAAGTTTTAAATTTTTTTCGATTTTCATTTCGATTGTGGCCGTACACTGTATTGAATTTTATCAAGTGACCTTTGAACGTTCGATTTTGGTAAGTACGTTATGGATTCGTCTAGATTTAATTTACATTTTCACATATTGCTTTATAGTTTTGTCTGACACGTGTGCGAAGAGACGCCATGTTTTTAGCATATGTCATGGTCGGCTCAAACGGGGACATTGACGGTAGTCCAAAACGGGGTCGTCCCCATTTCGGACACCATAGAAGTAGGTTAAATTTGCAATAATAATGTCGTTTTTAAAGTGTTTTAAATGAGTACAAATGTTTATTTATGTGTGTAATACATAAGTGGAGATGTTCTAAAAAACTACTTTTCAAATTAAGAAAATGGCTCATACATCACCCTGGACGCTACGTGACAATTTACCAGGTCGCTTTTCGGAACTGCGTTTTCAAAAGCATTTACTGTGCAAAATGCTAAAAATGGAATAAAAAAAAAACGGCATATATTCCTTTAACGGAGATGTGTTCCCTGAACATTTATTTGTGCCTTCAGAAACAACTGAAAAACCTGCTTACAACTCTTTAGAGCCTCAGTTAGCATGAAGGTATGAAAACGTCACACCCCAACCTTACACTTCATCATTTGGAATATCTCCAGCTATAGAACCTTAGAAAAGTTCAGTTTTTAACACTTCGCCTAAAACAATAATGATTTTACCACAAGAAACTGAACGTTTGCAAAAAAGAGTGAATGACAAGAGGAGAGGTGAAACTGTCATACACACTTCATCACCTTACAAAGCAGAATTGCAAACTGTGGAACAGAAGAAATATGCAAAGCAGAATAAAAAATAAATAAAATTGGTCAAGAAACCCACCGAACCTAATCCTAGATATCCAAAAGCTAAAAAAGAGAAGAAAATACAAAAAATTCGAGTTATCAACCCAATGTTATCATCTGATGAGGAACAGAATAGCGAGGAAGCTTGCCTTTTTTGTAATGAACTTTACATTGCCTCGAAAGACAAAGAGGAGTGGGTTCAATGTAGCAACTATCGAGGTTAGGCACATGCAGCCTGTTCAAGTGTTGAAGAAAGCGATACCAATTTCGTGTGTGACTTTTGTATTTGATTATTTTTGTGTCATGCTAGTAACTGTTGAAAAAGATAACAAAATACTTTATCTGCATTTTGGTTTTGCATTAACTTCCCTTTTTCTTTGTAATCCAAGTTTTTCTAATAAAATTTCGCATTAGGACTTAAATTTACGTTATTTCTTATGAGTACCCCATTTTACCCAACCGGTTGTCCAAAACGGTGACTTTGCACATTTTTCAGAAAAATGTTTTTTCTGCCTATACTAATGATATTTTTTTAAAAATAACTTTGTCATCTGATAGTCTAAGACATGCTCTAATCAGGAAATGTTTTGCCGAATTTTCATTATATATAGATTTTTGTTTGCGGACAGAGATATGTTAACGTCCCCGTTTTGGACAACTTTCCCCTAATTATCACCCTATTAGCACCTTTTGTTAGTTAAATTCAATATTACTTGCCGCTTTTTGTCTAGGGATATTTTACATGTACTGCATGATGTTTCTGAAAATTCTACTTGTAAAGAGAGAAAAAAAAACTATTAATTTATCGGACGAAAGGAAAAGAGAACCCCTTCAGTGAAGAATTTCAAAAGAATATTTCCACAAATAAAATGATCTGGTGTGTCACTCATACGATTTTATTTACCAAAAATGCCTACCAAAAATCTTTATTTACCATAATGATAGATTACAGAATAAGGAGTAATATATATAACAAGTGCTATGTATGAACTTATATAAAAAACAATTCACGATATGTTTAATAACAGTTTTATCTAACATACAGCTCTCTGTAAGAGGGTCTAATCCCCACCCCCTCCCACCACCACCAAGCCTCCGTTTAAAAATAATACCTACATTTATTTAAAAAAAAAAAAAGTCTGTTATTAAGTTAAAAGGTTTATTACAAATTATTCAGACAACTTTCAATCGCAACATACCTTGAAACTTACCAATCTTCATCAAACATTTCAAGTGAACATATGAACTTCAAAATAACAAATTTGGATTTTCTGTAAGTTATGCTGACAAAAGACATACATATATGTCAAACGCTAAAAAATGACTTTCGTATTCAGGGGATTTAAGAATGCGTTATTATAAAAAAAAAAAACAGAAAATTGAATTTTCAAAAATACTTTATATACCGTTATGAGCATGTGGAATTAATTTTTATTCCTAAGAAGTCTTCGTCGATATAGTAAAATGTAATAAAGCACTTTCATCAAATGCATTCAATAAAAAAGAGTTTTTTTCGCTAAATTTTGGGTAGCCCTGTATATTGTCGATAAATTATATACACATAACCTTGTGTATTTAAATTTAGTCCTTTATGAAAAACACATAACATATCCTGAATTTCACCTCCAGCAATTTTCAAGTATAGCCACAAAATATGTAAATTCTTTTGAATAGCCCTCTAAACGAATAATGAATGATTTCCATACCATATTCTACAAGAAACATTCCCTTTTTTCATATAAAAAATATATGCTTATTACATTTTGTTTAGTGTCGCCTCTATAGATGTTAAGCTCTACTTACTAAAAATTTCGTTCACAATGTATTTGAATTCTCTGGGATGTCCTTGTACACGAACCATTTGCTTGATATTAACGAAAAGTTTAATGTGGCATATTTGTATGACATAGATTTTGAATACTCAGTTTGGTCTTCCTGCCGCGATTGGTTCTTGAGATAAGCTGATAATTGACAGACATACAGACATACACATGCCTATAGACTAACCACTAAAAACATGTTTTTCAAATCTTGGTTACCTGAAAACGCGTAAATGTATTAAAAACTGAATTTCAAAAATCTGACCCCAAAACAATATTTTCTTCACCATTTGTGCATAAGGAAAAATAAAAGGTATATTGTTGATTTTTACGTAAAATTTTTCATCATTTAAAATTTAATCTATATTGCATAAAGTAAATTAATTGTTGTAAAATGTCAATAAATATAAAAACCGGTTACGAAGAGGTATAAATACATTCATTATTTAGATTCAAGTTTTTAATATTAATTAATATTTAATTAAAAAAAATTCAACAGTAAAGTTTATGTCTTTAATCCTCTAGAAAGTTGTTACTTTAGAAAAAATATAAACAATCTATAGAAAATCTTTTGATGTTCAAAGAAATATTTTTTATGGACAATTTTTTTCAAAAAGATACTTTAGAAATTTCAATGCAAAAATGTTTACATTTTATGCTGGTGGTTATTATAAATCAATAACGGTACGTTTTTGAGAATTTAAAATTGTAGAATAAGAAGACATGAAAAGGAAATTAAAAAATTAACATTACATTTATTAAATTTTAGATATTTAATAGTATTTCCTTATTTGAGTTTAAAGAAATCATCAGAAATTTAATTTTGTTTCTCAAGCACATATTTTATTACATGATGGCTCAGATTGCAAATTGAATTATTAATTAGTTTAAAGAAACGATTTATCAGAAATGAATGTTGGATTAAATTAATATATTTATTAATTATTTATTTTGTAGCCACACATCTAATATTAAATTTTAGTATTGTTTACACCAATATATATGATATAATTAGAACTAACTTAGATTGACACAACATTTTTGTATTACAATAACAACTATTTTTATATGCAAAATAAAATGAAAGGAAATTTGCATTGTAAATCAAAAGATTATTGTGTTAAATACAGATTAGATCCAGCCAAAATGATTAAATCATTTTTCAAAATTATTTTTGTTCTTTTTAAAATTAAATGTTCGAATTTGAGCTTCTCAATGCAAGGTGTAAACAGTAAAATGTTTCAACAGCTACTTGCAAAAACAAAATGTAGCTTAGCTCCTATATCTTACAAAGAGGAAAGAACCCAACCCCTGCTCTTCCGAATACAAAAATCAAAAGTTATTTTGATACCATTTAGTTCGATTGCTACTACCGTAGGTGATACAGAAGTTTACTGAAGGTAAGCCGCGGGCTATCTTTTAAAAAAAAACATTGATTTTGGGTGCTTGCGGCTTATCTACTAGTGCGGGCTATCTAAGGATAATGCCAAATTCTGTTGTCCATAAATTTTGGAACAGTCAATCTTCGCCGAAAACGGAAGTTTAGTATTTTCGAGTTTCTCGAGCACTTATTCACGCTTATAATCTCTTATTTATTAACTAATAACCTCTTATTTCGTTTAATTTGCATATGCGTCTGGATTTTTCGCCATCTTGTTCAATTGTTTTTTATTTTCTCCATCGTATTTGTATACTGGCTTTGTTTTAATTTTTTCTTTATACATTGGCTTTTAAAATAATTCATTATTTTTATTTATAATAAATTATTTTTATGACTTTGTATATATGCCCGAATTCCACCATCTTGCTCGTTTCTGATATTTGTTGCATTACATCTGCATACTGGTACAGTTTAATTTTTTTTTCTTTATACCGAATTATTTTTTAAATAATTTATTATTTTAATTTATAATTAATAATTTATTATTTCTATTAACTTGCGTAGATGTCAGAAGACTGATATCTTTTTTCCTTATTTATATGTCACATCCTCATAACAATGCTTGCATAAGCCGCGGCTCACCTTTCGGTGCGGTTTACCTAAGAGCATTGTTTTTTCCGCAACATTTTATTAAGCTGCGGCTTATCTACCAGTGCGGCTTATATATACTAAATTACGGTAGCTCATGAAACATCTTACTATTTTCCTCCTGCCCTGAAGGGCTACTCTGATGATGCTTTCGATGTTTTTCGGGTTTAATTAATATTTTTTGCCTGGTTTCATTTTTAAGTTTTCTGCCTGTATTAATTTTCAAAATTTACATTCTAAAAATGTCTGCATATCTTTTGTTTGTTGCATTTTCTTATGTACCAAGTATGTGAATTTGTTGTCTTCATATTACTTATTTTGTTAATTTTTGTTTTTTTAGCATTTTTTATTGTTTCCTATATATATATAACTCAATAAATAATTACTTAGTGAATTTTATCGGAAATGAAAATGCTCAGACGTTAATTCTTTATCGATTATTCGTTGTATGCAATGCTTTTGATTTCATTAATTTGATGGCATCTTCCTATTCTCCAGTTTGTGTAAAAGTTTTACAAGTAACTACTCAGCTTTTCTCTAGTTTTCTCTCTGGATTCCTTGATGATTTGACTTAATAAATTATTTAATTTCTCATTCAAAATGATTTTGCTGCCTCGATCAGGGCTGATATAATATGCATTGCTATGATTAGCTATATTGTTTTACGAAATCGATGCAGCTTTCACAGCTTTATGAAGTACATGCCCCCTGAAGGGTTTATACTTCAAATTTTAAGCATTTTTATCCAATTATTATTTCTGTGGTCCTTTATTTACTTTCTCAGTCATTAAGTTAAATGGTCCTTTTTCTATTATTATTATTCATGTCGGCGTAAGTAATCTAAATTGTATTTGTCTCTTATTGGTTCTTAATTTGTATCGCAACATTTTTGTGTCAGGCTTACGTTACAAACAGTTCTATTTTTGTTGTGTTGGTATTGTTTTGTATCTATTAATTGCTAAATTTTAAGGATGGATGGTTGGATGGTTGGGTTTTACGTCGCACTAGTGCTGCGGAGATGGATAATTGGCGACGGTCTGGGACACACCCTAGAGGTGGTCCGGAGACATGCCATCACAATTTTGATCCTCCACGGAAGGGATACTAAATTTTAAGGTTAAATTTTATTACGATAACTCTCATTTATTATATATATATATACGGAGAGAGAAGGAGAGATTAAGCATTAACTAAACCAGAAAATAAATCCGATTTTTTTTTTTTTTTTTAATTTTTCAATAAAAGTCTATTATAATTAAAATAAATTTCGAAACTTTCAAAAGTTATTTTGTTTATTTATTTATACATTTGCTCAATCTTACGCAATTGAATTCAATTGTTCGAAGAAAAGTGCACAATTTGAATTTTTCATATATGAATGATGTTGCGCTTAAATAAAATTTTGCTGCCGCTTGTTGTTATTTAAATGTGCATGCTTTATTTTTTATTTATTTTTTTTTTCTTTAAATAATTTAACGAGGGGGTTTTCCTGAGCGATCTCCTCAGTAAAAAACTTCAAAAGAATTTTTCCATAAACGAAAAAATTATATTGTTGATCTTTATTTCCACATGAATTCCTCCATCTTTTAAAATTTAATCCATATTGCATAGGTTAAATTGATTATTGCAAAAATTTCGACGCTATTGTTAAAAAAAAAAAAAAAAAAAAAAAAAGCTTGCAGAGAGTCTTAAGTGCGTAAATTATTTAGATTGCCTATTATTGTACAAATGTGGAGATAAAAAATGTTATATTTAAAAAATAAATCAGTAAAATTTGAAATCGTTTATACATAATTTAATTGTTTTATATCTGTATATATATATAAATTACGTGTCACGATGTTTGTCCGCGATAAACTCCTAAACTAATGAACCGATTTTCATGAAATTTTGCACACTGTGTGCAGTTTGGTCCAACTTGAGAGATAGGATAGTTTTTATCTCAGTTTATTGTCACAATATTGTTTTATTGCAATTATTTGTTAATTATAGACCTTTGTTAAAGTTGCTCCAAAATATCTGTGAGTTCCATAAGTTTAATTGTTGCCAAAAAGAAAAAATACGAGTTCATTTTCTTTCGACATAAAAGTAAATACATTTAATCAAACGTGAACGTTAAAAAATTATAAAAAGTTAAATTATTCATCTCACGAAAATTGACGTCATAATCAATTTAAAGATTTTAGTCGCATTGATAAAGTATGTAGTTATACACAAGCGAAGTGTGACGTCACTGACCGCCTGTGAAATCAAGAAAAAGATTTCTTATGTTAATCACCCATTGTATTTTTTATAAAAATTTATTAAACTAGTATGTTGTGGCCACCACAAGACTTTCTTCTATATTTTCCTATACATATTCAATCAGTAACAATATTAAAAAAAAAAAAAAAAAAAAAAAAGATTTTTTTTTTTTCTTTTTCTTTTTCTTTTTCTTTTTTTTTTTTTTTTTTTATTGTGAAAATTAATACATATTCAATCACTAACAATAATTAAAAAAAAAAAAAAAAAAAAAAAAAATCGAATTTTTTTTTCTTTTTTTTTTTTTTTTTTTTTTTTTTTTTTGTTAAAAGTAAAAAAAATCGATAACTTTGTTTTAAATTATCACAGATTTATGGTTCAACCATTCGTTTTAAAGGTATTGACGAGATCTTTCGAATGATACCCATCTTCAAAATTTAACCCCCCCGGGGGGGTACTTCCCCCCAGGGGGGGAACCGATGCCCCCCCATGCACAATTTTTTTTTCCTAGTTAACTACTACTATCATCAATAATTCAAATTAATTTTACAATCACAAGTTTAAAATAACTCTCATTATGCCCATTTATACGGAATTTTGTCCTATGCTGCCATGTTAAAAATTTGCATAAAATGCGATTACAGCGCCACCTGTTGAGCTATTGATCCCTAAATCTAATGGGCACCAGTTCATGTCAGGGTGCAACTAAATACCAAGTTTGGTTAAATTTCATTCATATGTTCGTGAGATACAGCGTCCACAAAAAAATGATACAGACACACAGACAGACAGACAGACAGACAGACAGACACACAGACAGACAGACATTTTCTAAAAACTATCAATTCGTGTTCAGGACATCCCAAAACGTGTAGATCCGTCAAAAAACGGAGGTCGAAAATTTTCGCGAATCCAATACTTTCTCTATATTACATATAGAAGAAAGTAAAAACGAGGAAAATTATTTCCGGATTTTAATCCCCATATTTTTGTATAGATATGTATTATTTATCATGTGCATACGTTAGATTGAGTTATTTTGCTGTCAAATTGACAAAATTTTAATTTTAAATTTCAAAGCTCTGTCGTCCTTGGAGTTTTTCGTATTTGGCGATCAAAAACGTAACACGAAAATATACAAGCTAGATGTATATTTTCGTAATATGTATTGTGCGAAATATTGTTTCATATTATTCATTACTCTCTTAATATAAGTTGTTAAAATAACCATGATTTTTGAAAGGAATTAAATGTGTGCGCCAGATAATTTGGCGATATTATTTTTTTTCCGCCAAGGATGATAGATATGAAATTTATTCCGCTGCAACATGTTAATATCTTATGTCAGTTACATTATGTATATGCTACAATTTATTTCACGTGACACGTGTGTTAAAAATTTATTTACGACATAACCTTGCTTTTTCAATTTTTGTTGCATTATTCTAATCTGTATCACTTTGTTTTCTTTAAGAAATTTGTGATCTATACATAACGTTCTACATAAAAAGTAATTATTTCAATATTTTAAAACTTATTTAAAAGTCTGTTTTATTTAACATTAAATTTTAAAAGTTAATTTAAAACTCATTTAAAAGTCTGGAAGAGTTTAAGTCTGTTTATTTGTTTTGTAACGCTAATCTATATGATCGATGTTCGAAACTTTAGTTAATTATTTCTCTTATTTTTCTTTACTTTTTCTTTAATAACTTACCAATTTAACGTTCCTGATTAAATTTGTGATTTATATATGTATTTTGCATTAAATTTTGACTCATATTTATTGCTGAAAATGCGATCGTAAAATCTTGCAATTTTCTTATCTTAATCCTCAATGCTTTCCTTCTAGATTAACTTGAATTTACTATTAAAATTTTAACATACTCAGAATCTTCTCACCACTTCGTTAAAATATATTAATCTTTTCAGTAATATATTAATCAGTATATCCCCACAACGATATTTGGCGATTTTTTGTTGGCGATTATGGCTAAATCATAAATCTATAAATCATAAATGATAATCTAAATCATAAATCAAAAACATAAAATAATAAATCCAAAATGAACAACATATAGGCTGCCATATTATATCACAAACAGTCCAGAGCGACATCGTTATCGTTCAAAACGGCGCCAAAGAAAAATCGCCAAATTCAGCTGCGGGGATATACTGAAGTTATAATTATCCGAATATAATTACTGAAGTTATATTATAAGTTATAGTTGTGGGTAACAACTATAGTATTTCCCCACAACTGGATTTGGCGATTATGGCTAAATCATAAATCTAAAATAAAAGCATGCAGGTTAACATATTTCATTGCAAATAATCCAGAACGACTTCGTTATCGTTCAAAAAGGCGCCAAAAAAAAAAAAAAAAAAGAAAAAAAAAAAGAAAAAAAAAATCGCCAAATCCAGTTGTAGGGAAATACTATATACCTTATCAAATTATCAACGTATTACTTAGCCGCAGCAACGCGTGGCCGGGTCTGCTAGTGTATATATATATTTATTTATTAACGATCTAAAGAAAATGTTTTCACGATCAAAGGACTAATTTTAAAATACACGTTTTTGCA
Source organism: Salticus scenicus (assembly GCA_963930645.1). Taxonomy (NCBI): domain Eukaryota; kingdom Metazoa; phylum Arthropoda; class Arachnida; order Araneae; family Salticidae; genus Salticus; species Salticus scenicus. The sequence continues at coordinate 19,942,617 of OZ005649.1, forward strand.
AAATATACTTTTAGAAATTTCAATACAAAAATATTTACATTTACAGTAGGTGATCAAATTATCAGATATTTATATTTATTTATTTATTTATTTTTATTTTTATTTTTATTTATTTTTTAATTTTACATTTTTTTAGAATTTCTAAAAAAAAAAAAAAAAAAAAAAAAAATACTAGACAAAATGACCTGGAACTTCATACGTGGAAAAAACTTTTGAAAACACATATTTTCTACTATCGATTTTGTCCAGAGTGCAATTCGGGGACCAACTACAAATTGAAGAAGAGCAAAAATAGTTTGAATCACCCTGTATCATAAAAAGCTACAAACGACTTATAACTTTAACACATTGTTGCACATACTATGTACAATATTTATATGTTTTATTGTGGAAATTGTGCAATTATTTAGGCAGATATATATAGATGCATTTATTTATTTATTTAGTATTATTATTATTATTATTTTCAAAAAGTATTAATTTTTTTGGCAAGATTTTTTTGCTTATAACTAATACAAATTTCTATAAAATTTTACAAAACTTGCAAAAAATTTGACAAAACATTAGATAAACATTATTTTGAAACATGAAATGAAATGCACTTATGCAATATTTGCTGAGATATGAGTATTTATAGGAATTATTTTTTTATTGCGCATGCGCGAAAGATAGAAAAAGTTCCAGGACATAGGTTGAAAGCTAGAGATATTGGACAACTTTTGTCAAAAGTTTATTTGAATAGAGTAAAAATTAAGCAAATTGTCGGTAAAAGAAAAAGTTAAATTTTAGGTATATTCCAGAGTTGAAATTTCATAAGGGGTTTTTCACATGCCGCATGTTTAATTTGAAGGATGAACCAATTATTTCAACCACGCTGCAAAAGTTCTCTTTTGTGAAAAACCCCTTATAGACTTGTAACTTTATCATATTTTTATTTACTTACTAAGACTTGTGAATTCATAAGGGATTTTTTAGGGATGATTTTTGCTCTTCTGTGATTTGAGGATGGTCCCCTAATTGCACTCTGGACTAAATCGATAGTGGAAAATGTGAATTTTTAAATGTTATGGTCTTTGTATAAAGTCCCGGGCCATTTCGTCTACAATGTTTTTTAGAAAATCGAAACAGAAAAAGAAAAATCTAATAATTTGATGACCCACTTTAATTATGATTGTTACATAAATTAATAATAAATTAATATTTTATAATAATTAATAGAAACTTTTTTTTTTTTTTTATTTAAGGAAAACATGAGAAATTTAATTTTGTTTTTTACGCAGCTATCTTACATCACGGCTAAGATTGAAAATTAAATTACTAATTAATTTTTAAAAAAATTATTGGGCAACAAAGAATGTTGGATTAAACTAATTTATTAATACGGGATTTCCATGTATCTAAAGTTAAATTTTCTAAAATATCATGAAGTAATATTTTTATACAAATATATAATACATAATTAAGACTAATTGACTCTGAGCCATCATTACTTTTTTTTTTTTTTTTATAATTAGTATATTTTGCATGTAAAATAAAATGAAAGAAAAATTACTCAGTAAATAATAGGAACTTTAAAAAAATATTAATTAAACTTTTCTAAAGCAATTAAAAAAAATTTTTTTTTCGTTCTTTTAAAATAAAATGTTCGTATCCTTCAATCGTAGAACTTGCTGAGATTTCAAAATAAAGTCTTCGTATCCCCCCGCCCCCCCCCCCCCCCCCAAAAAAAAAAAAACATTATTAAAGCATACGGGTTCGAAAAATTGTTTATAAGATTCGTTTTAATTAAAAATTAATCTAAAATTTTTTCACTTTTTTTTTTTTTTTTTTCAATTTCTGAAAAGACTAAATATATATTTATATATTATATAAAAATGATGTCATATTCAATGATAACGTTCGCCTTTTACATAAACTGAAATATTTTGCTATTTGCTATTTGAAAAAAAAAAGTATCTATGTTATTTCTTATTCATACTTCCTTTCATCATGCTGAGAAAAAGTGTTAAAAAATTAACTGCAACGTCGAAATGAAGAATATTTTACAATTTTTCCATTGAAATGTTAAACAAATTATCTCTTGAGACTGTGATTTGAACGTGGCCTGATACACTTTGTTAAGCAAGCCTGGAAAGAGAATGTAAACTAAAGAAATCTGAATTACACGGTAAATTTTATTTTTGCATCATTGATACACGTGCTTCAATGATACTACATGAATACTTTTCATTATGGTTATATTTCAAAAGAGTTCGTTAACACCTTTAAAACGAAGGTTTGTACAATCGATCTGAAATAATTCAAAATAAAGTTATCGACATTTTCATTAAAAAGGAAGGGGGGGGAGAACTTTTTTTTTTTTTTTTTTTTTTTTTTTTTTTTAAGATGTCATATCGAGAAGATAAAATTATTGTCGTTGGATATTCAGTGATATACTTGTGTTTTACTCTCGAATGAAAATCAACTGCATTCATCATCGAAGGTCATTTTATTAAATAATAATTTTAATAATTTATTTGTTTCGAGTGAATCTGTACAACAAACTACAGAAAAAAGTCATGTAGTGGCCACAACATATTAGTTTATGTCTGAAATAATATGGCAAACTTTTTCAACAAGAATAACAGGACTTAATTTTCAATTAGGTTTAATGCCATCTGGTAGTGGATTGGTTAGTGTTATAGCCTTTAGATGTCAGGTTGAAATCCCGTCATGTATATTCATTGAGGTTTGGAATCCACTTTAATCGGTAGGACCCGTTTTAATGAGCCTTAATAAGCAAAATACAGCTGTAGAACAGTACACTAAACAACCAATTAATTTTAAGTCTGAAGAAACCCGATAACGGCTAAATGCATATGCGATAAAATAAACCAATTAATATCAGCCTATTTAATAAATATGATTAACATAATCTTATGAATTATTTCTCTGTTTAAATAAGTAAAATTAAAATGAAACTGGAGATACACGGATGATGATTGGTTTTAAAATATAGTACTTCAGTAGCTAGTGATTATCGCAGTATACTCTGCCATTAAAAATAAATAAGTCGCTTTTTTAGCAATATCTCACTATTAAAAAACCTGTAATAGTTATCTTGAAAATTTTAATTATAAAAAATATATATTGTAAAAATGTAATGCGAATTAAATTTTCAAGTACTTTTTGATTTTTTCTTTATATATCTTAATGTAATATACGAGGGGTGATCCAAAAAAAAGTTTACAAGGCAAATGAAAAAGTATTTATTAATAATAGAAACAAGATACAAATGGGAATCAAGAGACACATCTGGCCTTCACTTTTCCATATAGTCGCCAAACCTGTTTAGGCATTTGTCAGAACGTTCGACCAATTTGTTTATCCCGTATTGGTAGTAATCAGGGCCCTGCACATTGAGCCATTTCTCGGCAGATGTTTTCACTGCATCGTCTGAGGTGAACCGTGTTCCGGATAAGTTTCGCTTCAACGCCGGAAAAAGGAAATAGTCACTTGGAGCCAAATCGGGGCTGTATAGGGGTGATTCCAGACCTCCCACTTGAGCCTTTGCAGCAATTCCTGAGTCTGGCGAGCTGTATTGGGCCTGGCATTGCCATGCAGACGAATGACGCCTTTGCTCACATTCTTGCTGCCACATTCTTGGCCCATAAGAATCGAATTACGGCTCGCACCTCTATGCGAGACCATTTTTCTAGATGTTGTGCCATTACTGTCGCTCTTAAGTGTCTGCGTACTGACGCTACTTACTCGTAGAACCGCTATAGGACAACTAGTGCCTTCTGTCAACCACCCTGGGTGGAAATATTCGCTCCACAATTATTACGTTTCAAATGCTTCTGCTTGTAAACTTTTTTTTGGATCAACCCTCGTATATTGGGTTGGTGGGAATATACGAGGTCTGCCCAATAAATACGCGAACTGGTGCCATCTGTCGGCCATGACGCGGACTATAGCCTCGCTCACTAACGGTGCTAGTTGCTTGAAATCCAATGAACCTTCAGTGTATGGCGGATCATCGAGCTGTGCGTATTGTGCAGTTGTGTTAGTTTCTGTTGTCCTTGTTTTTACTGTGTGTCGAAAAGGGAATTTGACGAAAATAATAAATTATTTTTCTTACAGTTCTCAAGCGTTTGAGAGATCGCGTGCGTCGTGTGCGACGAAATTTGACTCAAGGCGATAGAGGGATTCTTCACCATGACAATGCACCTTCATACTCAGCATTGATTGCTCGCCAGTTTCTGCCAAAAAATTCAATCACCATCCTTGATTATCCTCCTTATTCGCCAGATCTCGTTCCATGCGACTTTTTTTTTTAATTCCCCAAATGCAAAAATGTGATGAGGGGACATTACTGGGAAGATGTGGACACAATAAAACAAGAAACGACGGGAAAACTAAAAGGCCTGACTGCCGAGGACTTCCAAGGGTGCTTCGAACAGTGGAAAAGAAGATGGAATAAGTGCATAGCAACGAATGGAGAGTACTTTGAAGGGGACAAAATCGATATAGAATAAATTTTGCAAAATAAACTTTTTATGGCCTGAGTTCGCGTATCTATTGGACAGACCTATATATTGGGTTGGCGTATTTTACCACTTGCAGGTAACTTTACCTGTCAAGTCAAGACAAGCAGATAGAATGCACCAAGTGGGGTCTTATTATTTAGCGTACTTCTCGTGGAATATAAGAGGACTATTTTTAATACCCTTCATCAGTTAGTTACAAAGTACAGAGTGAATAAAATGGCAGTGGATAAAGTACTTTTAAGATATTGCATCTGATATGAATTCCAAAAAGAAAGCAACGTTCCGATTGCTTGTAAAATCTTATGTAACATATTGGGAAGGGAAGTTGTAAATATTCGGATCTTCCAAAGATGATTTGCTAAGTTTCATTCCGGAGATTTCAGTTTCATCAAAAAAAAATCGTCGATATAGGCGGCCATTCAAGTTAGATAATGACATTTTGTGGTCCATGTTGGAGAGTAACCCACCTCTAACCATTAGAGTAATTGAAAAGGAATTGTTAGAACAGAATATGAAGCTGTTTTTGGACAATCTCATTACGGGAGAGGAAAAGTGGATCCTTTACGAGAATATACAGAGAATAAAAGTTTACTGCAAACCTGGAACATCCGCCACAGTTATTCAAAAATCAGATCTTCATCAGCAGAAGGTGAAGCTCTGTTTGTGGTGAGATAGAAGAGGTCCATTGTACTACAAGCGTCATAAACAAGGGTAAATCATCAATGCAAATACCTGTTGTAACCAGCTTGATAAATCGGATGCAGTTTTCAAGGAAAAGCGGCCTATATTAGCGGTTAACACGTTGAGCGCCATGCCAATTCTTAAGAAAATCCCCGTCAGGCCACACACTGTGCTTAGAAGCGTGTTATATTTATCGTGTTTCAATAAAATCCATTCAAATGCCTTAATAATGTAATCCTGTGATAAATAAAGTAAATTTTAAATAATTTTTCAGTAATTACTTAAAACAACGTAATTTTTTTTTCAAGTTTTATATCATATTTTACAGTGTCAGCCATCGGTGGTTGACGCGGCGTTATATCATGTTTTACACTGTCAGCTATCGTTGGTTGACGTGACCTAAACGGAAAGTTCGTGTCAGCCACGGATGGCTGACATGGCACTCAACGTGTTAAAAAAATGAATTAAAATTTAACAGGGAGCAGCTCCCGCTCATCGTTATTAGAGCGATGTTGAGCGATTCAATGTCGAGACAAACGGGACTACTCCGAGGTTTATTGAAAAAAAAAAAAAAATACAAAGTTTCGCTAGGCTTGAATCCCAAGACCGACAAAGGGCGAGAGAGGTTAAAATAATGATTGGGAGAAAAGTTCTTGGTTTGAATTGATTCTGGTAGATAAAGTTCATTTAGAGTTCATGAGGTAAACAGCTGAAACATATTAAGATAAGTGCTGTGGTGCAACCACAGTGCCTCCTCGCAACAAGGGGCAAGAGGTTACTGATCGTTGAATCCATTTCTACAGCAGAGCATGTGTATGATACTCTTGTATACGTTGCTCTTGAGGAAGTCTAGGTTTCTGTCTGAGTCAATAGGCAGTGTTATTGATAACAACATTAATCAGTGGAATTTGATATATCCATTAATAGGGAGAAAATCTTATTGAGTTTGTTAATTAGATTTGGTCTAGTTAAAATGTTGTCCAGCCAGTTTACTGGTCTGGGGGAGAGATTTCTGATATGGTAGGCAGAAGTGAGGACACAGTTAAAGTAATAATGCAATGCATTTAGCTCCTCGCCACAGGGGCAGAGGGGTGAGCGTCGGCGATGAAATCTGTGGAGGTAGCTTGGGAATGGGCCATGGCCCGTCAGCAAGGCTTTTTGTTCCATAGAGATAATTCAAATCCACATACTGCAGTAGTGACACAATAAAAGTTTAAGGAGCTTGGATGGGAAGTTCTTAGTCGCCCATCATATACACTTACGTCGGATTGCTGTCAACTCCGATCGTTTTAGCTTTATTTAAGAGAGGAAAAAAATCTTTCGAATCTATCTCCATGGCAGTTGCTGAATATTTTGGATCCAAGGAGGAGAACTTCTACCCTAGGGGGATCGACAAGCTGCCTAAAAGATGGCAATGAGTGGTTTCAAATAAGGTATATTATATTATTTTTTAAAATGTAAATAAACGTTATTAAAATGCATTTAAGAGTTTTATTTAAAACACGACAGAACTTTTCCGCCAACCTAATATATATATTATAACTTTTATGAAACTACCAAAATGAACGATATAGAGGGATCATTATATATACTTTATGACATAAACGATTTTAGTGGAACTTTTAATAAATAAATTATAATCAAAAGCAAGTGCTTATACTACGTTTATTGAAAATCTTTTACGATTAAAAATCAGTATGCATAAAATTATGCATTATAACCATCATCATTACTTTATAACTGCTATAAATTACTAAAATAAATAATGAAATAAAAAGAGAATTCAAAAATATTTCTAATTCACATTCTCCAGTGAATCGTTTAGGCGAATTTGTTTAACTTCTGTGAGAACAGACAACTTTAAAGAATTCTGTTACAAGATTTAACCTAAGGAATATTTTAGAAAGATCAATATTCTGTGACTGCTGAATCGTAAACGATTTACTTTTATCTCGAAATACCATAATAGAAAATATATTCAATGCTAGCTAGAGATAAGCCCCAAACTGAAAAAGTTCTATCCTCTTTAAGGCCTTTTTCCATACTTTTTTTCATGTCTTTTTTGCCCAAGCATATGTACTACTTGACAATGTTTGCTGAGTGTTAGACGTCACTGAATATTTGTCATGTTTGAAATAAATTTTTGCGTGAAGGCAAGACTTTCTATAAATAGTTCTATAATTCCTTGTGAAGGGTTTTAAAAACTAATTGTATTGCAACATCAATAAAAGAAATTGATTAATTTAATATTGGAATAGAAGGATGTAAATATATGTGTTATGTAACGTGATGTGAAGATAACAATAAATACTCGTTCTTTCATTCACAAACCAAAACTATATTAAACATATAATACACAGATTTGATATGCGTTGAAGACATAAGTTGTGATAAAACATTGCGATTGAATATTTAACATAAACAATATAATGCAAGTAATAATGCGAAGATAATAATGTGAAGTAATAATTGCGAATAATGCGAAAGATAGCATGCAAGCTACCGTGCGGATGAAATAGTCCAGGCAACGAAGGCCAAAATTTGACGAATAGAGGAAAAAAATCGTGTAGTTTTGAAATTTTACATACTCATAGCCGAGAGGGCCCTGAACAACATACTAAAAGTCCCCGCCCGTGGGGGGTGAGCGGGGGGCAGGGGGGGCATTAAAGGGGGGCAATTTTCAGTTTTTATTAAATATCTTGAAAACTATCGCATTTAGAGAAAAAATGTCAATTACAAAATTAATCTACGGAAAATTTCCTACAAAAATGTATATTACATTTTGTTTGTACGATCATTAGTTTAAAAGATATAGGGAGATGAAATAACACATTTTCTTGAAAAATTCTTTTTTGCAATAGTAAAATCAACTAAAGTTTGCAATTAAAAGGGTTCTTGTCAAATATTTTCTAATGTAAAAAACAAATATATACATAGTGAATATGCAAGGATAATACAGCATGTTTTGTACGTTTTAAATAATTTTAAGGCTAGTAGGCGTAAGTGGTGGTTTGAATAAAAATCCAGATAACGAAGACCCAAAATCGATCAACATTAAAAAATATCGTGTAGCTTTGAAATTGAGCACAGTTATAAGGTTAAGTTTACTGAACAACATACTAAAAGTCCCCAACCCTATTCTGTGTTTTTTATTTAATTTTTTATGTTATTTGCAATAGTAATAAAAACTATATTTCGTAATTAAAAAGGTTCAGGTTAAATATTTTTTACTCATACAAATAAATATTTGTATATAAATATCTGTATGTGTGTGTGCGCGCAATGCACCAACTTTAAAGAGTGGAAGACAAATGTAAATTTTTTATACTTTAAAATAAATAGAGAGTAATCTAAATATTTATACTAATATATTGCTAATTTTTTTAATGCATGCTTGCTATAAGTAATTTTAAAGTATTTTAATGTATCATAACATTCACATTTTATGTATTTTATATCTACTATCACTTACAGAGGATTTAAAGAAAATGCAACTTTTAGTATGTTGTTCAAGACACTTCCTTATAACTGTGCTCAGTATCAAAGCTATAAGATTTTTTTTTATGGTGATCGGTTTTGAGTCTTCGTTATCTGGATTTTTACCTAAACACCACTTGCGCCTACTAACCTTAAAATTATTTAAAACGTACAAAACATGCTGTATTATCCTTACATATTCCCTATGCATATATTTATTTTGTACATTAGAAAATATTTTATCAGAACCCTTTTAATTCCACAATTTAGTTGATTTTACTATTGCAAAAAAAAAAAAAAAAAAAAAAAGAATTTTTCAAGAAAATGTGTTATTTCGTTCCCCTATATCTTCTAAACTATTGATCATATAAACAAAATAGAATACACATTTTTTTTTTAGGAAATTTCACGTAGATTAATTTTGCAATTGAAATTTTTTTTCCCTAAATGCGATAGTTTTCAAGATACTTAATAAAAACTGAAATGTGCCCCCTTTAAATGCCCCCCCCCATGGTTAGGGACTTTTAGTATGATATTCAGGGCACTTAACTTTATAACTGTGCTCAATTTCTAAGCTACACGATTTTTTTTCTTTTTTTTTTTTTTTAATGTTGATCGGTTTTGGGTCTTTGTTATCTAGATTTTTACTCAAACCGCCACTTGCGCCTGCTAGCATTAAAATTATTTAAAACTTACAAAACACGCTGTATTATCCTTGCATATTCCCTATGTATATATTTGTTTTTTACATTAGAAAATATTTGACAAGAACCCTTTTAATTGCACACTTTAGTTGATTTTACTATTGCCAAAAAGAATTTTTCAAGAAAATGCGTTATTTCATCTCCCTATATCTTCTAAACTAATGATCGTACAAACAAAATGTACTATACATTTTTGTAGGAAATTTTACGTAGATTAATTTTGTAATTGACATTTTTTCTCTAAATGCGATAGTTTTCAAGATATTTAATAAAAACTGAAAATTGCCCCCCTTAAATGCCCCCCTGCCCCCCGCTCACCCCCCACGGGCGAGGACTTTTAGTATGTTGTTCAGGCCCCTCTCGGCTATGAGTGTGCAAAACTTCAAAACTACACGATTTTTTTTTTCTATTTTTCCTATTTTGACTGGACTTATCCAGATTTTTACTCAAACCGCCACTTGCGCCTACTAGCCTTAAAATTATTTAAAACTTACAAAACATGCTGTATTATCCTTGCATATTCCCTATGTATATATTTATTTTTTACATTAGAAAATATTTGACAAGAAACCTTTTAATTGCACACTTTAGTTGATTTTACTATTGCAAAAAAGAATTTTTCAAGAAAATGTGTTATTTCATCTCCCTATATCTTCTAAACTAATGATCGTACAAACAAAATGTACCATACATTTTTGTAGGAAATTTTACGTAGATTAATTTTGTAATTGACATTTTTTCTCTAAATGCAATAGTTTTCAAGATATTTAATAAAAACTGAAAATTGCCCCCCTTAAATGCCCCCCCTGCCCCCCGCTCACCCCCCACGGGCGGGGACTTTTAGTATGTTGTTCAGGACCCCTTCGGCTATGAGTATGCAAAATTTCAAAACTACACGATTTTTTTCTTCTATTTTTCCTATTTTGACTGGACTAAAAAAGAACATTTCTTAAACTGTTCTTTGCGGTTTCTGTTTTAGTAGAGTTGAGATGTTCGTGCCTGTTTAACAGAAAAAAAGTAAAGTTGAGATGAAAACAGTTAAATCTAAAGTGTCATTGAGAGCGGAGTTCAATTATAATTGGAATCGAATATGGATGGATGGTGGGAACCGAATAATATGGATGTATAAAATCTGGTTTTTAAGGAATGTTCCAAATCTTTTTTTTTTTTTTTTAATTACTGTCTCAGAATTAAAAATATTTGTATCTATGTTAAACAAAATATAACAAAATTAGGCATATTAAAGTTACTTGCAAACTGTTTAAATTAAAAATATAAAGTTCAAAATTTAAGTATTAAAAAATAAATAAATAAATAAAATGTTCTTTGATTTTTCCTCCGTTTTTTCACTTCGTTTAAAAATATAGTCTAAGCATATTTGAGTACTATTTTGAGAATTCATTGACATTTTTACTTTCTCTTACCCATAGGGTTGAGAAAGTACTGTTTTAGAGTCAAATTTTTGAACGTTAGTTTCTGTTATATTTACATGTTCTGAGGTCCCCTGAATAAGAAAATCATGTTTTTAGCGAATGGTCTGTGTGTCTGTCTGTCTGTGTTTCTATCTGTCTGTGTGTCTGTTATCAGCATATCTCAAGAACAAATAGTAGCAGAAATTCCACACTCGGTATTCTAAATGTGTATCATATAGGTATGATGCACTAAGCTTTTCGTTGAGATGAAGCAAATGGTTCACGTACAGGGACACTCAAAATTATTCAAATACATTACGACTATGGGGGAAAGTGCAGGTAAGTAGAGTTTAACATCTATAGACTGCACTAAACTAAATAAAACAAATATATTTTTTGTGTAATAGAGATAGTCAACTGGGGAAAAAAATTGTGCATGTAGGAGCCTCGCCTCCCCCCTTCCCCCCTCGAGGGGAGTAAATTTTCATGATGGGTATCTTTCAAAAGAGCTCACCAATACCTTTAAAACGAATCGTTGAACCATCGATCTGTGATAATTTAAAATAAAGTTATCGATTTTTTACATAACAAATATATATATATATATATATATTAATGTAATATTGAGAATAAATTCAACTTTTTTTTTTTTTTTTTTTTTTTTAATCTTTAGTGTTATACTACTTCTCTAATATGGAAACCGTGTGCATTATCATGGAAGATAATTTTTTTTTATAATAAATTTAATAAACTATTTTTACTGAGTGAATTTGTATAGGAAAATATAGAAGAAAGTCGTGTGGGGGGGGGCACAACACACTAGTTATTTGTTGTTAGTGGATGTGCTTTACTAATAATATTTTACCATTTCCATGAAAACTGTTCGGGAACTGAAATAAATTCCTCATACAAATATGGTAAATAATCTATGTTTTAAGCAAAATATTCATCGCTTGAATTTTGTACATTAATGAATTGGGGGGTTGAGGGGGGCGGTAGTCTCCCTCACGCAGCACTAATTATCATATAAAACTCTTCCTAAGCCTAATTAGAATTGTTTAGCATAGGTTTACATAACAGTACTCGTTATCTCACCTCTTAATCTCCAACCTGTATTTATAATATTAAATTTCAGGGTAAGAGAAAGTAGTGTGAGTGACACACCAGATTATTTTTACTAAGTTTCAGCATTTGTACTTGAAAACAATTTTAAAAAATTACCTTAACAATGAATCCACAAAGTAATAACCAGACACATTTAAATTATACTGTAAAAATCCAATAATGTAAAATTGAGAACAAAATTTATATTAGTTAAAATAAAAGTATATTATTATTATTATTATTTTATTTAAAATTTTCAGTTTCTGTAATAAATAAAAACCTATAGCTAATTTAATGTACTTAATATTATTACGATTCGAAGCAAATATACGCAAATTTTAATAACTCTAAGGCAACAAAATATTGATAACTTTACAAAATATTGATAACGTTCACTATCTCCCTAAATAGAAGATTGAAATTTTGCCTTTTAAGATAACAAATAAAAGTTTTACTATTACAATTTTTAAAAGTTTAATTTTTAAATAATAATAATAAAAATAAAAAGTGATATGTCATTCATTGAATTTCAGAAATTAAATATATCCTTAAAAAATCATTAAAAATTGATCATGATTATGAACTTTAGAACAAGCATATAAAATTCCTAAAGACACCAATTTTTTAGCAATCTGTTACTAAAAACAATTTTTCAAACAACTAAAACAGTTTGCATAAAAGCAGCGAGAAATCAGTAACACTGCTGTTTATGCTAGCTTTTTTCACTCGACAAAGTGTCGTGCAGATTTTTTTTTTTTTTTTTTCTAACACAAAAATACATGAAGTTAGTTACATTTTATAGTGTTTATTTTATTTTTAACTTTGCTTTTAAAAGTATACGGGATCTGTCCAATAAATACGCGAACTAAGGCCATAAAAATTTTATTTTGCAAATTTTAGTCTACATCGATTTTGTCCCCTTCAAAGTACTCTCCATTCGTTGCTATGCACTTATTCCATCTTCTTTTACACTGTTCAAAGCACCCTTGGAAGTCCTCGGCTGTCAGGCCTTTTAGTTTTCTCGTCGTTTCTTGTTTTATTGTGTCTACATCTTCCCAGTGATGTCCCCTCATCACATTTTTGCATTTTGGGAATTAAAAAAAAAGTCGCATGGGGCGAGATCTGTCGAATAAGGAGGATGATCAAGGATGGTGATTTAATTTTTTGCCAGAAACTCGCAAACAATCAATGCTGAATGTACAGGTGCATTGCCATGGTGAAGGTTCCATCCATCACCTTGAGTCAAATTTCGTCGCACACGACGCACGCGATTTCTGAAACGCTTGAGAACAAATTTCGAAAAAAATTTCGAAAATGATGAATAATTTACCGAAAAGAATGTATTTATCGCATTTACAAAACGGAAAGACCCCAAATGCCTTTTATCTAAGATCATAGTCAATTAAATTTCGAAAGAGGATGCAATTGTACTTTCAACTGAAACTATACAAGCTTTGTTAATGAATTCCTGTAAATATTCACGTAGCATAATGAAATGTAAAATTTATAGAAGAATTTTGATTGTAACCTATTTTTTCTTAACTGTATTGAACATGTAATTTTCAATTACTTTGGGTTTCATATGAGATTTATATTTGTATAGTGGTGCCACGTTTCAATAAGAGCTATCAGTAATCAGAGTTATTTATTTATGAAATGTGAACCGCACCACGGAATAATTTTTACGCACAAACTCACATATAATAACAAACTGCACAGTTTATTTATTTATTTTATTTTATTTTTTAAGGGGGGGGGGAGTGTTACAAAAATTTATTTTATTTATTATTATTTTTCAATAGTCACTTTTTTTATAGACAACTGTTTTTATGGCATTAAATTAAACATTGCTCTTTTCTTTATGCCTTTTGCATATATTTTGTTTGATGATACAGTATTTATTTTAGATTTATTAAGAAAAAACAAGTATATTCATCAAGTTCAGTAATAAAGTCTAAAAATCATTGCATATGTGAGAAATATTGAGCACTTCTATCACATTTTTGTGTCTAGAAGTACGCCTTGATCACTAGCTGGGAAGGGGGAGGGACAGTCAAAATATAAATAATTAGATTAATGAGAAATGAAACAATTCTACTTCTTTATAGGTTCTAGAATCTAATAACGCAAGTTTAAAATGAATATTGACTTTTATGTTGCTGATGGAAAAAGATTGGGAAACTAAAGGCTACTGCAGATCTTTTAATTGTCGATGGCTATTTGGAGATAAGAATAGAGGAGGGGGGGGGGAGTGAGGGGTTAAAAAAACCATCAGCGATAAATATTGTATAATTCTATTTCTTTACAGTTTCTAGAATCTAATAAAGCAAGTTTAAAATGAATATTGACATTTATGTTGTAAATGGAGAAAGATTGAGAACTGGAAAACTTCCGTTTTGTGTTTTATAGTCGATCGTTAGTGGGGATTCTTTTTTTTTTTTAACGATCGATATCCGCGATTTTTTAAAAAGCTGATCTGTAATTTTTATATGTTGTCCGTAATGCCGTAACTATTGCCGTAAATCCTTAATAATTACGGACAAATCGTAATAATTGGCACCTCTATAATGTATTTTACAGTTTGAATTAATTGGATTCAAACAACTCTCCAGTTAACGGATATTATTTTGTTTTATTTTTAGTTCGTTTTAAATAATAATTTGCGATTACAGTGAGAAATAACACAACCAGTTTGAGATTACTTTAAAAAATTCAAATTATCTTCAACTATAGCTGAAACAAAATATTTTAGAATTTAATATTTATACTTGAATTCCTTCATTATGTTACCGGTTTTGATCAGTCTGACGTAATTTTTACAAAATGTTAAAATTTCTCTTGAAGAAAGTACTGGTAATTAAATATCGGGTGGTGTCAATGGGTTGGGTTGTGGGGTCGATTCACTGCACTAGGTTCCTTGGCCTGAGGGAATGTGCCTTCCGTGGGGTCTTTCTAAGGGCTCCTAGCCCGTATTTACGCAAGTTTTGGAGGAAAACACGGAAAATTCGGCTAGACCGACGAGCGTGACCTGGGATAGAACCCGGCACCTCACGTCTACCAGTTTTGAGCGCAGAACCGCTCGGCCGCTGGTGAGCTGAGTAATGTCAAAACAAGCACTTATTTTGTCAAATACTTCAAAAGGAAACGCACGGTCTAAATTTAAATAAACATAACCTAATTTTTCATAATATTCAGTAAAACTGGCCTGGAATCATCGCTAAATTTGTTTGCTGTTGTGAAAATTCTCCAAAAATATCATAAATAAATCATTTTCATCCTAGAAAAAAATTAAATGGTAATAGATTCCTATGAGGAAAATAGAGACAGTATCTCATGAGAATAGATTTTCTATTTTATTCAGCCTCTTCATACACCTTAAAAAAGGAAAAGATTTTTAACAATGTAGACCACTACGACAGAAACTTGTAAAGAAGAATTTAGATAGAAAAAAGACTAGCAGTATACGATCAGAAAAAAAAAAAAAAAAAAAATGTTGTGGAAGCAATAGCAAGAATATTTACTGTCCCAGTATTTTGCAAGATCAAAAGAAATCTCTTTTTGGAATTGTGTTCTATTTTTTTTAAATGAAATATCATTTTTATAACCGCTTATGCAGAAATTCCTGATATTAAAAAGTTTCCAATTCCTTTAAACCTGCAAAAAAAAAAAAAAAAATTAACAGATTTCAAAAGACCTTTTAACAGATCATTTATATAGATTTCAGTGCAATTAAGGAAAAATAGATTTAAGTGCCATGAAAGAAATTAGATTTTTATTTATTTATTTATTTATTTATATTTTATATATATATATATATATATATATATATATATATATATATATATATATATATATATATATATATATATATATATATATTTTTTTTTTTTTTTTTTTTTGGGGGGGGGGGGGGAAAGATATTAGAAGATAGAGATTATTAATTAGAGATATAAAATAATTAATTAGAGATATAAAAAGTAATTAGAGATATAAAAAGTAAAGGTCTGAAATCTGTAGAGATTTCAGAATATATTCTATTAAAGACGTTATTTGCCAAGGTCTTATATGTTTTGTAAATCACTGCAGACAATTTTCTTAATTAAAACTGACTATTTTTGAATAAAATAATATAGGATGATGGTGTCCCTAATTTTAATAAAGAATTACATTAGTTTTCGAAATAGCTGTAAATTATTAATTTATATTCGTAATAAAGAGTACAAAAAAATATGAAAATATGTCATTGTTCATTTATATTAATTTCAATATATATCAAATAATAATTTTATGTTTTATTCCAATAAAAAAAAAAAAAATAATATCCCCCGAGAAAAATATTACAAGTAACACAAGAAAAAAGACTGTCTAGAAGAAAATATATTAATTTTATTAACATTCTACTTTTTCCGCATTCTTGTTTAAGATTTCAGAATGAAATATTCTTCTGAAAGCTTAAATATTGAGTGACCCACAAATAAGTGAAATACATTTAAAATTATAATTTCTTAAAACAGTTTCCGAAAATCTTGTTCTAAAGAAGATAATTTTTTTTTGTTCCCTTTTATTCTATAGGTATGGGAAATTTACTTATTACTTCCTTATACAAAGTATAAGGAAGTATAGTAATCCCGATTTGCGAAATGGATTTTGTATTTCACATTGCTCGAAAACGAATGATCGCTGGATGTTGCCAATTTATACGTGTGACTGTCACGATGTCTAGTTGCACACCTGCAAGTGTCGTCTTAACACGAGCTCTCGTTTTAGGGATATAAGGGTTTTTACACGATTTTTCGTGACGTCTGTATGTGTGTGTGTCTGTGTGTGTGTGGGTATGTCGCATAACTCAAAAACGGTTGGACGTAGAAAGTTGCGAATTGGTACATAGGTTTGTTATAACATCTAGTTGTGCACCTCCCTTTTTGGACTTTCTATGATTTTCCGTTTTGGAGATATTTAGGAAAATTAGGTTCATAATGACAAAAATACATAGGTTTTGGCCATAATGTATCAAAAAACGGTAATAACTCAGAAACGGTTTAGACAAATCTTGCAATTTAACTGACTTCCCGACAAGCTAGACATTTGAAACTTTCAGAAAGGCTCAGAACACGTTGACAATGCATTTTTCAAATATTTTTAGCCAACTGTTTCTGATACCTGTTGCCTTCAGCAGCGTTTATGCGATTCAACAGAAAAATTATTTAACTAACTTCCCGACTAGCTAGACATTTGAAACTTTCAGACTAGATCAGAACACGGTGAAAATGCATTTTTTAATACTTTTAGCCAACTGTGTAGGGTTCCTGCTGCCTTCGGCAGCGTTACCAGTACAAATCTTGCAATCGATTTTTAACTAACTTCCCGACCAGCTAGACATTTAAAACTTCCCCAAGGCACAACTATGACATGAGTCCCCCCCCCCAAGGCACAACTTTGACATGAGTCCCCCCCAGGCATAACTTTGACATTAGTCCCCCAAGGCACAGCTTTGACACGAGTCCCCCCCAAGGTACAACTTTGACATGAGTCCCCAAAAGGCACAACTTTGACATGAGTCCCCCCCAAGGCACAACTTTGACATGAGTCCCCCCCAAGGTACAATTTTGGCATTAGTCCCCCCAAGGTACAACTTTGACATGAGTCCCCCCAAGGCACAACTTTGACATGAGTCCCCCCCCCCCCCAAGGCACAACTTTGACATGAGTCCCCTCAAAGCACAATTTTATTTTATTTATTTATTTATTTATTTATTTTTTACGTATGCATGCATTTTTTAAAAATATTTTTAGCCAACTGTTTCGGGTCCAGTGACAATGTTTTTTAACATTATGTATATTTCTAAAAGTGTATAAGGAAGTCATGTGGTGCCCACATCAGATTTTTCATAAAAAATTTCCATGTCTGTTTTTTTTTTTTTTTTATGATGAATCCGAAAATTAAAAAATCTCTGTCATGTCTGTCTGCAGGGTAGTCAGTTTATTAGTTTGCGTACACATTATCACAAGGACAAATGATTGCAAAAATATTAGTTTTAAAATATTACGTATGATATGGTTCAACATTGTATACTGAAAACGTCGTAAGTTATACGAAATTTACGACTTTCTTAACATGGGATAATAGGGTGAAATTTTGCATAAACGTGTAATATGAGAATTATTTTCACCGTAAAAATGTCAAACCACTTTTAAAACATCATTTAGGATACTGGCATGAACAATACTGACTATGAACATTCCACATCAAAAATTTATATGCACTGTTAAAAATGGTTTCTTAAAAATCAGCTAAATTGTCTCAAAATAGCTCCGAAACAATATATACTTAAATTTGAAAATCTATGTACTCATTTTTGAGTATATGGACTTGCTAAAAAATGGGGTTGACCAATAAGAATCCCAATATCCCCATGTTTGACATGTCATTATACTCAAAATTGAGTACATGGGATTTCAAATTTAAGTATATATTGTTATTCGGAGCAATTTTGAGACAATTTTGCTCATTTTCAAGAAACCACTTTTAACAGTGTGTTTGTTTAAATTAAAGGTTTTGTTATCATGTCTGATTAGGGCAAAATTTCTCTTAAATGTGCATTAGCATTATAAAGACTATCTTCATCGTAAATAAGTCAGGTTAGTCTTAAAATATCCTTTATAATATTGCCATGAATATTATTCAATATCAGCATTCTATTTTAAAAGATTCTTATGTTGTTTGAAGTTAAAGATTCTCATAACGTAACGTGTCTCATAAACGTGTAATATGAGAATTATTTTCAAATATGAGAGCAAAATAGGGCAATATATCATACGCCTGAATTATTCGATTTATTGCTTTAGAAATAGCATGCATTTGCACCAAAAGTAAAAAAGTGAAACACAAAACTGTCCCTAATAAAATTAATTGATAATAATAATAATAATAGAATATTCAACAAAATAGGACCTATAATTTCCACCAGTAATTCTATGGAAACGAAAGGATGGTAGCCTAGTGGATAGAGGGCATTAATTCTCCTATATTGCCAGGTGATTAGTAGAATTAATATTTCTTAATAGGAGTGCAGTATGCACTATAATAGGAATTTATGAGAAGAAATATACGATGGGAAATACAGCAGAGTCCACACTGAGAAACAATTCTGTAACTGACATCTAGAATCTAAATTGTGGCTCTAGAAAAAATAATTCCATGTTAGCCTTAAAAATTCTAGTACGCTTAGAAAGCGAGTTCTAGAAACCCTTATTAGAATTCTAGAGAGTTTGCCTATATTCTCGAGGGCAAAGTTATTTAAAAATCTCGGCAAATAAATGCCAATACAAGAGGCGAGTTTCAGCAACTATAATCTTGGTGTATGACCCAATTCCAGAAAATCAAGCTAGATTTTCTCGCAATACAAAAGATTCAGAATATTTAGACTATTGTTTCACCATCTAGAAATGTGTGACTAGAAATTCTCGATCATTTCGTCTATTCAGTTTATCGGCGTGCCGTATGCGCATAGCTCGTAAATCTATATTTCTAGTTAAGGGATTTAAAAATGACCACTTATTCATTCTGGATGAAAGCGGCATACATATATATAATTTTTTTTTTTTTGTCAGTGCACATATACCAAATACCTTTTTTTTTCTTTCTATTTTTTTAAGTAAGCGGGGGAGGGAGGATATATATATATATTTTCGCAAAAGATTTCCAACTGAAAGATGCTAAATGCGAGAGAACGACGATTTTTTTTCTTTAATTTCTTTCTCTCCCCCCCCCCCTCCTCCTCTCTCTCTCTCTCTCTCTCTCTCTTTTTTTTTTTTTTTTTAACTCGATTATTTCCATGCAGGCAATTTTTTACAAAATATCTCCACATAATAAAACTTTTTTCACATATTCACCATGAGAAATGCGTTCTTGAGATGATACAATAGTAATCACCCTCGTCGACAACGAAAAACTATGTTATTCTATAGGGGAAATTTTTTTAACAGAATTATTTATTAACTAATTTTCTTTTTAAATTCCATTTTCATATTAAAAAAATTTCAAAATCTTTAAATTTATTATCGTTTTCCAAAAATTTATTTTTTTTTTTCTTCTAAATTTCACTTTTTCCTGATATAAAATGCGAAAAATACCCTAAATTAATTTTTCTCATTTTTAAACCAACAAATAAAATACTAAAAATTAAAAAATCAGTTTTTAGAAAACGAGGGATTTTCTGAATATTGAAATTAAATTTTAAATGTACATTGGATAATGGGTAAATTTTATAATCAAAATTTTCCATAGAATAATTTGAGCTTTGTTTACCGACGAGGATAGATATTGCACGCTCTTAGTCGTATATTTTTCATATTATAGGACGCTTGAATTGCATAGTTACTATGTTTGTTTGTGTCAAGCACCATCTATTAATATGTGTTACTTAATTAACTCACTTTTTACTTTCTCTTACCAGCAGGGTCGAGAAAGTATTGTTTTAGGGTCAAATTTTCGAAAATGAGTTTTTGTTGTATTTACATGTTCTGTGGACCACTGAATACGAAAATCATGTTTTTAGCGAATGGTCTGTGTGTCTGTGTGTCTGTGTGTCTGTGTGTGTGTTATCAGCATATCTCAAGAACAGATAGTAGCAGAAATTCCATACTCGTTATTC
Source organism: Salticus scenicus (assembly GCA_963930645.1). Classification (NCBI taxonomy): domain Eukaryota; kingdom Metazoa; phylum Arthropoda; class Arachnida; order Araneae; family Salticidae; genus Salticus; species Salticus scenicus. The sequence continues at coordinate 19,963,177 of OZ005649.1, forward strand.
TAAATGTGTATCATATAGGGATGCTACAGTAAGCTTTTCGTTGAGATGAAGCTAATGGTTCGTGTACAGGGACACTCAAAAGTATTCAAATACATTACGTCTATGGGGGAATTTGCAGGTAAGTAGAGTTTAACGTCTATAGACTGCACTAAACCAAATGAAACGAATATATATTTTTTGTAATAGAGATAGACAACTGGGGAAAAAAATTGTGTATGTAGGAACCTCGCCTCCCCTCCCTGGGGGGGAAGTCCCCCCTCGAGGGGAGTAAATTTTCATGATGGGTATCTCTCAAAAGAGCTCGCCAATACCATTAAAACGAATGGTTGAAACATCGATCTGCGATCTGTTTTCATTTTTTTTTCATTTTTAACAAAAAAAAAAAAAAAAAAAAAAAAAAAAAAATAATAATAATAATAATAATAATAATAATAATAATGTAATATTGAGAATAAATTCAACTTATATATATATATATATATATATTATATTTAGTGTTATACTATCATATAAAACTGTTCCGAAGCCTAATTTGAATTGTTTAACACGGGTTTTCATAACAGTACTCGTTATCTTACCTCTTAATCTGCAACCTGTACTTATAGTATTAAATTTCAGGTTAAGAGAAAGTCGTGTGAGTGACACACCAGATTATTTCTTTACTTAAAACTCTCCATCTTTTTATTTCAACGTATTCATAATCTTTCCTTGATCATGTATTCTTTGTTGAAAATGTTTTGGAAAAATAATTTCTAATTGATTATAATAAACAGTTAATTTAAAACTGTGAGAGGCGAATTCACTCTTAATGTAATATTTTAAAAAAAAATTACTTACGAGCATTATTTGTGTCCTGATATATTACTGGATTTTAAGAATCTTATTTAATTTTTTACGAATTTTGTTCTTAAACTCTTTTTCTTCATCCTCATTTCATTTGATTAAAATTAAAAGGAAAAGTGGATTTCGTTAATACATGTCAAAATAAGAACTTTTCACTCAGTATGAGAAAATTTTAATCCTCAAGCAAATAAAAAGCCGGCAGATTTCCTTCAAATTTGTCAGATTAGTAATTTATGTGACAATTAAAGCTAGAAATTAATATTTGTTAGTTTTAAGTAGATTTGAAAATCTTTCATTATAAACGAGATAATCAATAAGAGAGAGGGCATTTATTTTTCAAATCTTGTTAGAGTTAATATACACTAAACTTAAATCTTTCCTTCTTCATTTTTCATATTGTACTTTCAAAAACAGCCGACATGTATATATATATATATATTTAAAAAAAAAAAAAAAAAAATGATAAGGAAAGGAAAAGGAAAAGAAAGAAAAAAAAAAACTCAATAGTGTGTTGAACAGTTTCCGTTTACTGAGTCTTTTTTACTTTTCCTTACTCATAAAACTGTAGAGAAAGTATTATTATGAGGTTCAATTGTAAGAACTGAATTTTTGCTAAAAGTACACGCTCTGAATATGAAAATCGGGTTTCTAGCGGTCTCTGTGTGTGTGTGTGTTTGTGGGACAGTCTTAACTCAAAAGCAGATATTATCAGATGTTTTAAATCTGCATGACATGGTAATATTACTTGAAACGTTTTTCTGAAATCAAACAAATGTACAGGGACTTACAAAAATACCTATTAAGTCTGTGGGAGGAGTTTCTCGTTTGTACATTTTATTCTTTGACCACATTTCATGAAACCATGGAAGCATCTGCAAAGGTGCTAACTGAACGAGTCCAATGCTAAAATAAGGGTGACAGTCATCTGACTCAGAGAAAATGAGCAATAACACAAAGCGCGGAATTACTGGATGTTTTCCAAATTTCAAATTGTCGATAAAGCTGGCATCCCTCCAACATTTTGGACGCGTCCTCACTGCTAGTTTTAGGATATGTGGCTGCACTGTACTTCTTTAGATTGCGTACTAATAATTAATTAATTAATTAATTAATAATTAATCCTAATTAAATCAATACTTTTTTATATCCACAAATACGTGTTTGTTATAAAATATAGAATAATAATACAAGTCAACACAATTAAATTCGCACATATTAGAAACTATGGTTGGAAATGGCTTTAGTTCATTTCATGTTGTGTTTTTCCTTTGCATTTCTTTATTGTGCTAAACTTAATTGCACTGTGTAATACATACACAAATTATTATATATAAATATATATATACCACTACCCAAACCTAATCAAAAGTTTTTTTTTTCCTTGTTCAGAAAAAACCATAAATACAAGAATAGCTTTCACATGCTCAAAAAAGTTTAAATAACATTGTATGTCTGTTAATAATTTTTTTTATTATTAAATTGCAGAGTAAAAAAAGGTTGTTTGAGTGTCTCACCAGATTTTTTTACTCGAATTGAGAAAAATTAAGAGGATATTGTTATTAAAAATCCAAGTGTAGGGCTCACTGTAAAATCATTAGGGTAAGCAGAATATGTGTATCATCACTATGTCAGGTCGAAAATGTTCTTCAGGAGATGGAAAATTATTAAAGAACACAATTGTAGAGTTTGAGAGGTAAATACTCAAAATTAATCAATGATTTTAAAGATAAAAATTTCTCTTTACATTTTCTAAAAATGAATTATTTACGTTAAAATCTCAATTCAATGAGAAATTTTAGGAAAATCTCACTTGCTCATAATATCTAAATATCAGATCTTGTAGCTCAAGAAAGAGCAAATAACCATATCTGTATTTTTTCACTGGAGAAAATTGTCCAATGATTCTTAATATGGAAAAAATTATCAGAATGCGACACCCCAAACCTATAACCCACTGTACTTTAAGATGAGCCAATATTAACAAATATTTACTTTTTTGCCAATTCTTTAACGAATATTATTGATCAAAATTTAATAAAATTCAACTATAATCAGCATTATATAGTTATGCTCACCAGTGTCTGACTCTGTCACGCTTTAGGCTTAAGAGATAGGCTTAAGAGATTTCCTTGGCCTGTGTGTGAACTCAAGTTGCCGCCTAATTTTCATACTTTAGTTAATTTTAAAAAGTCTAATTGTTCGATCGATAAGCTGTTTCATCCGACGGATTCAGAAAAATCGCCCCTTTCATTTGGTACCTTATTTGTAACGAATTTTTGATGAGATTTTTTAAAAAATAATAAAAATATGAAAATAACAGCTTTAAAATAGACATTTAAATTTTTTATTGTTGCCATTTTTTTTTTCTTTCAGTATATGAAATGAAATATGCTTTTACGTGAAAAAAAAAAAAAAAAAAAAATATATATATATATATACATACATATATATATATATATATATATATATATATATATAATATTAAATTTGCTGGTGCATATGTTAAAATGACGTCTATAAAATAATAATAACAATTTTAAATTTTAAAGGTAACGAAGAGATAAATAAACTGCGAAAATGTCGCACGGGATTAGTAGAAACTGAATTATTTAAAGTGAGAAATAAATAAAATGAAATTATAACTTTTTAATGGACACCTTAGTCGCCCTATAACCAACTAGTAGTTTTTAGATTAATAAATTCAAAATGTCAAGGTTTCTTTTGATTTATTTTTTATTTTTAATTTTATATGTATTTTATTTATTATTTATTAATATAACAGCATTCATCTTTATGTAATATAAAATAAAATAAATAAAATTTGAATTAATACTGATTCTGAAAAAAATTATTTGACAAAAAAAGTGGATAAATGTGGATAAAGCAATCTATATATTAATAGGCAAGCATAAAATTTGTAGTCCTTTTTTAAAGAATATAATCAGTCTTGATGGAATTCGTTTCCTAAATGTGTATATTATACATTACTTTTTTTTAATTAAATCCCAAGTATTTCCTTTGTATTGCTGTATATAAAAGTGTAGATGGAAGAAAATTCAAAATTTCATTAATATAAAAGCAAAGATTAAAATTCATTGAAAATAAAGGTATTTTAATGTAAATTGAGAAATAATTTAAATTTCCAGAATATAAAAGCGAAGTTATATTGTATTTCTGTTATATATATATGTCACCGCTAAAGTGCAGAAATCAGTTAATCTGCACATTAACTAGGGTGATCCGTTAAAGTGGGAAAAATTGTTCCATTTCTCAAATTACCTAGGTAATCTGCGAATTATCTAGATAATCTGCACATTACCTAGTAGGCACTCGTTAAAGTGAAAATAAGATCTATGGTGTAATTTTAGAGCACGCTGTGTTGTATTTGTTTTTTTTTTTCATTCGAAAAAAAAAAATTAGTTTTCTTTTCTTTTCTTTCTTTACTTATTTTAATCTGCATTTAATTTTTATGTCTTTTAAAATTATATTTGTTTTAATTTTTTTATTCATTTAATCTTTTTCATTCTGTCAATATAAGTTATGCATTTTTAATATGAAATATAATATCTTTCATAGCTTCCAATAAATTCTATTTTATAAATGAATGTTAGAATTGTAATACAGTAACGATTTCTTTCAAATAAAAATATTTAACCATTTAAATATATATATGAATATATATATATATATATATTAACAACTTAATATTGCTATTATTATTGTTATTATTATTATTATTAATTATGCACCAATTTTTAATTCGCTATAGAAATATTAAATTAGTCAAATGAGAAGCGTTATTTAAGAAGTACTTCAAATAATTAAAACTGCTTTAATATATTTTAGAAAGCATAAAAATTAAAATGACAGTTTGCCAATGTTTTATTAAACTATACTTTGCAGCATACATACGTATATCTGTACAAGTTTAGCAAATATATTAATTTTATAATAATAACTAGCAGGCTTTGCCCGCTTCGCTGGACATTAAACTTAAATGAGTTGTCAAAATCCCATATCTTTATTAATAACCCAAGTTCTCGCTGTGATTGGTAGAGGTTTTCTCGCTCGCAAAGTGAGGAGTCTAGGTCTCCACTGTCTTCGGCACAACTTACCCACTTCTTACTTCCCCTTCCTCAGCGGGTGAGTTCGAAGTTTTGCAAAATCACGCTAATGTACATAATGCGTACACTTAATCAATATACAGTCTGGGTCCCCACTGCCTTAGGCACAACTTACCCACTTGTTACTTCCCCTTCCTCAGTGGGTGAGTTCGAAGTTTTGCAAAATCCCACTAACGTACATAATGCGTACACTTAATCAATATCCGCACACCAAAATTCGCCATTCTAAGATAATTCAAAGCGAATTCAAACGGAAAAACATGTTTTTACACATGTTTATTGGGAACGACTTCAGTATAAACCCACAACGATATTTGGCGATTTTTTTTGTTGGCGATTATGGCTAAATCATAAATCTAAAAATCATAAATCATATATGATAAATGATAAAATCATAATCTAAATCATAAATCCAAAATAAACAAAATATTAGGCTGCCATATTATATCGCAAACAGTCCAGAACGACATCGTTATCCTTCAAAACAACGCCAAAGAAAAATCGCCAAATTCAGCTGTGGGGTTATACAGAAGTTATACCGTTTATTGCCCTCCGACTCCGAGAAGGGGGGGGGGGAGATTTCGAATTTCGTGAAATCCAGTTACAATAAGTGCCGGATGCAAACAAACAATTTACGCATCAAATTTCGTGACCAAAGAAGTCTTTAATAGAAAATATAAATAAATAAGTACAAAATGCACAGCTTTAGTATGGGAACCCTTTGGTGACTTTAAATATTTTAAGCCATTTTTGCGATGAACTGAATTGGCTATCTCAATTGTGCAATCAAAGATCTTGGCGAGAAACGTCCGAGCTACTTCGGTTCCAAATTTCAAATTTTGCCAAAGGGATCCAATACTAAAGCTGTTCCATATCGAATCTAGGTTGAAAACGGAAAAAGGGTAAAATAAATTAGAAATATCAGACCTATATTTATAAATTTGGTACCAAATGAAAGAGGCGATTTTTCTGAATCCAGGGGTGCAAAAAGTTTTTCGATGCGACAATTAGATATTAAAAAAATAACTAAAGTATGAAATTTAAGTGGCAACGGAAAAACGGAAAAAGGGGAAAATAAATTAGAAGTATCAGACCTATCGTTACAAATTCAGTACCAAATTAAAGAGATGATTTTTCTGAATCCTGGGGTGTAAACAGTTTTTCGATACGACAATTAGATGTTTTAAAATTAACTAAAGTATGAAACTCAGATGGCAAAACTTCATTTGAATCTTTTCCTAATTTGTAGTGCGATTCACGCGAATGAAAAATCTGATGTGGGCACCACATGACTTCCTTATACACTTTTAGAAATATACATAATGTTAAAAAACATTGTCACTGGACCCGAAACAGTTGGCTAAAAATATTTTTAAAAAATGCATGCATACGTAAAAAATAAATAAATAAATAAATAAATAAAATAAAATTGTGCTTTGAGGGGACTCATGTCAAAGTTGTGCCTTGGGGGGGGGGGGGGGGGGGACTCATGTCAAAGTTGTGCCTTGGGGGGACTCATGTCAAAGTTGTACCTTGGGGGGACTAATGCCAAAATTGTACCTTGGGGGGGACTCATGTCAAAGTTGTGCCTTGGGGGGGACTCATGTCAAAGTTGTGCCTTTTGGGGACTCATGTCAAAGTTGTACCTTGGGGGGGACTCGTGTCAAAGCTGTGCCTTGGGGGACTAATGTCAAAGTTATGCCTGGGGGGGACTCATGTCAAAGTTGTGCCTTGGGGGGGGGGGACTCATGTCATAGTTGTGCCTTGGGGAAGTTTTAAATGTCTAGCTGGTCGGGAAGTTAGTTAAAAATCGATTGCAAGATTTGTACTGGTAACGCTGCCGAAGGCAGCAGGAACCCTACACAGTTGGCTAAAAGTATTAAAAAATGCATTTTCACCGTGTTCTGATCTAGTCTGAAAGTTTCAAATGTCTAGCTAGTCGGGAAGTTAGTTAAATAATTTTTCTGTTGAATCGCATAAACGCTGCTGAAGGCAACAGGTATCAGAAACAGTTGGCTAAAAATATTTGAAAAATGCATTGTCAACGTGTTCTGAGCCTTTCTGAAAGTTTCAAATGTCTAGCTTGTCGGGAAGTCAGTTAAATTGCAAGATTTGTCTAAACCGTTTCTGAGTTATTACCGTTTTTTGATACATTATGGCCAAAACCTATGTATTTTTGTCATTATGAACCTAATTTTCCTAAATATCTCCAAAACGGAAAATCATAGAAAGTCCAAAAAGGGAGGTGCACAACTAGATGTTATAACAAACCTATGTACCAATTCGCAACTTTCTACGTCCAACCGTTTTTGAGTTATGCGACATACCCACACACACACAGACACACACACATACAGACGTCACGAAAAATCGTGTAAAAACCCTTATATCCCTAAAACGAGAGCTCGTGTTAAGACGACACTTGCAGGTGTGCAACTAGACATCGTGACAGTCACACGTATAAATTGGCAACATCCAGCGATCATTCGTTTTCGAGCAATGTGAAATACAAAATCCATTTCGCAAATCGGGATTACTATACTTCCTTATACTTTGTATAAGGAAGTAAAAAAGTCTTTATCTTAAAAATTTATTTTTGCATTTTATTTTTCCATTCAAAGCGTTTTAGTGAAAAAATATTTATGGCGCATGCGCAGGCGTTTTTTGCCCACAATTTAAACACTAATCAGAATTTTGAAAATTTCTATAGATATAATTTTAAGTTGGGTGAAGACCTAAGTTTCTGCCAAGCGCCGTTGAATTCCGTCCAGCCGTTCTCGAGTGATGCCCGGACAAACGTGTTTTAGTCTTTTACCCCCCAGGGGGGAACGGGGGAGAATTTCTGAAAAGTTGATGGATATAATTTTAAGTTGGGTGAATACCTAAATCCCTGCCAAGCGCCGTTGAATTCCGTTCAGCCGTTCTCGAGTGATGCCCGGACAAACGTGTTTTAGTCATTTACCCACTAGGGGGAGAACGGGGGGGTAATTTCTGAAAAGTTGATAGA